>VMDO01001250.1:141930-220740 GCA_007922755.1 Pedetes capensis
ACCACCCCCAGTTATACCTCATCCAGCTGCTTCATCTTCTCAAGCAAATGCTACCATGGCTCCAGTAAAATCCAATTCAGGTGTATCTCACACTCTCAATCCTGGCTTCCAGGGTCCTAACATTTTGAATCCAGTGTTGCCTGTATCCTTCATGGCCTCAGCACAGCCAGCTTCCATTCCTTCTGATGAGACAGCTCCTGGGGTGAGTGAGAGTGACCGGGACCAGACTCTGTTCTCTGTGTTAGTTCGTCCTCCACCACCTCTTTCAGGTGTATTCAGTGAGCAAGCCAAAAAATTGGAGAAGCGAAATTCATGCTTAGCTACAGCCAATGCTAAGGACCTCTATGATATATTTTATAGTAGTGGTGGAAAAGGAGCCCCTGAGACTAAGCTGGGCATTGGTCCATTGGCCAATGGGGAAAATAGCAACCTGGCTAAAACTGAAAGTTCAGACACCTCTTCCATGTCTACATTGAACAGCAGTGCATCCCAAGAGTTGTCGTCTCAAAATAGAGGTTTGGTTACTGCTCCTATGGACAGCAGCCCTAAAAAGCCCATTGCAAAAACTCTGGTGTCCATAGGGAAATGGTCAATTGTAGAGAACATAGACACAGAAAGCAGAGGCAGCAGCTATGGCTTCCTACAGCCTCTGACAAGGTTGTGCCAAAACAGGCCTTATGAAACTGTCACCTCAAAGACAGACACTTTGGCAAGGTGGACTTCGAGCTCCTTCCAGAGTGACAGTTGGGATATACCTCCAGAGGGGAAAATCAAGTTTGAAGTGGGAGAGCCAGGGCCACCTGGTACAGGCCCAGTTTCTCAGCTGTCAGATACACATGGTCATGCCAAAGAATCTCAGAATTTGGTAGAAATTCACCTCATAGACTCTGGTAAGCAAGATAAGGAAATCCACACACTCCAATCTGAGGATTGTGGAGATAGTGAGATAGAGAAAAACACGGAACAAAAAGGAAAGAAAGCAGTTGAAGAGGGAGTGAGTGCCAGCATTGGACCTCACAGTACAGAAGAATCTAAATTGAACCATGGAAACAGATACATGTGGGAAGAAGTAGAACAGCCCAAATTGTTAATGATTGACAAAGAGGTAGAACAGTCTAAAAAATTGATAACAGGGCATGAAGCTCCAAGTAAACTAGTAATTGAATTGAGTGCACAGGGTTTCTCTTCTACAAATGCAAAAATAGATGCATCTCCATCAGAAGGTAGGTTATTACTCCAGAACTCTCAAGATATACCTGGGAAATTTTCTGCTTCAAAATTGATTATTCAGTCCCCAGCCAGATCAGATAGGTATTTAACAGATACTCCCCAAGAGAAGACAGTTACAGCTCATAGTAAAGGGTGGCTAGAAAATTCAGCTCCAAAATCAGCTTCCAGAACTTCTAAGTATAGAGGTCTCAAACTCAAGAGAGAAAGATCAAAAGATTTTCAAAGTAAAGCAGTCTATGAACTGGGTGTTTGGGATGAAAACAAGAAGAGACCAGAGACCTGGGAAGGCCCAGTGAAACCAGAAGTTGAAACTATGGAGTTACGAGACATCTGTCAAGAACTAACAGTGACAATAGAAAGCAAGGCCTTGGAAAATTATGAAGCTACACACTTAAATGTAGAGGAGCTTGCTGCACTGCAGAATCTGGAGGATATACATGTTGATTCCAATACGGTAGACCAAGCACAGAGATCCCCAACTGCTCTGTCTCGGAAAGTGTATGAAGAAAATTCTGTATCACCTATAGGATGTAATTCATCCACCCCCAGTGACTTTGAACCAGTCCCGTCTTTTTCTGGGTTTCCATTAGATTCTCCCAAAACCCTGGTGCTTAACTTTAAAACAGAGAGTGAACACAACTCATCTAATTCCAGAAGTGGGAAGATCACTTCTAACATTTTGAAAACTGGACTTCCTATAGAAAATGTTGACTGTGGCTGGAGTGGCCTAGCAGGAACACACCAGGCTCTTGACCTATTGGCAGGCGGACTGTTGCCTGAGGAAGTAGAAGAAACTTCACAATTACAGAAGCAAGAGTCACTCAGATTGGAATCTGAAACAATTAATCCTGTAGGCCTTGGGCCATCTCCTTGCCTTCCAGACCTTGTTGACTTTGTCACACGGACATCTGGAGTTCCAAAAGAGAAGCTATGTTCTCCACTCTCTGAACCCCCTAAGTGTAGATCCCTGGAGATGGGACCTTTACAGAGAGAAGTTCCAAATGCATCCATCCCAGAGGTGGTAGTTCCTCAAATAGATGAGGATAATGCCAATGCTTTGAATCTGGTACAAACTCTAATTACAGGATCCCCTTCAAGGGAAAAGGTAGTTGGAGGTAATATGGTCCCTCAAGAAATGATTGAACAAGAAGCTACAGTTGATGCCATCCAGAACCACACACAATCCAGCGTTCATGACTGAAAACAAATACCCAGGGCTACTTGTGGATGAATGAAATTGGCTTCTAGAAGTCAGATGCCCAGATGATCCAGGACTAGTTGACTATCTTATCAGGAACCTACACCATAAGATGCAGTCAGCATCTTAAAGTAAATGTTCATGGAAGCTAAAACATGTACCTCCTCTTTTTTCCTTTCCCCTTGATATATGAGACAAATCTATCATAACTTCTATATGTATCTGTAAAACAAAGAATTTTCTGTTAATTTTTTCTTTCTGGCCAAATTATTTTCTACTTTGTCATTAAAGTCAAATGTCTATCTGGCTACCACATAGTGTGCTTTTATTATATTTTGGCTTTGACTCTGCCATTTCTGGAATAGGGTGGGGGGAGATAGCTGACTTCTCCAATTGTTGTGTTGTATTCCTACTTAATTTCCTGGGCAGCTGATGGATCTCTGAGAGAAATACCAGAAAGCTTGCTGAAATGGAAAACGTCTACTGATCAAGGAAGAGTTCATCTCTCAGGCTTCCATCTGGATGAGTCTGCTTTAACATTTTTTGAAATGCAGCGTGAGTAGCCTTTTTGTTTACTGCTTACTTCCCTTATTGGCATGTCAACTCCCATACTTTCCTTATTCTGTTGCCTTTGCTTGAGATGGTCCTGCTACAAACTTGTTTGGAAATGGCCTCAATAAACATGGAAGGAAATCTGGCAGGCTCACTTTTGGAAGACGACAAATCGGTAAGGCTTATTCATGGCTTAATACCAGGAGCAGATATGTTTTGGGGGTCATTTTTATTTTTGAAATGGCCTTTGCTCATTGTATTGTGATCTAGTAACACTTTGTATTAAATTGTTTAGCAGCCATTTCTGTTCTGAAGAAGCAGAAGACCTAAAACTTGTCTTGGGATTGGACTCATTCTTTGTTTTGCAAACCTATATGTATCCCTTCTTCTGCCACTCCCTTTCCCAACACCAAGTGTGATGTTTTGGGTTGTACATTTTGTTAAAAAGATTAAAGAATTTATGAGTTGGCCTGGTCAAGTTTATTTTTAATGTGTTAATTTCTTGGAATAAATGTATTAATCTCATATTTCTTTCTGGATTTTTGTTTTGAAACCACACACACACATGAACTTCAGAGGAAAACTAGAATAGTGAGGCCCTGCTACCCTATTGTCTATCCCCATTCCCAGACATTCTTTCCCCTAGAACTACTTCCTTCTTGCCAGAATGTTAGGGTATGTAGCCTGTGCCCCCGTGCTGCCTAAATGGGTAGTGAGAAGCAGGAGTGGTCTGGTATTGGCATCTACCTATCGTGAAGCTATCTATATGGTCTGTGTTGGCTCTTCTGAGGCTCTTCTGGGAACTGAGCTTCCCTAGGACAATCAGGATCTTGCTGAGTGTGCCCTTGGGAACCAGGAGCTCAGCCTTCAGATTTTCTAATCTCTGTCCCAGTTTCCTTCTGACATTTCTGTTGGCAGCAGTTTGTAACCTGGCTCAGCAGAGACTTCAAGAGTCCACTTCCCCCAGTTATGCCTCAATATTGCTGATCTTTTTCATCATCAATTCTTTTCCCCCCTGTTTGCTTAAGTACAGAGTATAGAATCCCTAGGTTGAGTTTGGGGAGGCTATTTAATTTTTCTGATGTTATTGTCTATTTAGAAGCCATCCTTGCCTCTCTTTATGTTGTGGAGATGATACAGACTTGGGAAAACTAGATCGCTGAATATGCCTCAGCCCTTTTCCTTGCTGTGATTTTGGACCAGATGCTTTACATCAGTGTGTCACAGGTTGGTGTGTGTTTGTTCCCTTAAGGTGAGAAATGTTATTCTCATTACAGCACTACATGTTTACAGAATTAGGCCATCCCTTTCTAGGCTGAAGCCCAAGTTCAGTGCACTTTTGTAGCCTAGAAACTATAGATTAACTAAAAAAAAAAAAAAAAAGTCCTTTAGAGGATAAGCCCAGGTCAGCTTCAGAGAGATTTGTTTTATCCTGAGAACTACCATCTATTGCAGATTATCTACAGGAATTTAGGGAATTGAAAAAACTAGTCAGCCAGAGTGGCACACAGCTGTAATCCGAGAGATTTAGGAGGTAGAGGCAGGAGGATCACAAGTTCGAGGCCAGAGGCAGCCTGTATAATTTAGTAAGACCCTGTCTCAAAAAGGAAATGGGCTGGGCGTGCAGCTCAGTGCTAGAGTGCTTGCAAAAGCATATGTGAGGCTCTAGGTTCAATCCTTCAATTCCACAAAAAACTAAAAATAAAACTCCAGTTTATACTCATTTTCAAGACTGAGATACCACCTCTCTTTGGGAAGAGAGATGGTTTAGGAAAGTGAGAAGGGTTAATCAAGTCTACACCTTAACATCACTCAGAGAGTAAGAATCTTTCTCTTTAGGAGGGGGTACTTGAAAGGGATGGGAAGGCAGGAGGCAGAATCTAGGAAGAGCAGAACTAATTCAGGTATCTGGGACTGGAGTACTTTGAGCCAATACTTTGATAATGCCTCTTATAATTTCTGGATAACTTCAAGATTCATACCAAAGTTGTCTACCAATCTGGGGCTTTTGATAGAATGCTCACTTCTCAGGGTTGAAGGAATTACATTTGTGTCTGCTCTCAACGAGCAGAGGGAGAGCTTTTAGGATTCTGTAGTCTGGGCAGGAAGTGTTGCTGGCTTCTTCCTCTTTGATCAGTGGGATCTAGCTTTGGAACCCATCATAGAAGCCATGTGAAAGGAAGGACAGAACTCCAACACAGTCACTGGCCCCTGGAAGTATATTCCTTTATTTACTACTATCACAATACTGAATAAAGCTTCAACTTATAGATAAGACAAATGCAAGGAATGGGGCTTATGTTGTAATATAACTTTTAAATTTCTGCAAACATCAGGATTAATTATTGGACTCCCTCAGCAGTGGGAACAAATTACCAGCAGTTATGTTTGAGTGTGTAAAAACACTTGATTTTTACCTAACTTCCCCTTAGCATTGTGAATAAAGGTTTCCTGCCTTACAAGTCATCTTTCTCAGCACTGCATGCCTGTAATCCCAGCAATTTAGGAGGTGGATGCAGGATGATCCCAAGTTTGAGACCAGAGGGAGCCTTTGTAGCTTAGTAAGACCTATCTCAAAAGATAACAATTGGGCTGGGGTGCAGTTTAGTGGTAGAGCACTTATAAAGCATGGATGAGGTCCTGGGTTCAAGTGCTCAGTACCCTCCCCTCCCCACAAAAGAAGCCATCTTTCTCTTTGTCACAGCTATTCTATTCACAGGGCATGCAATAGTCTTAATAATCCTTCTGCTAATACTGCTTAGTAATTTAGAAAAGTATTCCCACCTTACCCCATGCCACTTCATCTCTGTAAAGTCAAAAAATTAGTTAATATTTTCTTAGCAGAGGATGCCAGAATATATGACTATGAGATTGCCAGATTCAAGGAAGGAGGAAAAATGGAGAATGGGATAGGGTGTGGACATACAGGAGATAGCCATCCAATAGGATCTGTGTGTATGCATGTGTTTAAGTTGGGGAGGGTTCAAAGAGGAAATAACCTATAACAGAATTAAGTGAAATGGTTCATTTTTGTTTTGTTTTTAATGTTGCTAAACATTGGTTCTCATCTTAACAAAGCTTGAGTATCAGGTCCAGGATGAGAACCCAAGCAAAATCTTTATTAATTAACTTACGTGGAAACATAGAAACATGGAAATAGTTTGAGATTGTAAGCAGATTACTTCTTTGTTTAGAGTTTAATTTTGCAATTCTGTTTATGTACCTTGAAAAAATTACATATATAATGACAATATTCATTGATAAACCCAGAGGTTGAACTTAAAATTCTTTTTAAAAAATATTCTGATTTGCCTTCAACCCATATACATTTTTGGAGGAAAATATTCATAAACATGTATGTTTATGTTATAGCACTTAACATGACTATAATTTTACATTCATGTGTTTCTTTAATGTATGTTGCTCCAACTGCATTATCAACTCTCCAAAGGAAGTTGTCCTGCTTACGGTTTTTGCTTGTTTTTTGTTTTTCATCATTGTATTTACAGTGCACAGTTACCTGGCACATAGAGGATACTCAATAAAAAATTTATTGAAAGAATCAATGTGCTAATAGTAGCTGTTTTTATTAACTGCTAATTCTTTCAGCTTATAAATGGATAAAAACTATAAATTGCTGAGTGTATTTGCTCAGTAGATAGCACTCTAGAAGCCAATTGTCCTCTTGCTTCTGTCCTGGGTCTTTGCATACAAAATCTAGTGTGTAGCAGTGAGTGTATATGAAGGCTGCCAGTGGTCCCTGCATTTCAACAGCATTGTGAACTAGTGGTGCCAGGCTAGAAAGAGGACATATTGCCCCTACAACTCCCAGAAGAGAATCTAAGAATGGGAGGAAAGTGAACTGACCTTAAATTTAACAAAATAAAGTAAAATAAAAATTGAGGGTTCTGATTTGCAGATGCTTCCCTTTCTTCTTCAGCCAGATAAGCATGTTGAAATTAATCAAATCCCAAATCTCTGATTTGGTTGGAGGAGTAACTCAACATTTTATGCCCCAACATCCTCTTGTGATCTCATCAAAACTAAATCAAACTGTCAATTTTATTTCTGGGTAGCAACAAACAAACAAAAAAGCCAAAAAAGTTATCTTGCAATAGGACATAAGGATGCTTTTACTTTTTATTTTGTATTTGTTGTTGTGTTTCAATCTTCTGACAGTGAAGGTGCATTTTACATTAAAAAAATATTTTGCACGTTTATGTCAGTAATGGTTATCTAGTGCTACAGAATTATAGGCCAGGTTTTTTTCCCTTTATACTTACATGTATATGAAAAAAAATTTAAGATGTATGTCTCCTAATCAGTGCATCCCTTCTTCTCATCTGCTTTCATCATTACAAATAGATCCTGCTGCTTTTCCCTCAAGACTTCCCAAATGCCTTTACTCCCGTTGATCCCAGAGCAGCATACCTTAAAGAATCTCCAACCATTTTTTTCTTCTCTCTCTCTTCCTCTTCCCTTGTTCTTGCCCCTTCTCTATTCAGCTGATTGTGCCTATCTGCTAATGTTACAAGTACTTGGACATTAACTGATAGAAATCAAGGCACTTGTCTTCTCAAAGCTCACTTTAATGCAAGTACACAAAAGATACCACAAAGTCTCTGCTTCATGCAATAGGATGTACAATAATACCTATCTAGATATAATGATTTAAAGCTTTACAGGCTTTTGTTCCTTCCATTCATAGGGGCTCGAGCAAGAAAGGGGCTTTATAGAAAAAGGAAAAGAGTTTGTTTAAGAGAAGTGAGTGAGCAGGATGAAAATAGAAGCAGAGTTACATAGTGGGAGAACAAAAGATAGAGAATGTAGAGAAAGCCAAGATAAAATCAACCATGCTGAGGTATTTTATTTTCTGTCTGATACTGCACCTGCTGAGGTTCCATTCATCCTTCCTGTAGCCTACTTACATAAGAATGAATATGATCACATCGTTACTGATGTTCACCCACTTATCTTCCTTTCTTTTCAGGAGCAATTCCAGAAGTCTTCAGATTTCCAAAAGGAAGGAATGTAGCAGACGTTTCTGTTCCAAGAAGGCAGGGATAGAAACCACAGAGACCATGGAAATGATGAACGTTGTGGCCAGTAGGCAGTTACCTACAGGGTCTGACTTCCAGAAGGTGGGTATGGCTGCTTAGGGTAAGTGTGAGTTGTGGCGAAGGCCCTGTCTATTTTAGCTGCCAGGAAATGGTAAGTTGGGTGAGTTAATATGCATATGTATATCTGTGTCTAGGAAAGGAGGAACAAGAATGGACATACTGGTACCGGTAGCATAGCTTTCAGCATCACAGCAACACACAGGCCCCCACAGTACAACAAATTGAAAGATGTGGGAGGAAAATGCACATAGGAGGTATATATTTTAGACTTGCCACTCTACATCTCATTTAACATTGAATAAATTATTAAACTTCCACATCTTATTTTGTGTCATACTTATGTTAAAACTGTGGACTTCAAGCCTTCCCATTCTTTCTGGGCCCTGTGCCCCAGTATCCATAGCAAGTGAAACATCTGTCTTGGTTCCAGCCTGCTTACCGATCCACACAAGAATCAAGATAAAATTGGGTATATCCTTAGAGAAATTGGGTACAAGTAGGCAAAGGAGGCTCAAGGAATGAGGGACAATCACAAAGGGAATGTTTGAAAACTCCTGGGATATCAGACTTCAGCACAGCTGTCTACCAATTTCCATCCAGTCTTATTACTTCTCCTGCACACACTGAAACATTTGGTACAAAGGAGGAGGCAAGCATCATTCCAAAATACCAAGGAAACACCTTACACTCTGTCCATCTAAAATACCAATATGTACTTCTTCTATTCCCTAATGTACTTGGAACTGCAGGCTCGTCAACACAGTGAAAATTAGAACCAGAACCAATACAACTTAGCTTAACTTAGTTTTTTAAACTCTGAGATTTTAAATCTGAGCTGCCGCAGTTCTACATTTACTCAGAAAACTGTTAGCCCAGTTTTATTTCTGATTTATAAATCCAGACTCTTTTAGAGTACTAGAGATCTATTTCACTGCTCAAATAAATCTATGGTTTTGGCAACTTTTGAGAATGCTCGTGACATTACAAATTATATATATCTCCATATATATATATATATATATATATATATCTCCATATATAATTTCAGTAGAATATAAAGAGTAAAAACTATCTCAAGGCCTCTTGCTACTGAGATTATATCAGTTAAGGACTGCTCATTCCTCAGGTATGACCCTGTGGCTGAAGCATTAGAAAGCAACTTGGTGCCAGGGCTGCCAACACTTTGTTACCACCACTTTCTCTCCTTTGCTCCAGTCCAAGATCTGTTTCTCATCAACCATCACATTCCTCTGCCCAGGGACAATCAAGACTGTTGGTCATGAGCTCTTATTTTGAACTGTGATTCACAGTTATACTCTAGCTCTTGATTACTGCTTAGACCTCAGTTCTTCAGTGGTGTCTGAAGTCTATGTCTAAGGAGTGCTGATCTACAGAGTGGGCAGAGGGGAAGAGAACATTTTGAATAATGTTTTTACCTTTGGGCTTCTTTTTTTTGCTATGCCAGATATGAGTGAGGAAATATTTAAGATCTTTTTATGGAAATTCATATAATAAAATTTTATATAACATAAAATTCACCATCTTAAAGTGTACAATTTGGTTTTTAATATCCTCAGAGTTGTACAAGCATCACCAGTATTTAATTCCAGAACATTTCCATCACCCCCGCTCCTAAAAAAATCCATACCTATTAACAGACACTCAATTACCTACCACTTTCAAGATTGGCAATCACCAAACTGCTTTCTGTCTCCATGGGTTTACCTATTCTGAACATTTCATATAAACTGAATCGTACAATATGTGCTCTTTTGTGTCTGTTTTCTTTCACTTAGCATAATGTTCTCAAAGTTTATCCATGCAGCATTATATATCACTACTTTATCATATTTTATGGCTGAATAATATTCTGTTGTAGGGATATACCTTATTTTGTTTATTAGTTGGTAGGCATTTGGGTTATTTCCACCCTTCTGTTCTCTCTTTCCTCCTCCTCCTTCCTCTCTCCCTCCCTCTATCTCTTCTTCCTTTCCTTCCTTTCTTTCCTGTACTGTGATCTGAACCTAGGGCTTCACACATACTTTACAAGCACTTTACCGCTGGGCTGCTTCCCCATTCCCTTTATTATTTTTTATTTTTTATTTTGAGACAGTCTCTTGCTAAGTTTCTCAGGCTGCCTCAGGCCTTGAAACTGTTATCCTCCTGCCTCCACCACCCAAGTCACTGGGATTACAGGCATGTGCCACCACCCTGCCTGACAGTTATTTCCACTTTTGGGCTATTACGAATAATGCTGCTATGTTCATGTATAAGTTCTTGTGTGTACATATGTTTTCAATTCTCTTGGATGTATACCTAGGAATAGAATTGCTGCATTGTATAGTAACTAGGCACCTTTTTAAAAATAAACTTTTTTATTAAAGTGTTGTTCATATTTTAAAAAGCACACACAATTGTTAAGGTCAATAATTTTCATAAGGTGAACATACCTAAGTAGCCAACACCAAACCAAAAAATAGAATATAATTAACAGCCTAAGTCCCCTCTCATATTCTCTTCCAGTTACTTGTTGTTAGGTACCGTTGAATTGGGTCCAACTTATAGAGACCCTATGTACAACAGAACAAAACACTTCCTGACACTGTGCCATGCCTGGCACTATGTCAGTGCTTCTCCAATATCCATAGCGTTTTCAATGGCTGATTGTTTTCGGAGTGGGCTGTGGGGTCCTTCTCCCAAGCCTACAGCACCCAGTTGATCTCCCATCCAAGGACTAACCAGGCCTGACCCTGCTTAGCTTCCAAGATCAGACAGGATCAGATACCAGAATGGTATGGCTGTAGACTACAACCATCCTAGTGTGTTTAAAATCATTGTGGTCCTGATTTGCATTTCCCTATTGATAATGATGCTGAACATATCTTCAATTGAAGAACATTTGTGTATCTTCTTTGGAAAAATGTGCATTCAAACAATGTGCATTTTTAATTGCCTTTTTATTGTATTAAAGCAATTACTCTGGTTACTAGACCCTTATCAGATACATGCTTTGCAAATATTTCCTCCCATTTTGTGGGTAAATTTCTTGAAATCTTCTTTGAAGAACTCCTGGGCGACTTCTAACACATTTTAAAATCTTAAACAATTAAAGAGATGTGGTTGGTGTTTAAATTATACTTTTAAATTTTATAAGCATAATTTTATGAGCAACCCATCGATGGTATGTAGATCACGTTGAGGCTTCCAAACTAAGAATCTTTAGTTCATAAGGGACTTATTGTGATAACTATCCCTTTTGTAGCATTTATGTGCCAGGCACTGTGTGGGTGATCTACACATTTTAACTCTTCTAATTCTCATAATAATCCTCTGAGGCTGAGACTGTTATAATAAGCACTGTACAGATAAGAACATGGGCAGAGGGAGGCTAAATAATTTGCCTGAAGACAAAGATTAAGTAGCAAAGATGGGCTTCACATTCCATTGTTCTCAAGCACTTACTAGACTGCTAAAGTGAAATTAAATCACTTCAAAGCATGCCCCTTCTCTTTGAGGGTGAGAACAGTGTTTTCATAGCGTCTGCACTGTGGGATTTTTCTTCTTACCAACCCAGAAATTATAGCCACTCATCCAGGTGTTTTTCATCTTGCCCCGGTGCTCTCAGTCCGGAGCCCACTAGGCTTTAATGTTCTTTGAACTGAAGAATTGCCTCGGTCCCCCAGGTCGAATGGTTCTACATTTCTCGTGTCCAATGAGCGCCCACAACCTAGTGAATTCAAAGCTGAGCAGTGGGCGGAGCCCGTGGAGGGACTGCCGGCCCTGGCCCCAGCGGAGGTGCAGCCTTGCTGCTGGGCAGCCCGGAGCGGAGCCATGAGCTGGACCTGCCCACGTTGCCAGCAACCTGTTTACTTCGGTGAGGCCGGGGCTAAAGAGGGGGAAAGATGGGAGTGAGCGTGAGCCGTTGGGATTCCCTGGGGATCCCGGATGCCCACACACCCTTTTCCACATGTATTGATGAGTGCGTGTGTGTGGCCCTCTCCCCTCGCTCAGGGCGCGTGTCACCAGGTCCGGATGGAGCTGGACTCCCGGAGACACTCTTCACTGTCTCCAGGGAGCAGGGCTGGCAGAGGTGGTCCCCTTGAGGGCTGAAGGGGCAGAAGGAGGGCATCCTGGGCTTGGCCTGGCTCTTCGCAGCCCCTTTCCACCTTGTTCCCCACAGCGGAGAAAGTGAGCTCCCTGGGCAAGAACTGGCACCGCTTCTGCCTGAAATGTGAGCGCTGCCACAGTGTCTTGTCCCCTGGCGGCCATGCAGAGGTGAGGCCTGGCCAGGGTGCATAGTGTTTGTCACTGCCCCCATCCCGCTGGCCCCCAGTTTTAGCTTTGGATGCCTGCCAATGGCAACTCCCTGGGCCATTCTCCCATTGGGCTTCATACCAGCCATGATTCGGAGAGCGTCCCCTGTGCGGTGACTCCGGTGGCTTTGGGGTGGGGGTGAAGCAACACTAGCACTGTCCCCACCCCCACGTGCTCTCGCTCTCCTGGTGGACCACAGTAGCAACTCTGGCATGGCAGCCTATCACCCGTGCCCCACCCCAGCCCCACCAGATCAGGCCAGTGGATAGACACACCTGGTGGCCTATCAGGGAATGCCTGTGAGGCCTGGCCCCCTTGGCCTTGAGTGATCACCTTCCCTTTGCTTGTGCTTATGCCCAGCACAACGGGAGGCCATACTGCCACAAGCCATGTTACGGGGCTCTCTTTGGACCCAGAGGTAAGTACTAGCCTAGAAGGGGTGCAGGCCGAATAACCTTCCTTGTGGCTGGGAACTAGGGACTCAAATCTGACCGCCCCTCTCTGGTCATTCTCTCTGCAGGAGTGAACATTGGTGGTGTGGGCTGCTATCTCTACAACTCCCCCACTCCCTCCCCTGCCAGCACCACTCCCCTCAGCCCCAATAGCTTCAGCGCCCCCAGGCCAAGGACTGGCCCCTGCCATGGCAAAAGAAGTAAGTGAGGCTGGGCCTCAGCTGTTTCTGCTTCTCCTCCTGACCCTTCCTCAGGCTGCAGCAGATGCTGGGTGCTGATGGCTATCTTCCACCCCATAGCCCTACAGCCTTGTTTTTGGCAAAGTCTTCTCTATCCATGGCCCATTTCCACTCATGTCACTTTCTGAGTTTAAGAGGTAAATTGGCAGGTGGCATTATGGCCCTCATTTTACGTGTGAGGCAACTGAGGCCCAGAGAGGACAAGTGTCCTGTATAATCACACAGCTAAATCAGAAGCAAAACTGGCCAGAAACTCAGGCCTCTTCCTCAGGCCAGGTCCATGGAAGGAAAGATCTACAAGTGAGGGATCACTGGGATGGGGCCAGGCCCCCAGATTCTTCAACTCCTCCCCTCTGGTCCCTGTTCCTTCCTCCTACCCTGTGAAGTGGGCAATGACACTGTGCTTCCCAACACCTGACACCCCTACCCTGGCCAGCTCCTATGTCATCTCAGGTTTCCTGAGGATTGAGTTGCTGATAGGCTTGGGCTGGTGGGCACCTGAGGCCCTGGGAGAATGACAAATAGGTGGTCCCTAATGCGAGTAGGGATCAGGTAGGAGGTGGGGCCAGAGAAGCTTTGCTCTAGGGTCAAGGAAGGCAGGCTCATGGCTGCGGGGGGGGGGGGGGGTTGGAGTCAGGGAAACCCTGGGTTGAGTATGAGGTTTGGAAGAGGACGCTGTCAAATGTAGGCAGGTGCTGGTGGGCCCTGCTTAGGCTCTGGCCCCCACCACAGCCCTAGACAGGGCCTCTTCCTCTTAAAGGCCCTTCCCACATGAAGACGTTCACTGGGGAGACCTCACTGTGCCCTGGCTGTGGGCAGCCTGTCTATTTTGGTAAGTGGCGCTGGAAAGCTTGGGATGGGAAACACTGGATGGACAGCAAAGGACCGGGAGGTGATGCATGGGAGGGATCCCTGCCATGCCCCTAGAATGGAGGAGCTGCCACTTCTCTCCACCTCCAGCTGAGAAGGTGATGTCTTTGGGCAGAAATTGGCACCGACCCTGCCTGAGGTGCCAGCGTTGCCGGAAGACCCTGACTGCGGGGAGCCATGCTGAAGTAAGCAGGGCAGGAATGGTGGTTATGTTGGGAAGAGGGAGGCTGAAGATGGGAAGAAAGCCAAGCTGGGAAAATTCTCTTTCCTTCTGTGTTCCAGCATGACGGCGTCCCCTACTGCCACATCCCCTGCTACGGCTACCTGTTTGGCCCCAAAGGTGGGCACCCCCACCCCAGGCACTAGGCCTAAAGCATAGCATGGATATGGTCTGCAGGGCTGCATGGACAACTTCCCTTGTGGTCAGACACATCCCAGGCCCCTCCCAGTTCTCTCCATTTCTCTCCCAGTTCTCTCCAGTCCTGCTAACAAGGCTTTCTCCCTCAGGTGTGAACATTGGCGAAGTGGGCTGCTACATCTATGACCCAGTGGAGGTAAAATCCAAATGAACGGCTCAGAGAAGAGGCCATCCTAATTCAGGCTTCCCACCCTCCCTTCCTTTATCCAATGGGAGCTACAGAATTCTCCAATTGTTAAGGTCAATAATTTTCATAAAGTGAACATACCTAAGTAGTGGGATCCTGGGGACCGAGGCCTAGGCATGGTAGGCTAGAGTCTAGACTTTTTCTGCCAATTCTTCCCTTTCCCTTTCCTATCTGGATAGAGGCCATAGTCCATCCACTTTGAATGGTGGCTTCCTGGACTTCCTTGTCCCTTTTACATCAAATTCTGGAGCTTCAAGGTATTCACCAAACTTATTTATTGAGCCTCAGCCTCTCTGGCCTCTCTAATAAAATGTTGGCCCCTGTGCCTTCAATTCTTCTTTGAGCATAAGGCTTAGAAAGTGGGTTATGGAGGAGAGTGTTCTCTGCAGACTACTTCAGCGGTAGCAGCACTAGCCATAGCAACAAGAAGATCTGTTCTCTTGGTCCCCTGGTCCTGATATTGAGCAACCTGTAGCACTACACAGTGGACAGCATGCCCACCAGCATCGTTGGTACCAAAAGTCATCAGGGGACAGTCCCTTCTTTAGCATCATCTCTAGAAGAAGGATTTTATTCACTCTGAACATGACAGCAGATCTTGTGGGAAGGTCTTCAAAGAGGCTTCAGTATCCACTTTGGAGGTAAACAGACTGAGGCCCCAAGAGGAAAGCCATATGCCCGAGGTCACACAATCAGTGGCAAAGCTATCAAAGCCCAGAGCCAACCCAGTGGCTTCCCATCCAGATCTCTTCCCAAATCTCCTTACTGGTGTCCCAGCCCAAGAGCCACCTTCATTTACAGAATCCCCTCAGCTATGAGAAGGGTGCCCAGAGTGTGCAGTGGCCCAGTGTATTCTGGGAGGTTGTCCAGTTGCTGGAGGCTGAATAGTCAAGTGTCGATAAGCACAGGCACAGGGTACGGGTGGCAGCTCCAGCCCTAGACAGAGGGGTCTGATGCCCCAGTAACAAGGGCCTGCCCTTCTGCGCTCTCAGCCCCTGCTGCAGAGCTTCAATGGAGGGCTGTCTCCAGTCCCACTCAGTTGTGGTCCTGCATCTCTTCATCTTGAAGACTGGTCAGGGCACTGGGGAGGAAGGAGTCAGGAGCAATGGTCGGGTTCGGTCCAGGAGGCTACTGCCTTATCAGGGCTGGCCCAGGGGCTCCTGGTACCCAAACACACACACACTTGCAGGCAACACTCACACATGCTAAACACATCCCTGAAGGGTAGGCAGAGCCGAGTGTGCACCTCTTCCTGAACACCCTCAGGTATTTGTGTGTACACACACATATGGACTCACGTACACTTTTATGCGCATAGGTCACACACCCCAGGGCATGCATCCTGAAACACTCAACTGTGCACACTCCTATGTATGTGCCAAGTGCACTTGTGCAGCTGTCTTCCCCTGCATCCCAAGGTGCCTGGGGCCTGATCATCAGCACGCATGTGTGTATACTCACCCACACAGTCCTGTGCACACACCTCTTTCTCTCCACGTCCTGGATGGTCTCTGGCAGCAGTGCCTTCCTTGTCTCTGGCAGCAGGAGGGCCATGCAGGCAGCGAGCAGGGCGATCCCCCCATAAGCAAGATTGGGCAGCAATAACCACACTCCGTCCAGGAGGGCCACCAGTGGGGCCAAAGAGCCCCCCAGCCGGCCCACCAGGGCAGTGAGCCCCAGCCCTGTCTGTCTGTCCAGAGAGAGGAGGAGGAAGGCAGCGAGTTCTCACACCTGCTTTGGGCCATGCCTCAGGATGCTCTCCTGCTGCAGCATGCCCTGCTACCCACTTCCTAAACAGCTAGGAAAAATAGGGCCTCCCACATACCCCCAGACCGGGAGCCCCAAACCAGCAGCCACCAGAGGATGGGGGCCCCATTCTGACAGTGTACCAATCAGATACCATGAAAAGAAGAAAAGTTGCCAGATGAGGTAGGAAAGGGAATTGTGGAAGGAATCAGATCAGCAGCTTGCACAGGTTTGAGGCCAGACTCAGCCTGCTGTGTTGTTAGAGGAGGCCCACATATTTCTAAACCAGATGCCTAGATGGCTCCTCTGCCTTCTTCCAACACCTGGCTAGCTGAATGGGCCACTGGCTGTGTGTCCAGAGACAACCCCCAAAAGCAGCTCTGCAGTGGTGAATGAGTAGGCAGGTTAGGGCTTCTTGGGGCTGTTTTCTTATTCTATTATTATTATTATTATTAATTATTTCGGTACTGGAGGGCTGAACCATGAGCCTTACACATACTTTGCAAGCACTCTGCCACTGAGCTACCCCCAGCCCCTTTTATTTTTTTGTCTTGAGATAGGATCTCACTAAGTTACACAGCTGCCTCTGGCCTCGAACTTGCAATCCTCCTGCCTCTTCTTCCTGAGTCCCTAGGACTACAGGCCAGAGCCACCAGGAGGGCTGTACTGTTTTCTAAATTAGGTTGCCTGACTTGGCTCAGGGTCACACAGTACAGAAGATAAAATGCTTCACCCTCTTCAAGACTTGGGTAAACACAGCCATGATTAGCTCTGTGTTCTGAGCGTGGTGTAGAGAATGGGGAGGGCGCCTGTGTAAGTGGACGCATGGGTTAAGGCAGGTGACTAACCAACCCAGCCCCCGGGTCCCTCACCTGAGCACAGTAGGGTACAACTCTGAAGTGAACAGGTAGGCAGTGGTGAAGGCGGCTTCAGAAAAACCTTTCCCCATCACCACCAGAGCAGTGATCCAGGCCTTGGTCTCTGGAGGAAAAGGCAGAGAAGGGTGGGGTTGCCCCCGGGATGGAAGGCGGAGTCTCCATAGAGGGCCGAACCTAACCGGCTGAGAGTCGGAGCTTCGGGAACGGGCGGGATTTCTTGCCCAGGAGGCGGGGTCTAGTAGTGGGCGGGGCCTGTGGGCCTGGGCTCACCGGAGGGCACCAGGAGCCTGATGCCGAAGGTTAAGGCCGTGCCCAGCAGCGTTCCCGCCTGCGTGAGGCGGCGTCCGACGCGGCGCACGAACAGATAAACCAAGAGCTTGGAGGGCACCTCCACGGCCCCCAGCAGCAGCTGCGTCTGGTACACGTTCAGCCCCAGCCCCGACAAGTCCAGAGTGAGGCCGTAATAGGAGAAGTTCACTCCAAACCTGAAAGGAGTTGCCATGGCACCCGGGGGCCTCTTCCCCATACGCTTTTGTCCTTTCCAAGGAAGACTTGGCCTCTTGGAGGGGATGACCTTCTACCCTCACCCCACCCACATCGAGCGTCTGCTGCTTAGGACCTTCCCCGCCATACATAACCCCCACTCCCACTGTGTTATGTGCCAATGGCCGGAGTGCCTTTATCCTAATCTTTACAGCAGCCCTGGGACACAGGAACTAACAGCTGTCCAGTGAGGAGATGACCGCAGCTGTCTCTGCTACCTCCTGGATCTTAAAACCTGCCGCAGCTGGACAGCCCACCAGAGGCTCATGCCTTTGCCTCCACAGTTGTCCTCTTCTTCTTCACCCTCCTCACAGGCTACACCATCCTGGAGCCTGGCCCTCCCTCCCCCACCACACCCCCCTGACCCCAGGCAGTCCCCTCCTCACCACACCACCATGCAGCACAGGGAGGTGTGTCGGAGCTGTGGCTTTTGGAACAGGTCTAGGTACGAGGGTCTTTGAACCATTCGTTGCCTAGTAGCCACTTTGTTCAGAGCCTGGTAGGGGAGGAGGTGAGGTTGTGACGTCAGAGTTGGTCTTAGTGAGGCCTATTGAGGCCTATCAGGTGCTCAGATACCCCCATTTCTCTTTCTGTCTCTCTTGTCTTCTGTTTCTCTTTCTCTCTCTCCCTCCCTTTCTCTCTGGGTTTCTACTCCTCCCCTCTGCAGTGATGGGCTGGAGGGTCCACATGGCAGCTGAGAACAGTGGGCCCTGAGTGAAGGCTGTGACCCAGCAGAGACAGGCAGGACATTCTGAAGAGTTTAGAACTCTCCACTGGGGGTTAAGGGTGTGTCTGCCACATATGGTGGGCCCCAGGCGAGTGAGCACGTGCCACCTCACCCTACCCCACATGCTCACACACACACATTCACTCTCACCTCCTGGCCCAGGCTGTCCTCATCCACGGGCCGCCCATTGAGCCTGGCACAACGGAGCAAGTACCTTTGGGCCTCCTCCACACAGCCCTGGGTCAGAAGCCAGCGTGCAGACTCGGGCACCCACCTACAAGAGACAGGAGCCCCTTCAGCGTGAAAGCGAGCACCATAGACCACCTCTCCCTCCTGGGTACATCACAGGCTGCCAACCCTTAGGCTTTGACTCCCACAGTCTCCTCCACCTGGAAAGGCATCTCCTCCTCAACCCTGCACACCTGAATAGCTCTTATTGGTCATCTAAAGCCCAATTTAAAAGCCACCTCTTCCCACACTTCCTTGTGCAGCTATTGATCCCCCACATCCCAGGAGTTTCTTCTTTACTCAACGGAATTGATCTTACCCTAAAAGCCTTAAGTCCCAGCACCAGCCAAATGCTTCTGGCAGGAGGGCACAGGATAAAGGAGGGACAGACATACTGATACACTCAGAAGAGCCATGCAAAGCCACTTCATCTGTGCGAGGCAGTGAAATGCCCACCCTGCCTGGCCTCCCATCCGCCCCACCCATTGAGGGCCAGCCTCATCTGGGTGTAGGGCTGTCATTGTCTCCGTGTCTTCATCCCCATCTTTGCTGTCTCTCTCACTAACTCTTGTTTTCTCGCACCGTCTCACTATGTCTGTCCCTATCTGTTCCTTTGAATCTACCTTGTGGTTCTGATCTGTCACTTACCTTCTCTCACTGGTTTGGTCTCTGCCTCTCTATCTCTTTCTCTCTGTTCTCTGCTCCTGTGTCCTGTGATCTTCTTTCCATTGGTCTATTTCTCTGGCTTTCTCTTGCTCTTTCCATCTCTTGGTCTCTGATTCTCTCTCCCTTCATCTCTTAGTCTGTCTCTGAGCCTCACTAGGCTTAATTCTGTCTCTGTCTCCATGTATCTCCCACCCCCAGCTACCTGCATCCTTACCAAAGGCTGATGATGCCTGGGACACAAGGCAGGGTGACAGCCAGCAGAAGCCATCGCCAGCCCCGTATCAGGTACCCGACCAGTGCCAGCAGCATCACACCACTCGTCCAGAAGATGGTGCTCAGGACACCGCCCACTGTGCGGTGCTCCACATCCAGCCACTCCAGCTCTAGGCTCAGGGACAGGCCAGAGACAAGAAGACAGTTAGCGAGGGCCAGGTGGGCCATCTTGCCCTGATGGCGGCCTCCCTCCAGCATTCTGGACCCCGCCTGTCCCTTGCCTGCCTCACCCAGTGGCAACACAATGACGGTGAAGCCAGCTAGGGCTGAGCCCGTGAGGGTGCGGGTGATGGCAAACATGACGTAGCTGACTGAGGCTGCAGACAGCAGGCCCAGCACCAGGGAGCTCACGTAGGCCACCAGCAACAGCCGGCGCCGCCCAAACCTGCAAAGGGTCATCCGGGGTCAGCTCCCTGTGGAGCTTAAGACACAGGTACACTAGGCCCATCCTTCCACTGGTGGGAGGGGGCCCCCCAGCCTGCTCCCTCATCTGCCCTGTGCCTCAATCCACCTGTCAGACAGATATCCGAAGACCACGGCCCCCACGAGCACGCCGGTGAAGAAGAAGGTGGACGAAGCTTTGTTCAGGCCTCTCTGCTCACACACCAGGTCCCACTGCAAGGACGGGCAGGCAGGGGCCTCCATGGGTATCAGGCCCTCTCCTGCTGGCACCTCCTCTGCAGACTCTGAGGCCTTCTGAGGACAGCTGTGCCCTTCAGGTACCTCGATGCCAGCTATTCATGCCAGCGTCAGAAGCAGGAGAGGTTACTCATCCCCGGCCCTGCACCTCTGCCTCCTCTGCTGGAGGCCCTTGGCTATCACACAGGAGTACCATCACCCCCCAGGGCCACTCTGCCTCCACCCACACTCCGTCTCCAGATGCATTATGTGAATCCCAGACCTGGATCTGGAAAGGATGAAGGGAGACAGGGAGACAGGAGGTGGCTGTAGCTTCTCTAGCTCTCACTGTAGAAACACCCTCCTCAGCTGGACCTACCACAACCTGGAGCTACCTTAGCTCTCCCACGCCTCCACTGGCTTCCAGTGACTGACAGGAGCAGTGGCTCCTGCGTTTGACCTTGTCACTACTCACCACGAACTAAACTCAGTGCTTTCTATTCATAGACTATCTCCAGATGGGTAAAGGGAGACCCTAAGAGGTAAAGGGGAAGAAGGACCCAGCAATCCACTCCCAAATATCAATCCACCACTGAAAACCCTATGAACAGCAGAGAAGCACTGACAATAGTGTTTCGCCTGTTGTATGTAGGGTCGGTATGAGTTGGATACCAACTCAATGGCACCTAACAATGACAACAAGACATAAAGGAATGTTTCTGATGCTCACGTGGAGACTACCCAGGACAACAGGGGGCCCATCCCACTCACACGGCCCTCCCCCCACGTGGGTACCTCGGTTGCAATGGTGGAGGAGAATTCCGAGCGGTCGTACTCCCAGCCGTGAGAGCAGGGCACCGTGGAGGGCTCACCCTCCAGCTCCCCGCCACTCTGCGCCTCTCTCCCCAGTGTAGTGTTGCGGGGGTGGGCAAAGCGCAGGCAGGAGCTAAAGGTGCCATTGGGCTCTTGGGGAAGATGGGCCTCCAGCCATTCATCCTGGTGGCTGACGTTGGCAGGGGCGCCAGGCAGGGCACAGTGGTGGGCCGGCACAGCAGCCAGGAAGATGGGCAAGAGGAAGTGCATGGGTAGCATCACTCTGGGCAGGGCCAGAAGGACCAGGTTCCGTAGCTGGAAGCGCCCAAAGCCACCTACCTTGTCTAGCAGTTCCTCAAAGTCCATGCTGTCCCCCACCCACCAGCCGTCCCTCGGTAGTCCCTGGTGGTTCAAACTGGTCACCACATGGACCCTTGGACTCTGCAGGTGGGAGTGGACAGAGCAGTGAGTGCGGAGCCTGCAGCCAGGATCCAGCCCTCAGGGGCTGGCCCTCCCAGGGCCCTCCCCAGCTCCCACAGCTCCAGGGCTCCTGCTGTCTGGCCTGGCATCTGAGAGAAGGGCTGCCACTCATTCAGAGGTCACTCGCTCTTTGGCTCTGCCACTTACACATCAGAGCTCAGAGACCAAGAAGGGGAGCTGTGGGCCACCATGATATGATAGGGTAGTGAGGTGAATAGGAGATAAGTCACTAGCCCCTTGGTCCCTGAGAAGAAGAGTTCCCAGGGGTATGGTGCTGGCTCTCCTGGCTACACTCTGCACTGTGAAACGTTAGGTCACCTCTGTCTGTCTGCAGCCACAGCCATCCCGCTCCCATGTGGCTCAGGAGCTCTCCCTGTACTTAGGGTCTCTCCTGCCACCCCATCTGCCTGTTTTCAGGACCTTCCAAGGTGCCCCTTTGGAGGGGTGGGGAGCAAAGGGGTTTACTCAGGTCTTGCTATGGGGAGCTGCAGTGCCTGAGTCCCAGGATTTTCTCCATCTGATGCTCCCCTCAATTCTCACTCATAGCCCCTGTAGCAAAAGCAGGGGATAAGCCAGCAATGTCAAATTTATTCTGAGCTGTCTCCAGACACCAGGCTGCAGACCTGCGAGGAGCTGTCAAACGTGCTCCAAGGAGCTGATTCCTGAACAGGTGAGCTTCCAAAGGGGTTCTTTGAGAAAAGGCCTACACTTAAAAAAAAAAAAGGTTTTGAAAACCACTAATTTAATCTAACTCCCACTTTGAACAGATAAGGAAACCAAAGAAAGACAGGGCAACGACCTGCCAGGGTCACACAATGACTTGGCAGCAGAGCTGGAAAAGGACCATATTGAAGCCTCCAGTCAAGGGCAGCTACTTTTGCCTCAAGTGGCCGACTGGAGATGCCTCTGTCTGCCCTGAGCCCCGCTGGGGTTGATAACAGTAGGAGACATTTGGTGAGTCCCTAGTGCAGCCTAGGACTCTATAGGCACAAAGATGTCTTAAACACAGTTTTTACCCTGAGGGAGCTCATGTTGTTGTTGTTGTTGTTGTTGTTGTTGTTGTTGTTAGGTGCTGTGGAGCCATGTCTGACTGATAGCAACCCGTCAGGGTTTTCAATGGCTGATTGTTTCCAGATTGCCTTGGGAGTGGATTGCCATGTCCTTCTCCTGTCTTTGTGTGTGTGTGTGTGTGTGTGTGTGTGTGTGTGTGTGTGTGTGTGGTTCTGGGAATCGAACTTGGGACCTCAGAGACTGCAGAGCGATGCTCTACCAACTGAGCTAAATCCCAGCCCCAAGGGAGCTCATAGGAGAGTTAAAATAAGTTACATAAGTCCCCTCCCCTCAGCTCTCGGCCCAGGCAACCCAATCACACGCCCACTGCAATGCGATGTTTAAAACGCAAATCTGGAGCTGGGCATGGTGGTGCACACCTGTAGTCCCAGCGACTCGGGAGGTGGAGGCAGGAGGATGGTGAGTTCGAAGCCAGAGGCAGCCTGAGTAACTTAAGGAGATCCTGTCTCAAGATAAAACAACTTCAGAAGGGGGCTGAGGGTGCAGCTCAGTGGTAGAGCGCTTAAGTATGTATGAGGCTGTAGGCTCAGCCCTCCAGTACTACAAAAAAGCCCCACAAATCTGGGGGCTGGGAGGGGGCTCAGTAATAGAGTACTTATCTAGTATGCACGAGGCCCTTGGTTTGACTCCTGGCACTGCAAATAACAATAACAACAACAATAATAATAACTAATAATAAACAGAAATCTGATAGGGTCACATCCCTGTCTGAAACCTTCCATCAGCTCCCACCATTGGAGGATGAAAGTCCAGCTCTTTAACTCACCCAGTAGGACCCCCCAAGACCAGCTTCTCTCCTCCTGCCCATCCTTGACCTCTCCCCAGCAAGCCCCCTTCCCTCCAGCCTCCAAACATACCAAGGCATTGTCCCCTCACACCCTGCTGCGGCCCCTCAGTGCCATCCTTTGGGCTGCGTTAGCCTCCTTCTTATTCACCTGGTGAATGGCCAGGCCTCCCAGACCACCAGCTTGATGGGAGATACATCCTGACCCTCTCTCCCCACAACGAGTAGTGCTTCATGTAATTCTATTTAGTCATATTATTTACATGAAATACTATGACTCTTTGCAACTCCCGAGAAGTAAATTTTGTGTCCACATCATCTTCATGATCCATCCAGGGGCTCCACAGGGGAATAATCTGAAGTTTTTCTACATCAAGAGAGAGCAGTTAATGAGGCTGACCCCAAGTACTGGCTTATGTGCCTTAGTTTATACAGTGGACCTTCTCTCCTGCTTTGATATCAAAAGTAGGTGATCATTATCCATGCTCACCTCTCCCTCTTTATACTGGCTCCTAGGAAAACTCAGATCTAAATCTGTAGCTCTTTTTTACAGAGACTAATTTGGCATTAATTGTGCCCCTAGTTTCGTCTTCTTCCCTGACCCTACTCTACAGCAGCTCTCGTCTCTAACATTGAGGAATGATGGTAACAGGCAGATGATGGAGCCAGCAGGGCCAGTATAAACTGCTTAGTCTCACCAGAGGACAGATCATCATTGAATAACCAGTGAGGAGCTGGTTTTAATTGGATTTTTAACCATTTCCCCACCCTCTCCAACTTGGGAATCCAAACTTGATCTTGGAGGCCATTATAGAGATGTTCATATATACCAAAATGGATGGGGAGAAGCCTAATGCACTGGAAAAATGACTCCTTCGTTGAAATTATTCCCAGAATTGTTGGAGGGTTTTGGGGAGAATAAGTTCCTGGGATAATGAATTTTCTATTAGGATTATTTGCAATAGAGATTTCCTGCACTTGAGGCTTTTTACACTTTGTTCCTCTCCCTGTTGGGTGACTGCAGATGGTCTCCCCATCTTAGTTGGAGTTTGAATGACCATTAACCACTGCTACAGCCCATGTATATCTGCAGCCATGGCATTCTGACATCTGATCCCGCCTGAGCTCAGAAGCTAAGCAGGGCCAGTCTGGTTAGTCCTTAGATGGGAGACCACCTGGGAATACCAGGTGTTGCAGGCTTGCGAGAAGGACCTGGTAGCCCACTCCCCAAAAACAATCCACCATTGCAAAACCTATGAATAGCAGAGAAGTAGTGACATAGTTGTGGGCATGGCACAGTGTCGGAAAGTGTTTTATCTATTGTACAGAGGGTTGCTGCGCTGGGACTTAGCTCAGTTGATAGAGCACCACTCTGCAGTCTCTGAGGTCCTGAGTTCGATTCTCAGCATTGCAGAAATGGGAGAAGGACATGGCGATTCACTCCCAAGGCAATCCTGAAACAATCAGCTATTGAAAACCCTATAAGTGTCACTATGAGTCGGACAAGACACGAGGGCACCTAACAACAGCAGAGGGTCGCTATGAATCAGACCCAACGTGACAGCACCTAACAACAATAGCAACAGCCAATGTAACCATTTCCTACATTGATGATGGCTGTAGTGACAAAGTTGACTGTAATACTAAATAGTAATGGGATTGCGTACTCCAGATGGAAATGGGAAAGCTGGTGGTAGAGGTGATGATGATGAGGTGATTGGAGTAGAGACCATAGGGATGGGGACAGAGCTGGGGTAGAGGTTGTGTGTCATGAGAGTAGCTGCAGTGACAAGGGTTTTGTGGTTGATGGTGCTGATGGTGATGGTGGATACAGTGGTGTGTTGGTGATGTGGTGCTGACAGTGCCAAAGATGTGCAAGCTCCCTGAGAGCAAAGATCTGATCCCTTGGTCATCATTCTGCCACCAGAGCCTAGTGGTGGTGATGGTGGTAGTTTGAGAGGAGGGTGTCTGTGACCTCCGTGATGATGGAGAGTAATACTGTAGCAGGAAGCAAGGCCCACCAGGGAGAAAGAATCACCCAAACACTAGCATTAATGAGGGGAAGAGGTTACATTGCCGGCAGAGCAACAGCTGTATTTTCCATGTCAAAAAGCTGAGCTCCCCAGGTTATTCTTTCCTGTCCTTTATATAGGACTTATAGACTAGTGGACAAAGGAATCTGTGTGTTTCTCTCTGATTGGTTATTTTAAACAGTCCATAGGTGTTACCTAGCAATCCAACCAGAAGGCAGAAAGTCTTTGACCATAAATCTTTGAAAAGACAACTTGTAGGTATTAGGGGCTATGTCCATATGGGGAGGACTTGATAGCAACACCTCTGGGTCTCAAGAGAGGAGCTCCCGGCATTCCTTAGATAAGGAAGTGCAATCCTATTCCTTGATTTAGGGGAGTGGGGAAGGTAAACTTCTAAATCTTAAAGTAGCCAGGGTTTAATTAGGCTCTACTTTCTCATATTAAATTGGGTCTTTTCTTCCTCATGTCCTAATACAGGCAGGAAGTCATGGAGACAGAGGTGGCAGCTGTGGTGAAAGTGGTGGTGGTATGATGGTGGTGTCACACCAGCAGGGCTTAGCGGCACCCGAGAGAGGAGGCACGTAGAAGGTGCCATCAGGACCTGCTGAAGGTGGGCTTGTATCACTTCCTTCTGACCCACAGCCAAACTCCCAGCCCTGCCGACCCTGCTGCCCATCGCCTCATCATCTTGGGCAACAACCAGACTCCTGCGACTACCGGGACCTTAGAAAAGACATTCTGACCCTCCGCCAGCCTCAGGATGATCTTAGCTCCTGCACTGGCCTTGAGGGGTGAGGAGCCAGTGGGGAAATAGCAGCCCCTCCACAGGCCCACTCCAGTGGCTTTTCTCCTAGGGGTTTCCCAGGGGACCCTCTCTGCTAACAAAAGCCTCTCCTAACGATCCTCATCCTGTGGCCCCATCTAGACCCTGACTAAGCAATGAGTTTTGTTTTTGTTTTTGTGTACTGGGGGGGCTGAACTCAGGGACTTACACATATTTTGCAAGGGCCCTGCCACTGGCCTGCACCTCCAGGCCCTTTTTACTTTTTTTAAATTGTGACAGGGTCTTGCTAATTTACACAGGTTGCCTCTGGCCTCAAACTTGCGATCCTCCTGCCTCTGCCTCTGGAGTCACTGGAATTACAGGAGTGCAACACCATGCCTGGCTAAACAACTTTTTTTAAGCCACTTATTTCTCTGGGCCCCTGTCCTTGGACCTGCCTTTGACTATAGGACAGAGAAGAGAAATGTCTTTCTAGAGGAGACTAGAGGGTAGGTGCCAGAGGCCGGGCTGGCCCTCATCTGTGGGGCATCAGGTAGTCCCCAACAGCCCAGCTTGGCCTTGAGAAGTGAGTATGGCTGGCAGGTCTCAAGCTCCTGGGTAGAGGTATGGGCAGAGGGGCCCTGCCACCCCTCATGCTCTCTCCGTTGGCTTGGCCTACCCCTGCTCAGGCCTGGTCCTGCTCCCCCTCACTCCTCTCTTTCCATCCCCTGATTCATATCTGCAACGCTGAACTATGTCCAGGCTCATACCTCCCACTCTTCCGGGAATGTCCTCACCCTCTCCACTGTCCAACTCGTGTTTGCCCTTCAAAATTCAGTCCAAGAGGCACATCCACTGGGGGCTTCTTGATGCTCCCACTCTGAGCTGGCATCTCCTCAATGGGCTTCCCGCACACACCACATGTGAAATGAGAGTTTCTCCCTGCCTACTTGCTTGGGCGCACGCTGTATTTTCTCAGCACCTGGCCAGTGCTCCACATCTGGCATAGCCTCTGGTAATACCTGCAGAATTAATTGAATAAATGGGTTTAGTGAATGAATTCTTGACTGAATACCAAATAATGAACAAACAATCCGTGGCATTTTTTTAATTCACCGAACCTCAGTAATAAGTATGAAAAAAAGTTAAAAATAGAATATCAGTTTTCATGTGTTTGATTATTCAGGGGATTTCTCCTAGACTTAGACTTGCAGACATAAGAAAAAATTGGAGCCAAAATGTTCATTTTAGAGCAGGCACCTTGGCACACACCTATATTCCCCATAACTTGCGAAGATGAAGTGGAAAGATCCCAAGTTCAAGGCCAGAGGCAGTCAGCACAACTTAGTGAGACACTGACTCAAAAAAAAAGAAAACAGAAAAAGGGGCTTGGAGGGCAGCTCCGTGGTAGAGCACTTGCCTAGCATGGCTGAGACCCTAGGTTCAATCCCCTAGTACTGAAAAAAGAAAAGTTGGCACTTTTTGTTTTATTGTTGTTGTGGTATTGGGGGAGCCTAGGGCCTTGCATATACTTTACAAGAGCTCTACCACTGAACTGTCCCCCTAAGCCCCCTTTTTAAAAATTTATCTTGAGACACGGTCTTACTAAGCTATGCAGGCCTCTGGCCTCAAACCTGTGATACTCTTGCTTCTGCCTCCAGAGCTGCTGGTATTACAGGTGTATGCCACTGCCCCTGGCTTATTATGGGATTATTTGAAATAGTAAAAAATTGGAGTCCAATGAAAAATCGATATGTAGCTGGTTAAGTAGATTATGGAATGTGTGTGGCATGAACTATTACATAGCCATTAAAAAGAACACAAAAATTATTTTATTGCTTGTAGTAATGTAAAATGTAGCAGCCATTTTGGAGGAGGTTGGTGCCTTCAGAGTGTTAAATCGAGAGTTACCACAGGACCTCGCAATTTCACTCCTAGGTATATATATACCTGCGAGAAATGAGAACACATACATATGAAAACTTGTACGGGAATGTTCATAGCAGAGTTATTCATTGTTATTGTTAGGTGCTGTTGAGTCTGATCTGACTCATAGCTACCCTCATAGGGTTTTCAGTGACTGATTGTTTTCGAGATTGCTTCAGGAGTGGATTGCCATGCTCTTCTCCTGTTTTTGTGGTACTGGGGATTGAACCCAGGTCTTCAGAGAGTGCAGAGCAGCACCCTACCAACTGAGCTAAACCCCAGCCCCAAATATATAAAAAGATAATTTTAAGAAGTAATGCAATGCATATTCTGTGTATTATGAGTACCCTAGTAGGATCTAGGGCAGTACCCCATAATCAAAGGCATTAATATTTCCACCAAGAGCCAGGCATGGTGGTATACACCTGTAATCCTGGCACTTGGGAGGCTAAAGCAGGAGGATTGTGGGTGTGAGGCCAACCTGGGCTAAATAGCAAGATATGTAGATATAGATATAGATATTGATATAGATATAGATGGTATTAATAAGGATTATAAAATAATCTTGGCAAGTTTTGGTACCAAATGAGTTTGTACCAATCTAACAGAAAAACTCCGTTTTCAGGACATTTGGGTTTCAGGGTTGCAGGGGAGGCTTTGTGAAACATCACAAAGAAGGCCTCAATGAATGACTTTGGATACATGTAATTTTGCATATGTGCAAGTATATCCATAGGATAAATGTCTAGAAGTGGAAATGCTATGCTACAGGCCATGTTCACTCGTGGTTTGGGCTAATTTTGCTGTGAAAATGACCCTGTCTTCTAGCTGTTGAGCCTCACGGTTTTCCAAACGCTCTCACTTTTGCCCGTTACCTTTAGGGCAATGAAAATTCTTTCTTCCTCTCTCCCTCTCTGCACTAAGCCAGACTTCAAGTGTATGACTCTCAGCAGAAACAAGCAGGGGGCTGAGAGAGTGTAAGCTTTGCTAACAGGGGACTGGCAGGATAGCCCCCTGAGCCAGTGACCTGCACCTGACTGAGCTTCCATTTCCTCCACCTTGGAAATGACTTCCCTACTCATTTGCCCACCATCCTGTGCTCTTAAATCCTGCCCACCCCGACGCTCAGCAACTGGGTTTTCCCCTGCCCTCCATACAGGGAAGAAGAGTCCAGGCCAAAAGAAAGAAAGGTCCACAGGCTTTTTAATGATGTGATGGCTACTTCCCTTCTGAGACCCAATCTAATCATGACAGCGGCTTCCAGGGTGTTGAGTGGGGGTGGACAGGCGCAGGTGGGCAGAGGCCATGCAGTGACTAGGAAGCGGGAAGGGGTGTTACATTCTGTTTGGTGTGTAAACATTCTTCAGTGGCTTTCCAGGGAAGGGGAGGGCAGTTCCCTGACCCCAACCCATGCCCAAGGGGTTGGTCCTCTAAGCAGAGGAGATTTAGCAAGCCAGGGCCCCCTCGAGGAGCTGGGAAGCGGGAGCCCTCGTGACTGGGGCACAATCTTCTCCTGCACCCTCTGCACATGGTGTGGCTGGGGAGGGAAGGCATGTTCTGAAGTGAGCACACCGCTCATCCAAGCCCGGGACATAAGCCATCATGATGGGGAGGTGCTGAGGGAGGTGGGTGATGGTGGTGGTGTAACACTGTCTTAAGAGTAGGGGCTCAGGACACGGGTGTTCCAGGAAGAAGAGGCTGCAGCTGGGGGCGAGGGTGCTTGGGGGATGTGGTTTCCTCTGCCCTGGATCCTTCCTGGGGAGAGGAGCAGACTCAGTCCCCTGGCCACCTTCCTCTACTGGCCCTCCTCCTACTACTTCACCTGGTGACATTCAATGACTCAGAGGCCTGAGGTCAGTTGGGAGCCCTAGGGAGGTCTGGAATCCCACTAATGGACTGGGTTTTGCGTCTCTGCCTGCTCCAGCCATGGGTGAAGCTGGGGGGGATGGGCCCGAAGCACTCTCCGGTCACCCCTCTTCCTCCCAACTCCACACCAGGGTGGTGGTGGTCCTAGGGCAGGGGTGAGGCTGGGGACCCTACATTCAAGGTTCGATTGGTAGCAAGGAGCAGGCCCAGGGCCCAGGCACCAGGGATCATGCCCTGGTCCCCACCTGGCATAAGCTGATTGTCATTCAGAGCAGCTCTCTGTGGGAGGGAGCGGCCCCTCCTCCACTCCCTCTGCTGGATTCCGAGGGCAGTTGGGGGCGTTCTGGAAGGCCTCAGGCAGGCAAGGAGGGCTGTGTCCAAAGAGGTTTCCTGAGTGTTCTGGGAGCTTCTGCATCAGCATGGGGTGGACCTCAGAGTCTGTCCACCCTGGTGTCCTCCCTCGGTCTGGTCTGCAGAGAAGCTGCCCCCTTGGCATGAAAGCGGCTGCCCAAGCCTTGCTGGCTCTCCATGAGGAGTTCAACTGGCCCCACCACGCTGCTCCCAGGCCAGATTCGTCAAGACCATCCTTCTGAGTGATGGTGGCTGGATGTGGCCAGGTCTCCGGGCACACTGAGGCCTGCCTTCCTCTTCCCCTGGATGTCTTCCTTTGTTTTTTGTGGCTCAGGGGAGGACAGAGGGGCCAGGCCAGGGGGAAAGGCTGTGGGTGCTGAGGATGGAGGAGGACTGTAGGGGCCCTGTCCTGGGTAGGCGGGTTAGGATGTCCCTTCCACAGCCAGTGTGCTGCTTGCCCCAGATGTAGGCAGTAGAGGCTCATGATGAGGTGGGTGAGCTACGCAGGAGCCTGAACACAGGAGACCCTACATCCATCATGGAGCAGCACAGCTGTGTGGGCTGGGGTAGGCTCTAAGCAAGAGGGGCCAGGCTGAAGGATCAGCCCAGGGGCGTGAGCTAGAGACCTACCAGATCACACAAGAGTGCAATCTGGAAGTGACAAGTGTCTTTCCACTCCCAGTCAGCCTGCTCCTCATCCTTCTGCACAAAGATGCCTGACCCATTCCCCTCCCCACAGCAGAGGACAGAGGAGAGTGACCCAGCCAGAACTGAGTCCCTGAATCTCCCAAGGGCCAGTGCAGAGGTGATAACCAGCGCTTTCCACCTACACCCAACTCAGGAGAGAGGGGAGCTGGCTGAAACTGCCAAAGGCAGGATTTGAGGTTAGATGGCAGGAAGGAGCTCCTGATGGTAAGGGGTCCTGAGCACTGGACCAGGGGACCAGGGAAGGGAGTGAAACCTTTTTAAAATCCCCTTCCAAACACCTGTTGGGAAACACCTGTGCAGGAAGGCAACCCACACACCTCCAGCCAAGGCCCCACCCAAATTCAGGAAAAAGGAGTCTGAGCACCCCAGAGGTACAAGGGAGCACCCCTCTAAGAATCATCTGCCCACTGCCTCCCACCCGGGTGTCCAGGATGGAGCTGACTCTGGAGCAGGTCAGAGCTGTCCCCTCATGGGTCCCACCTTCCCAATCCCAGCCTGGCAGCTAAGAGGCCTTCCCAGACACCACGGCTCCCCAGAGACTGAAAAGCCTCCACTTCCGGAATTTGAGGCTGTTTCTCCAAAAGGGGGACGGGGCGAGTGGGGCTGGGAAAGGGTTGGGAGGAGGCGAGGGCGCCGAAAGAGATGTAAAGTGGGGTGGGTAGAGGGAGGACGTGGAAAGCAACCAAGGCCTGGTGGGGGAAGGGGACGTCCCCAGAAGTGGCGTCCTGGGTGAAAATTGGCTGAGCCTTCCCGGGGGCGGAGGGGCTGTGCGCCTGCTCCGGCAGAAGGACGACGCGAGGAGAGGAAAGTGGGGAGGACCCTCTCCCATCAGCGGCCTGGCAGGCTGGCGGGGTGCAACGGGTGCTCGCGCGCTTCCTCGAGGGTGCAGGCGGGAAGCTGGGGCCGCGGTGGCGCGTGTTGGGCGCGTAAGGCTGTGCTGAGAGCTGTTCCATTGTGGCCGGCTGCGGCTGGGGACCGGGGTGAGGGTGGGGCGCCGCAGAACGCCGCGAGGCGGCATTATCTGGTCCCGGCCCGGCCCTCCGAGACCCCCGCTCGGCCTTTGGTTGCTGCGCGCTGAGTCTGGAGTTTCCCTCTGGGTCCTTTCTTGGGGTCTCCCGGGGAGGGGGTTCCATCAGGTTGCGCTCGGGCCTGAGGGACGCCTCGGGGTGCGGGGACCCCAGGCCGGGCTTGGTGCGAGGGGGAGGGGCTTTCTTTGCGAGACAGGGACTGGCTCCGTGGGGACGCGCTGGGATGGCGCGCGGTGGAGGCAGGGTGGCCCGGAGTGCGCGGCGCTGCGGGTCTGGCGGTTTGGGTTCGCCCTGGGCCAGAGACGCGGCTGGGGAGCTGTTTGGGGCGGAGGTCAGCAGTCGTGGCCGACGCTGGGGGCTTCTGCAGCTGGAGCCTGCTGAAGAGCAGAGGGCAGGAGAAAAGAAGAGAAAGAAACAGAAGAGGAGACAACATTTTCAGAATCCTGCTGAGCACAGAGCCCTGGAGACCTACATCCTTAGAGTTGCGTGAGACTGAAGAGACCAGGCACAGACGAGTAAAGTGAGGCCGGTGCTCCATCACCTAGGGCAGGACTTGGGGGACCCACACACTCCCAGGCCTGCTGCATGCTTTCCTTGAGGGCCTTGTTTCATCTTTAAATCCTTATGGACTTTGCATTCTAATTTATAATATACTTGTGTGAATATTAATATGAAATATTGTTTTCTCCCAGTTAGTCAAGCTCTGGGCTTTATCCTTTGGCTTCAAATGCCCCATGGCACAGCAGAAGTGGTGTGGGGGTCCCACTGGCCCGCATTGACCTCCCCCAAGCTTGGACCCCCTGGCATCCCCTCTGGTCATGCTTACTGTGGCCACCCCCTGGAGCCCAGCTGCAGGGCGGAGACCTGAGCATAGCTGGGGGGTGGTAAACAGGCGATACAGCGGAGGGGCTCCCTGAAACTTCCACAGCCCCTGACCTTGGCTCTGGAGAAGCCCTGGCGGGGGGAGGCCTTCTGTGGTCACCATCTGTCCTCCCTGGCAGGGGTTTCTCACCTGCTGGTGATGGCTGTGTCCAAGACTGGGGCCGTGCCATGGGGTCTGCCTGGGGGCTGCTGGGCTTCCGCAGGTGCAGGCATGCGGACGCTGATGGGGCGGGGGATCCGGCTCCGGGGGACATCGGCCCGCCCAGCCTTCCTGGGCAGGGCTGTGGTGGGCTCCGAGGCTGGGGTGTCCTCCTCGGAGCCTGTGCCTGAGAGCGTCTCGGAGGCCCGGCGCTGCTCCTCACTGGAGGAGGATGAGGCCCCTGAGGCCAGCCGCAAGAGCAGGCGACCCTGCCTCTTCTCCATCACCAGCCGCGCCAGGTCCTGCTGCGGCCGAGCCCTCTTGCTCCACCGCTCTTTGGCCGACAGGGAGCCAGAAGGCTCCGAGCCTGTGTCCTCCTCGGACAACAGGACAGGAATACGGCTCCTGGGGCGAGGGCCTGCCATGGCATGGCGGCTGGGGGATATGGGGGCCACTTTCTTGGTGCCGGGCTCCAGTAGGGACACTGGGGCTGGCCCATCAGCAAGGGCTGGGCCATCGGGCAGTGAGTCTGTGGCCACCGTGGAGGGAGTGTCCCCAGGGCGGGCAGACAGGGTGCAGGTCTCCATGTCGGCCCCACCCAGCCCTGACGGGGCCAGGCCATTCTCCAGGGGTGCTGGGGTGCCCTCTTCTCCAGGGCCTCCCTCAGAGGGCACCTCCAGACCCAGCTCGCCCCCAGCACTGAACTCCTCGGGCCGCAAGGCTTGTCCTCCGGAGGACATGACGTTGAGATGGGTTTTCTCTGCAATATGTACAAAGGTCCTCTCGACTTTGGTGAAGGGTGAAGAAGTGACTGCCACGCCCCCTGCCCCAGTAGTCACCGACCCGGTCCCCAGCCCTGCCCCAGGTCCCGGGGGTTTGGGCTCGGACTTGAGAACAGAGGACAGGGTGCCTGGCTCCGATACGTCTAGCTGGCTGCCGGTGGGCTGGGGCCGCTCGTGCTGAGGAGTGAGGGCAGCCAGGGTGCCCAGGTCAGGGTCAGGGGCCAGTTCGGCAGTGACAGGCGACTTCTTCATGTCGCCAGGGGAGACAAGCACCAGAGTTTTGGAGCCCTCTTCGGGCTCCAGGTCCCCATCGGCCATGGAGGCCCGGCCCCTGGACTCCTTCTGATCGTCAGCAAGCAACGTGGACGGGGCGCCCTCCTGGCTTCGGTCAGTGCTCCTCTCACTCCCCTCACTGCTGGAGCCACTGGCAGGGCCCAGCACCTCCTCTAGGGCCACTGCTTCCTCCTCCTCTTCCTCTTCCTCCTCTTCTTCCTCCTCCTCTTCTTCCTCTTCCTCTTCCTCCTCCTCCTCCTCCTCTTCCTCTTCCCCATCTTCCTCCTCCTCCTCCTCTTCTTCCTCCTTCCCATTATCCTGAGGCTGAGCAGGAGCCAGTGGGACCTGCGGGGTGGTGAGCAGCATATGCGAGAAGCCCACCCTCCGGACCCTGTGCAGCAACCGGGCCCGTTCTCGGTAATCAGAGAGGTCTCTCTTGAAGTCCTGGTAGGGCAAGCTCAGAGGCACAGCTCGTGGGAGGCCATTCACCTCAAACGGGGGCGCCACAGAGAACACCTGCAGGAGGTACATACAGGAAAGGGACCCGCTGATGTCACCCATCCTTCTGGACCGGAGACCTCACCTGCACCCACAAGCTGGGAGACCCCTGGCCCCCTGGGGCATCCACCACAATGTGGGCTACGGGAAGGTAGGCGCTGGGGCTGTTTCACTCATTGCTGTGTCCTCGGGACCTAGAACACTCCCTGGTAAATCTCTGATGAGGGATGGTGTCCAAGCTCCAGGCCCTCTGAGGTCCCACACCCTGCTCCTGGCAGCTTTTCTGTCTCTCTGCCCTCTCTTCCCTTTACCATGCACATCCTGAGCCCCAGAGCCAATCTCTGAGTTTAGTCGATAGCAGAAAATAAGAACTGAAAGGTACCACAGACACCATTTAAATCACACCTCCCTTTTACAGGTGAGGAAACCAGGCCGAATGGTCAGTGTCACTTCCTGCGATGGGCTATGCCCATGCTGGCCCAGGTGACCAGCCCTCTCTGTACCCTCCTGAATGTAGTTCCTCTGCAGACAGACAGCTGGTTGCCCAGGGCCACCAGAACCTGCGTTGGATGAGGGCAAATCAGGGCTATCCTTTGGCAGCAAGGTCCCTGAGAGTCCCAGCGCTTTTTCCTCCTGCTCTGGCCTGATCAGTGCTTGCACTCAGACTTTAGCTCACTTAACTTTTTCTCTTTACAGTCTCATGCAGAGCCTGTGGCAATGTGCTGCTGGTCAAACCTCTTCCCGGTTTTAGACTCCTGCCATATCTTCTCTTTGTCTCCTTCCTTCCAGACGAGAAAGGCCTGGCCACCCTGTCAGGACCCGCTGCATCTCCCTCACCTTCTCTGTCCCTGTGTGTGGCTGCCCTGTTCACTCCACAAACATCTCTGGGCACCCACAATGCACCGGGCCCATCGGGGCTGACACAGCTTTGTCCTACAGTGAGATGGTGTTGTCAGTGCCCGGCACTTCATTAGCCTTTATAAACACACTGGGGTTCTGTCTTCCTGAACCAACAGAGCACAGTCTATCCTCTGACACCTCTAACACCTGCTCACCCAATGACAGTCCTGCTTCACCATCTCTGTGCCTGACCCCAAGATCATGAGCACAGCCTCATTCTGCCTAGTGGTTCCCCAGACACTAGCCTTCTTTCTACATCCTGTGCTACCATCCATCTGTGTGTGTGTGTCTGTGTGTCTGTGTCTGTGTATGTGTGAAATAGGGTCTCACTTACTATGTAGCCCAGACTGGCCTTAAACTTGTGATCCTCCTGCCTGATCCTCCTGAGTACTGGAATCACAGGCATGCACCACCAAGCCTGGCTGCAGTCCCTCCTTCTTACAGCTGCCTGAGGGATCTTCCTGAAATTCAGATCTGATCCCATCTCCCAGTGACCCCAACAGTTCTCAGGTGACAGTTTCCATCCTTGGACCTGAGCAGCCTCCCACCCCAACCCACACCTGGCTCCTACTTTCTGCTTCAGCCTCACTTCCTGCTGCACCCACTGGCCCCCACCTTCCATCCCAGTCATTCTGATGCTACCAGCACTTTCCTGGGTGTATCACGCATCTCCCACTTCACACATGTGTTGTCCTGATCACCCTGTTATAGGCTAAGAATCTGTGGGTCAAGTGTTTGTTTTCACAGTGTGGCGTCTCTGTGTCGGGAAATGAGCATAATGCACACTCCACAGCAGCAGTAATCTTACATGAGGTCATATAAGAAGGGGCCTGTAGATTGCTCAAGGGCCATAACTCCCTCCCATCTTACCTCCTGCCCAGATCGCCCTGGTTTGGAGAAATCATGGCCCCTCCCAGCCTCAGGAAAGCCTGATGCCACACCTCTCGGTGAGCAAAGGAGCCAGCTGAAGCTTCAGTGCAAACAGCACAGAGGCTGGTGGGGGGTGAGGCAGGAATCTCCAAGGCTGAGTATCTGCCAAGGTTGTAGCCGCCCCCTCTCCAACTGCCACCATCTTCCTTGTCATCCACCAGCCTGGAGGACTTGAAGGGGGAGGGGGAGTAACGCAAGACAGGTAGCTTCAGACCCCACAGGACCCCCGGCACCCCTTGATGGGTCAGGTGGGGAGCTTCCTTTGAACTCTGTTCCCTCTACCTCCAGGCTGGGAGGCTCTAGCAGTTGTTTTCTTTTCCCACACCACTCATTCCTGCTCACCCACCCATTCATTCATTTAGCCAGTGTAAAGTACTGCCTCTGCACTGGAGCGCTTTGCCACATCTAGTCACCAATGTTACAGCTAGAGAAAAAGGCTGACAGAGGTAGAGGCTGCTTTAAGCTTGTGGACGAGTGAGGGGACCATGGGTCAGGCACCAGCACTGAGAGCCAGGGACAGGCAGACCTGTGTAGAGCTCTGATCATGCTTCCCTCCTGCCCAGCTCACCCACCCAGCAGCGGACGCATCCCACCCACCAGGGATGCCCCTGGACCCCACCAAAGCCCCCTTTTTCTGCAAAACCTCTGCCCATTTTCCCTGTCCCATCTCTGACATCTTGGACATCTCTGTTAGAACCACCCTTTGCCTTGCCATCTTTGCCAGGCCCTGGATCTCTCTAGAAAAGCCCCATCCAGAGAATGGGACTCCTCCCAGCCACACACATACAGTGCCCACACTGGATGAACACAGGGAACCCTCTCTCCTTCATTTCAAGGCCCTCGCCTCCCATTACCTGGGAGAGAGAAGGAATGAGAACTGAAATCCGTCCTTAGCCATAAAATCAGACAGCAACAAGGAAGCCTGGCAAGAACTACTGACGTGGGCATTGCACCAAACCAGGAAGCATGTAGACTAGGGCAGCTCAGGACCCAGGCCTGCCTCACTGGCCTCTCACCCCTGTCCCTCGCAGAGGAACCAGAGACCCTCAGCCCTTTGAGAGGAAGGGCTGTGAATCTTGGAGTGGGGACAGCTTTGTCCACAGGATTAGGGCCACCCTATGCCATCCTGGGCATACTGGGGGTTCTCTTTCAAAGCCTCCCTGCCCCTTCTCCCATGTGGTTGGTGCTGGGCAGGGGCAGGGCCTGGGTTCAGGTTCTTCCTTCCTTGGATAATAGTGGAGCCGTCGCCCTGCCTCTCCTGGATGCCCAGTGACCTGCTCACCCACTTGATCTTGTCTTCATTCGCGGCCAGCCATCTGGGGACACCCTCTGTGTGCTTGGCTTTAGAGGCCTGAGGGTACCGTGCGAGGGGCACAGCAGTGACCCTGCCTCATCCCAGCTGGGAGGGAAGTGGCTGCGCTTGGCGCAGCAAGGGGCAGTGGAGTCTGGAGAGGCTCACAGCTTGCTCTCTCCCAGGGCAGTGAACCTTCATGATTCTAATTTGCTAATTTAGGCTCATAGGCCTAGCTTGGCACAGCATTATCTGGGGGTGTTTTCCGAAAGTGCAGGGCTGGTTCCTACTGCCCCCCCATCCCAGATTCTGTAGGTCAGAGGTGAGGTCCAGAAATTTGACAGATTAGAGAGTTCAGCAAAAGACCAAAATTGCAAGAATTGGATTGTAGGGGGAGGGAAGTAGGCCCTTTAAGCTGTGCCCTTCAGAAGAAGCGAAAGCCCCAGACGTCCCCTCCCTCCACTGAGCTTTGTCTAGTGGCCAGAGGGCCCAGGCCTCCCAGCCTCAGAGCCCAGCGCAAGTCCATGTTCATTCCAGTCGCAGCAAAAGTGAAGGGAGAGAACTAGCCCAGACCCCAGTCTTCCCTTGTCACCAAGCAAGCTGGGCTTTCATCAGCCCTGGGGGAAGTTCTGTGACACTGACTCTGAGGACAGGCTACTCCATGTCCTCCCCTCCCCAATGTCCACACAGTGCGTGGGGCGACTCTCTTGCCTGGACCCTGGCCATGCCGAGATACCTGGAACTGCACGTCAGCTCCAAGTCCCAAGGTCGAGTGGGGGCATGCTGGGACAGGCAGAACGACAAAGGCAGGTGAGCTGGCACCCCTCCTCCCTAGTGACGGGGGCCTTCTCGCCCCCCACCTCCACTGCCTAGCATGCCCCATGTCCCCTCTTCCACTCTAGAAGGCAAAACTCCAGGCAGACCTCCACAGCAACCCCAGCCATGCCACAAAGACCGGCCTGAGAGGAAGGAGATGTGGATCAAGTGGCCTCCAGCAGCTCTCTGGCCACCCCCTAGTCCTTTTTTCTATTCTTGGCACATCTCTGCCAAGCGCAGGGCCCTCCCTGGACTCCTGCACCTACACGTGGAGATCCCCCACCTGGGTGGGTGCCTTGGCAGGGAAGAGGAAGGTGGGAACCCTGGGTCTAACACAGACCTTACACACTCAATCCCCAGACCTCTGTGCCTCCAGCCCATCCCCTGCCTGCCCAGGGCCAGGAGTTTACCAGAAGGAGGGGTCTTAAAAAGCCGTGGGAATGACCAAGTGTGGCTATAGGTGGCCCTCTGGCCCCCACACTTGCTTTAGGCCCAGAGAGGGAAAGGTCTCTCCCCCTTGAAGTGCCCCTAGGGTGGGTGGAACTGGATCCACTGATCCACAACATGGCCCCCACCAGCTCCCAAGTCAGCCCTACCCTCTGCCCAGTGATAGGAGGAATGGAGGGACAGAGCATGGGGTGGAGGACAGTCAGGGAAAGCCCCTTCAGCCCTCTCAGCCTGTCTCAGAAGTCTCCACACGCTCTCTCTTTGGCCTGGTCTTCCTTCCACCTGCACTGGGTCCCTGCAACCCCTGATCCCTGCACTGACCCCTCTCTGGAGTGCTCCCTCCCCCAGGCCTAGAGGAGCAGGGTCGGCTGACCTCCCAACCCAGCCCAGCTCCCAGGATTCCTTACAGGGCTCTCTAGCACCCTAGCTTCCCACTCCCACCACACACATGGCCTCAAGAGCCTGAACCCACAGAGAAGTGGTCAGTGGGCCTAATGCCTTGTTTCCTACCCCATTGCTCCCCAGCCAGCTGGCACCTGGAGCTGGGCACCAGAGACCAGAGTCCACGCACCACCTCCCCCACGTGAAAGGAGGCAGCCGCAAGAGGGAGGGCAACCCGAGTGTAGCCAGGCCCAAAGGCCCCAAGTCGGTGGGGTGGTGGACCTGCTGCACTGCCCTGCAACCTGGCCCCACCTGCCCCCCAGTCAGCCGCACACTAGCCCTGTGCCCCAGTGGACATCCATACGCATCGAGTCGGGGAAAGCGGAGGGGAAAGAAAGCAGGCGGAGGCACAGGTTCCTGGAAGGCGTCTTTAATCAGGATCTGGTAGTACACAAGCTCTCCGGATTGTCTGCATGAACATACAGGGACTTTAAAAGGCACAAGATCCCTCGCACAGCGACGCGTGACAGCGGGGCGCCCTCACCCCCGCCTGTGCCTGGCCCTGTGCGCGTGGGTGCGTGTCCGTGTCCCACCCCCGTGGCGGCGCCGCGCGTGTGCGTGTCGGTTTCAAGTGTTGGATTTGTACAGTACTCGCAGTCTAGGGGCGGGGGGGGGGGGGCTCAGTGCATGCTTTTCTACCGGGCCCGGGACCCCCGACGCCGCTCTGTACACTAAGGAGGACGCGCCCCGGAGAGGAAGAGGAAGAACAGAAAAAGCGTCCCATCTTCGTGTGTGTGGTGTTGAGATTTTCGTGCATGCTCAGGCTGGCCGGGGTCAGGGACTAGTGCAAGCGTATAATACAGTATTATTGCAGTACAAAAGGGAGTAGGGGAGGGATTTAGAGGGGGAGGGGAAGGCTGAGGAATAAACAGGCGGGGACCCGGGACCCGGGACCCGGGACCTCCAAGAGGGTGCTCTCACCAACCCCCTTCCCATCCCTCGCTGCCCACTCCTGGGTTAAGAAGTTGGGAAGGGTCTCCCGACGCCGGGAGGGGGTCACCGCCCCCTGGAGGGAGGGGGCGCAGCTAGGCTCCACGGCAGAGCCTCTCCAAGGCCCCAGTCCCACCTTCCAGCGGGCGGGGCCCAGCCCCTCTCCTAGCTCAACAGCGTCCACTCCAGGGGCCCGGATCCCCGCCCTCTTCCCCCACGGAAGCCCCTCCACCTGGCGGGAGGGGTCGACGGAGCAAGTGCAAAGGAAGCAGATGTTGGTCCCTGAGTTTTATTTTCGGAGGTGGGGGTGGGGGTGGGGGTGGGGGAGGAGCTGGAAGTGGAGGCCTGCGTGAGGGGCCCCCAGGGCCCTTCGTAGTGGGTGGGGCTGGGGAGGCGCTGCGGACTGGGGCCTGGGCAAAAGGGGACGGGGTGGGGGGGCTCTGAGAGACCGAGGTTCGAAGCTGTGCTCCCCCTCTCCTCTGGGCTCTTTGGCATCCAGTTGCAAGGCCAGTGATGGGGGGACAGCCCGGGGCGGGTGTGAGGTAACCGGAATCTGGGGTGCGGCGGCCGGGCCCTGCGAGCCAGCTCCCTCCCCACCCCTCGCCCCTCCTCTGCACCCCAGGCCTGGAAGCACTAGGGACGAGGGCCCTCCCGGCCCCGCCTCGCCCCGGGGCCAAGGACCCAGCGGCCGCGAGCCGGCTGAAAGGGAAAAGCAAAAGAAACAGCGCGCGGGCGGGAGGCGGCGGGGGAGGCGAACCCGAGTCGAGAACGTTAGCAGCAGGCGGCTCGGCGCGGGGGTCGGGGCCGGAGTCCTGGCCAGGCCCGCGCGGGCCCCGGCCACGCCGCGTAGCAGCTGGTTAAGGAGACGGAAAGTACATTCGTGGTGCGACGGCCGCGCGGGAGGTTGAGGGAGCCCGGGGGCGCGGACAGGGGCGGGCAGGGCGGCGAGGGTCCCGGGGTGGTTAGAAACCTGCCAGAGGGGCCGGGCTGCCAGCTTGGGTCCCGAGTGGTGTGAAGTGTACGCGTTTGCGTGCGTGCGTGTGCGCCTTCTCTGGTCTGTGGGTGGCCGGGTGACCCCTGCCCCCACACCCCCACAGCCTACGCAGGGTGGGAGGGCCAGGGGGGAACTGAGAGGGTCACGAAAGTCCCCAAAGTCCTTTGGGCTTCTTTTCCCTCCCCTCCCCCGCCTCTACTTGGGGCAAAGGATGCTCAGGCTAAGGGGCCTCTTGGGCTGGGCAGCCCACGGGGTGTGTGGGGAACCACGGGGGTATCTGAGGGTGTGGCCCTCAGGTTGGGAGCCTCTCCCTTAGGGAGAAGGATGCTTCAAACTTGTCACTGGCTGGCTGGCGGGGCAGGCTAGCAGGGCTGCCCTTCTGGTTGGGAGTATCCCAGATCTAAGTGGAGTTTGGGGTAGAGTGGGGTGGAGTGGCATTCAGCCCTTCTTAGGTGTCTGTGCTTCCATCCCCAGGCACCAACTCAATCCAAAGACAGCAGAGGATGAAACACCTGTGTCCCTACAGCCGGAGCACTCCCACCCCAAACGGAGCTATACCCTAAGTATGGTCCTTCAACTGACCACCCCAAAGAGATGCAGTGACACAGCTCTTTCTGTCCACCTCAGCAACCCAGGCTCCCTAGCCCCACCACAGAAGACAGTGCCATCCCTCCCCCTAAAAAAGGATCTAGGCAGGGCAGAGGACACAGACAGTGAGGAGGGTACTAGGAACAGCTTGGCTCAGAGGTGCCACTTGTTCTCCCACACACTGGGCAGGGCTGGTTTTGCATTTCCCAAAACTGGAAATGCAAAGGGAGATTGTTGGGGTCTGGATATTAGTGGTTGGGATGAGTGTTGAGTGGTTATTGCTGTGACCCAAGCTGCCTTGAGGTGGGGTATTAACTATGGAGCATTTGATACAGTGTTTTCCACTGACCTAGAGTCTTCAGAACCCATGAGAAATACTGGTCCTGCCAGGAGGTCCTGCTCCACTCACGCAAGCCCACCGGTGCCACACGCTCAGGCACATTCATGAAACACGCATACACTGCACACTCCACAGCCTCACTTGCACAGAGTTGCCTCCTCTAAGAAGCCCACCTGGTTTGAGTTCCTGGGGAAGAACTGCCCCATTTGGGAGCTGCAGCCCTGACAGGGGATACGGTAGGGAGTCCTCAGGCTCACAGAGTTACAAAATTATCTGGGATCACCTCTTCCTGGAAACTGGTTTTGTTTAGCTTACACACTGATTCCTCTCCCCCACCTCCTGTACTAGAGGGCTGAACCTAGGTCCTTGTACATATTTTGCAAATGCTCTACTACTGGGCTGCACGCTCAGCCCATTTTTTATGTTTTATCTTGAGACAGGGTCTTGCTAAGTTACGAAGGCTGCCTTTGGCCTAAAACCTGCAATCCTCTTGCCTCTGCCTCCTGAGTTGCTGGGATTATAGGCTTGCATCTCTATGACTGGCTGAGTTTTCTTCTTAAAAACATGTATAGCCAGGTGTCATGGCGCACGCCTGTAATCCCAGTACCTCTGGAGCCTGGAGAATTACAAGTTCAAAGCCAGAGGCAGTCTGTGTAATTTAGCTAGACTCTGTCTTAAAATAAAAAATAAAAAAGTGGCTGAGGCTGTAGCTCATTGGTGGAGTGCCCTGGGTTCAATACATCAGTACCAAAAAAAAAAAAAAAAGCTGTGTGGCTTTTTAAAAATTGTTAAAAATTAGATACCAACAATTAAAAATTGGGAGATTTCACATAAAAACTGAGAGTGGCAACAACTGTCGAGCGGAGGATAGTGGCTGGGATGGGGGAGGGGTTTCTATTTACCACAGACCCCAAACTTGCCAATTCCCTGACACTCCTTGGCTCCTGTGTGAGTTGGTGACACCTACTGAATGTCCCCTGTAAGTACTGAGGGATGACAGTATCTGCCTTGTCTGTGATCCTGACCTCTGGCACCCCACCAGTACCACCAAGGTCAGAGTTCCAAGCACCTGTATTCTTACCATACCTTAGTCTGCCCACCTAATCCCCAGAGCTGCTATGGGATGCTTGGGGCTGTGTGGTATTGGCAGGGAAGGGGAGATGTCCTGGAGAAAAGGGTCCAACCATTTCTACCAACCCTAATGCTCTAGAGCAACTTGCTTCTGGACACCATCACACACGGCAAGGTGGAATTGGGAAGGAAGGAAAAGATGGCTTGGAGACAATTCCCCTCTTTCTAAAGAGCATGAGGAGCCAGGTGCAGTGGCGCAGGCCTGTAATCCCAGCAGTTTGGGAGGCGGAGACAGGAGGATCACAAGTTAGAGACCAGGGGCAGTCTGCATAATTTAGCCAGATCCTGTCTCAAAAAGTAAAAAAAAAAAATGGGCTGGGGGCACAGCTCAGTGATTCAGCACTTGCAAAGCATGCAGGCGGGAGGCCCTGTGTTCAACCCCCAGTACCGAAAAAAAAAAAAAAAAAAAAAAGAGCGTGAGGAGAGGCTAACCGAGAACCATAAGAAAATCCATACACAAACCAGCGCGGTGGCGCATGTCTGTAATCCCAGCAACTTCGTAGGATGATTGCAAGTTCGAGACCAGAGGCAGTCTGCATAATTTAGTGAGACCCTCTGTCAAAAATTAAATAAAATGGGCTGAGGGTGCAGCTCACTGGTACAGCACTTGCAAAGCATGCAAGCGCTGAGGGCCTAGGTTCAACCCCCAGTACCACAAAATAAGAAAAAGGAAAGAAAAGAAAATCAATACGCAAACCAAAATACTGAAAGACTCCTGTGGAGCAAGACCTCAGTTATTCACCATTGATAGGCTTTTTCTATATGTCCGGATTAACCTGGTAAATGCAGTAAGCCTGGGATCTACCTCATAGGCCAGTATGAGGTTCAAGTGAGTCAATATTGTAAAGTGCTCAGATCACAGCCTGGCACATGACAAACACTGTGTGCCAATGGCTATTAAATAAATAACAGGAAGACACTACTATATATAGGCAGGGTGTAAGTATGAAGTACAAAAACACCATTTTCAGGCAGGCGCTGTGGTGCACACCTGTAATCCCAGCAACTCAGGAGATGGAGGCAGGAGGATCACAAGTTCAAGGACAGAGGCAGCCTGTGTAATTTAGCAAGACCCTGACTCCTTAAAAAAGTGAAAGGGGGGCTATGGGTACAGCTCAGTGGAGCGCTTGCACCTTGCAAAGTATGCTCAAGACCCAGGTTTCAATCCCTCAGTACTACCAAAAAACAACAAAAAATTCACAGTACAACAAAAAGTGCCATTTTCAAAGCTGACTTTGGGGAAGTTGTGCTCCTTCCCCAAGTAGAGTATCCTTTCTCAAAACATTTTGGTCTGGTCTTTGGGAAATCCTACAGAGAAAAAGAGTCTTGTCAGACTCTTGTCACATTGCAGGCCCACAGCATGTCAACCTCGCCTGGGAACCAGGGGCAGCCACTCAGCCCGAAACCACGCAGGGATTTGCCCAGCTCCATGTAAACTTGATCTAACACATAGGGCTAAAATGACCTTCAGAGTTTCCAAAAGTCAGAGCCACCCTGGAAAGACACTAGTATCAAAGATCACCTCCTGTTAGCTCAGAGTTTTATGGCTTATAGACACTCTTCCACCACAGAGGATATGGATAAGGATGCCCCCCCACAAAGGACCAAGTGCTTTGAATTATGGCCTTGCTTTAAAAGGGCACCCACTTTGCCACAGATATCTGTTTGGGGGGCATTTGAAAATTCAGCTACCTTGGGAATGCTTAGCATGTCCCCCACCCCCTGAGGCTTTGGAAACAGTCATAGGTATGTCATACCTAAATGAGGCTCAAGCCAGTGCCATTATCTTTGATAAGTTATAAGGCACTTTGGGGTCTTAGAGTACCTCAAGGTTCTGGTCACTGAGATGGAACTTTTCTCAGAGTTGGGTAGGGGAACTCTCTGGGAGGGGATGCCAGATAATGGGGTGCTTGGTTTCATGGAACCCTATGCTGTTGACCTGTGGAGCCACTGAGGGCTCACTCCCTTTTCATCGGCCCCTGCCACCACCTGGGAGGATGGGAAGAAGGCGAGAGGGTCAAGGAAGAGAAGGAAAGCGCAGGAAGCAGGGGTGTGGGGCTCTGGGCAACCCACCCCTCACCTTTGTGCTTTATGTATTCTGTTCTTTCTCAAGGGTCTCCCTAGCCCTGACCTCTGCCCGTGCAGAGTGCAGAGCCCTCCAGAGCAGCCCAGAGGGCAACAGAGACTTAGCTCTGGGGAAGTTCACAAGGGAACAGCCAGGATGGTGTGGAGCACAAGGATTAGAACCCAAGTCTGGCTTTTGTTGCCAGATGGAGAAGATGCTGTTGGCCCAGACATTTTCATCTAAAAAGAAAAAAGAAAAAGAGAAAGGGGGGAAAAGGGATTGTGGAGAACTAAGTGGTGACTATAGCGTGGCTTGTGTGGCAGAGCACTGAGCCCAACTGCAATGCTGGCCATTTTCGAGGACAGCTGGGCTCCAGGGCACTGCCCACCACGCTTACAGCACCCCCAGGCCCACACAGGGTCTTAAGGCCTTCACTCTAACCAGAGACATCTGCAGTGCGGGGTGGGGGGGTGGGGAGGAGATGGGCCATGGTTGGGAGGGGAACAGAGGCCAGAGGGAAAAGAGGCTAGAGAGAGAAGCCAGGGTGAGAGCAGCACATAGGAGACTCCTGGGGACTGCACCAACATCCTCCTGGCTCCCTAACACACACACACACACACACACACACACACACGCACGCACGCACAGGGGTGCACACACGTGTGCACACACACACACACAGCTGCAGTACTGTGCAACTTCAGTGAGGCACAGTCCCACTGAGACCTATGTAAATGGCACTGCCCAGGATGGTACAGGGCACAGCCTGATCACCCATCCTCCGCAGCCCGGCCACACACACAAATGCTTCTGCCTGCGTGTACACATCCTCCAAAGTGAACATATATGCACACAACATGTCACGGGCACGAACTCGCTGGAACTCACATTTGGCAGCCCCCTCCCCCGGCTCACCCTCCCTCTATAGGCACTACCCTTTCAGGCACCCCTCCACCAGTACTCCATTCCCAGACAGAACAGAGGTGCTGGCTGGCATGAGCAGGAATGAAGAAAGGCCAACCTGGGGACCCTGCAGGGACAGGGTGGGGGCTGAGAAATGGGGAGAAAGGGCAAGAGCAGCCCAGCATCCTGACCACAGCCCATCTCCAGGTTCTGCCATGATCTGCCTACCTTCTGCTCTGTCTCCCCCCACCACCAGCCCCCTCAGCAGGGCGTCTCCAGAGGGAAGCCAGCCTGAGGGGGCAGAGGTGAGCTGCTGTGGTTAGGACTTGTCCTGAGACACTGTCAGCTCCCGGGTCTCACAGGTCATGCATCCTTCACAGCCACCTTCTCCAAGGTGCATCTTGGCTGCATCCTCTAGCCACTGGGGTCTAGCCTGCCTTTGGGGGCAGATCCCAGACCCCTCTTATCCATCCCCAGCTCCTGAAGAGCCTGGCCAGACAGCCACACCTTGCACAGAAGTCTTGGGGAGTAGCCTGAGCCCTGGGCCTCTGGGGTAAGATGTGGGAGGAAGGGACTCTATCCTCTGAGACATGGCATGGGAAAGGATGAGCAGGTCACCAGGCTGCCCACTCTCTATCACTGAGTACAGACACAGTCCCCTAGACACCCCAAAGCCACCAGCCAGCCCCCCATCCCATCCCATTCAGAGCTCAGGCCAATTAGACAGACGCCAGCACAGGCCTCCTGGGAGAGTCCCACTCTCCTGCCAGCCCTTCTGGCCTGGATCAGACCCAGTGTGGCCAAGAGATCACAGAAAGAGCAGAACGACCCCCATACCAGACTGCCTGGCTCAGCGCGCCACATCTTCCAGACACCTTGGTTTCCACTGGACTCTGAACCTGCTGGCCACTCCAACCCAGCGCCCCTGTCCTGTCCTGCTTAAACTGCGCCACCAGGCCCACCAGCCCCACCCTCCCCGCACCATTTGGCTGGCACCTAGCAAAGGGAGAGATGGGGGCCAAAGGCTCTGGTGGGGGTGGGAGTGTTACAGTACCTGGGGCCAACATTTTGGGGGGCGTATTGCATGGTGGGAGGGATGGGCTGTGTGTCGTGTGATTATTGCGTCCTGGGAAGGAACCATGGTCTCTGCCTGCTCCCCACCCCCCCACCTGCCCCCTCCAGGAGGTGGGGGGGCCCAGCCTAGGTCTTGTGGGTGAACCGGGCCCACACCTGCTGCAGCTGGGACCGCGAGATTCGGAGCACCGAGGGCACAAGTCTGTGGTTGCCAGCGGCGAGGGGCGCGTGGCGCCGGTGGGGCGCCCGCACGGGGCTGCTCTCGGCCGAGCGGCTGCGCTGAATGAGGGAACCGGAGGAGCCCGAGGAGCCGCCGCTGCCGGGGTGAGGGTAATGCTCGGTCTCCAGCGTGGAGGAGGAGAACACGGAGGACGCCAGTCGTCGCAGGGGGCTGTACCGCGGGAGGGAGTGCCCCGAGAGTCTGTCCTCCTCCAACTGAAAGAGACCAAGAGAGTGGAGGGAAAAGAGGCGTCAGGCACAGACTGGACAGCTCATCTCGAGGGCCACCCACCGCTCACAGCCCCCGCGGCGGCGCCAGCGTCCCCGGCAGGGGGGCTTCCCCGCAGGGGGCGGGGCTGCAGGTCGGCAGCCCGAGGTCCTGCCTCAGAGCCTAGGCTCCAACGCCCTGCCTACCTCCTCCTCTCGGGCACCTCTGACAGGGTGCTCTCCAGGCAGAGCCGTGGTCACTCACCTCCTACTGGAAGCCTTCCTGGCTTGGCCCTACCTAGCTCAGGATTCCCTCTGGGCTGGGAACCTCCCCCGGAAGAAGCCTCCTCTACCACTGTTCCTAGCCTAACGTGGGCAGCTGAGGGCCTCCTGGGCCCCTGCCAGCCTCCATGGTCCTCCTGAGACCCAAGAATGCTTGCTCCCTGCACATCCTCCACTTTGGCGCCCACACCCTATCACAGTGAGGTATAAGGATCTCAGTGACAGTGGTTGGACTCTGGGATCCAACTATTCATGTTTTATTTGCAAGATGTCAAGACATGTTTTTGTTTTGTTTTCGCGGCACTGGGGCTGGGACCAGGGCCTGGAGTATGCCAGGTAAGCACTCTGCCACTGAACTCCACTGAGCTCCATCCAGGACCCACTCTTCATGTTTTAAACCCAACTCCACCACTTACTGCCTGGGTGACCTCAAGTTACTTCAGCTCCCTGTGCCTCACCCTCCTCCTCTGTAAAATGGCAGAAAAGTGATCCCCACCTCACAGGGTGTTAAGGCATGCAGAGCATTTACAGCAGCACAGCTAGCCTGTGCTGTGAGCCCTGTTAGGATCCCTTAAGTGGCTCTTCAGATTGAGGACAGCATGGTAGGAGTCTGGGGGGGTGGCGAATCCAGATCATTTCTCTACAGTGCCTCCTTCTGCGCTCTGGAAGGCAGACCCGCAAGGCAGGTGGCCTTCTGCCCTCAGGGCCTTTGAGGGAAGGGGAAATGTCCCAGGATGTGGCCTGGTGTCCCAGACATTTCCTGTCCTGACCCCTACCTGTTCCTGGGAATGAAGCCAGTTTCACTGGCTTAGACTATGGCCAGTTCTGAGGGGCAGAAGAAGGAGGGGCTGGGGATATCCACTTCCAGCATCCCTTGCTGGTGTCAAATGGGAGCACAAGGGACTTGGTATGGAACCTCCTACAAAGGGAGGAGTAAGACAGCATCCTAACAGAATCATCTGTCCCCAGACTGCTTCTCTCTCGGCTTCTTTTGGGCCAAGTCTAGGATTCTTCTGAACTAGTTCTGTTTGTAGTGAGGATGAGGGGACTGAGGCCCACCTGGAGAGACAGAGGGACCATGTCACCCACAAGTGCCCATAGCCCCTCTCCTGGCACAGGGGACTGCCTTGAGTTAATATCCCCATCGGAGTTTGTCACCTTCCAGGGGGGTTGCGAGGCTGACACTGACTCCTAGCATGTTCCTGCCCTCCAGGCCAGGCAGTACCTGTGGCTACCTCCTCGTCCTCAACAACCAGCTGAAAAGTCACCTCTGTGAGAACTCCCCAGCTTCCCGCCAGTCCTCACGCCTAGCAGATCTGAGTTCTCTGCTCTCCTGATGGCCTTGCTTATAAACATCCACCTCTAGCCCTCTGCACCCCACCCCATCCTGCTGGACTGGAAACTCTGAGAGCGCAGGGCCTCGAATGAACCCTCATTCATCTTTGTCCCCCAGCCCCTAGCACACTGCTCAGCTCGTGACACGAAAATGTTTTGGTGGCTTTCCAGCAAATGTCTGTGTACTCAGGAGTACTGACCTGCTGTGTTATCAGCCAGAGATGCCCAGCAAAGGAGGCAAATAGCCCTCCCCCAATCACACACTCTGGCTTGCTACCCTCCACCAGAGCTGTCTCTGCCTCAGCCCCTTCTAATTTGCACCTGGAACCCCCTTAAGAAGAAAGCCAGCTGCGTACAAAGTACCATATCATGCAGGAGGCAGAACAACAGGTGCTTAACCCCATGCCTGGCTCCATATCAGTCCCTACAGCTGCACTGCTAGTGTTATTAATGACTGCTGCTAAGAGGAAGTTCACTCATCAGACACCAAGCCAACTGAGTCGGGACCGGGGAGTGAGTCCTTGCAGAAAGGAAATTAGGCTGGGCAGAGGGGAGGGATGTCCCTATAGAGAATTGTAATCCTTCTTGGGGTGGAGATCCCCATGGACTGATTGCAGTGTGCAGCAAGATTTGGAGCCCCTGCCTAGCTTAGGCCAGTTCAAGCAAAGAAGGAAAACAGATGCCCACCCATTCGTCGTCCTCCTCTGCCCCTAGCCTCATCCTGCTGTCCTAAAATATGTCTTGCCCCATCTGTTCACACACAGGCATGTGTGGAAGCCACTACGCATCCTGACATGCCCACAGGCCCACCTGCCAACACAGGCCAGCCAGCTAGTGTGCACAGGTGCGTGTGTGTGCACAGGGTCCTGGCGCCCTCTGACCCCATGCAGACCGTGTGCTTCTCTGGTCTGTGTTTGCATCTCTGCTTGCTAAACACACAGGCCTCAGACTGAGTGGCTCAGAGCTTGGATCCTGGACCAAGCTGTCTGGCTTCAAGTCTTGGCTCTACCATGTATCAACTGGTGACCTTGAACTAGAAACTTGGCTTCGGCCAGCCTTAACTTCCTCACCTTATAAATCAGTAGTTACGAGGAACAGCCATCTGGATATGGAAGTGCTTTGACTAGTATCGAGTGCTAGCTATTATTGTCAGTAGAATTGTTACTCCCATTAGTATATTTCCAGCTTTGACATTTGAGGTATCCGTAGTTGCCTACACACTCACAGACCCGCCCCATACTCCACACAGACACACCAACGTGTGGCCTCACGTACAGGGGCGTGCCTGTGGGTGCATCCATACACCAGTGCACTCAGATCAGCCATACAGGAATGCACACGCGCCAGTCACAGAATGCTGACCAACCATGTTTTTGCACACCGTGGGAACACCTCAGCCCACAGACACACACAACTCCCTTCCCCATGCATGTCACACACAGGACCTGAGCCCAAGACTGACTGCACACTAGGCCTGCACCTGCCCCTGAATCTCTCTCCTTAGCACCTTGGCCAGAGTTGCCCATGAGAGGATGACTCCCAGATTATAAGCAGGAATCACAAAGAGAACAGCCTCAGACATAGCCTGGCTCCCTCAGAAGGGGATAGTGACTGGCCCCCGGTGGCCAAGCAGGGACCAGCAGAGTCAGATCCAGGACCTAGGCCTCCTGACTTTCATCTGAGTCTTCTCTTGCCCACCACTGACTGTGCCCTTCCTAGACTCTGCACTTCTGGGCTATTGTGCCTGTCCCTCTGAAGTCTCTGCTACCTGGCACATAGCAAGTGCTCAGAGGGTGGAGACGAGGAAGGACAGAGGAGCAAGAAGCCCCAAGAAGATCTTGCTCCTTCTCTTGCTTACTGGGTGCTGGCTGTGGCAGGAACAATGATCAGGTCACAATGCAGCTGGGCCAGCCCACCCTTCCAACGCTGTTTGTAACTCGACCAGCTAGGACCTCTCCAAGTAGGGACTCACGGGCCTCACTTTTTAAGCCCCCAATTCCCAGTTTCCAAGGCAACTGCAGGATGTATACACCCCAGGAACATGTCTCAGTGGTCGTCTTCTGGAAAGGACTTCTTGACAGGGATGGGGCCTGAAATAGCCTTGCCCAGAGCCGTCCTTCCCAGAGTACCATGTGATCCCAGGCCAGGCTACCCAACTTGAGCAAGTGGCAGAACTATCCCCCAGCCTGTACCTGGGGACCTCCCAGGGCCACCTGGGGTGAACACCCTGGCATATGACCCTCCGGTGGAACAGGACAGAGGCCCGAGCCCCTTCCAGCATCACTTCCATGCTCTTCCCAGCCCCTCTGAGGGTCATGGCCTCCAGCCAGCACACAGTACAAGGGGTAATGTCTACTTCCCCAGTCAGAGGCCAGCGTCCACCCCATACAGAGAAGCCTGGCCAAGCCAATGGCTCTCTGTCTATTCTGACATCCAGTCTTTGTTAGAAAAAAACAACTACAATACCGTGAGACATACTTCAGACCCTCAGCCCAACACTGGAGATCTGACTACCATCCGACACCTCGCTGCCCTTGAGGCCTTGTCCCTCAGGCCTCCCGTATAGGAAGATGCCACAAAGCCGGCCGCAGTGGCACACAACTGTAATCCCTGTAACTCGGGAGGCTGAGGCAAGAGGATCATGAGTTCAAGGCCAGAGGCAGCCTGAACAACTTAAAGAGACCCGGTCTGGAGCCAGACGGGTCCTCCCAGGGCCCCCAACATGCCCATCCCTGTGTCCATTCTAGAGTCTCTCTTACCCTGGCTCTCCTCTCCTCATTGCCCCACCCTGGCTCTCAGGGCTGTCTGCTAGCCCTCTTCCCTGATTTTGCTGACCCTTTTCCCCTAGTGCTCCTCTGACACTCTGACCCCTCCTCAGTCATTATCATGGGCTCCTTTTCCTCCAGATAGGAGTGTTGCCCAGCTTCCCCTTGAGTTTCCCTTACCCTCAGGTCTCCTCACCCTGCACATCCTCTTGGGTGATATCATCTACTCCCATGGCTTCCAAAACCCCAAAAACTGTGTCACCAGGTGCAAGCCCTTTCGAGAGCCTGAGATGCTTCCATGTGGCCATCCTTCAGATACTGGGAGGCCATGTTCAAATCTGAATCCACACTCCCTTCAAAACCATTCAGTTGCCAGGCACTGAGGTACAAGTGACTCAGGAGGCTAAGGCAGGAGGATCACAGGTTCAAGGCCAGAGGTACCCAGTGTAACCTGGCGAGACCCTGTCTCAGAGATAAAAAAATTAAACATAGGCGAAGGGTATAGCTCAGTGGTAAAGCACTTGCAAAGTATGTGTGAGGCCCTAGGTTCAACCCCCCAGCACCAAAAACAATACAAAACAAAACAAACCACTCAATGATGGCATTCCCACCACCCAGAGCCCTGGGCATCTGCTGAGACGCTCCTCCGTACCATCCCTCCATCACTGCCCTCCTGTCCTTTGCCAACATCTCTTAGCTCCACTTACCTTGTCCCATGTCCACAGTCCCCTCCCCAGTCCAGGCCACCTCCTGCTCCTGCCTGCCACATAACCTTCCTTTTTCCAGTTTTGTGCCCCCTCAATCCATTTTCACACAACTGCCCAAGGGATCACTCAAAAGTAGCAAAGTCATCCTGTCACATTCTCATTTAGAAGCCTTGGCGAGTCACCAAGACTTCAGAATCAAGCCCCTACTCCTTAGCACAGGCCCCAGGCCCTCGGTGATGGACCCCAAGACCTGCCTCACTGCCTCATCAGCTGCAACGTGAGATCCATGCAGTGCCATCTGAATCCCACTGTCAGGCCTGTGTACCTGCTGTCCTCAGGGCCTGGGAGGCCTTTCTCTTGCTTTGTCACCTAGCTGCAGTGCTCACAACACAAGACTCAACTCAGAACTTGGGCAGCCTCGCCTGGCACGCAAGCGCAGTCTCAGGCCCTTCTCCCTGACTGTAGCCCTGCAGCTGCTGGGTTTCTAGGAGGTGGGGGCCACCCTTGGAGCACTTCAGGCCTGCATGCAGGACCCTGGGCCTCTGGGGATACGGAGTAGGGTACAAGCCCAGCCTTACCTGTCTCTGTGGGCCTGTGGGGTCCGACTCTCTCCGTCGAGGGCGGGGTCCCGAGTGCAGGGGCGAGTGGGAAGGGCTTCCGGGTGTGGGGGGCTGCGACGTCTCTGATCGGCCATCAGCCTGGCTCAGCTGGGGTGGTGGGGGCTGGGGTGGCATGTGCCGCAGGTCCTCCTCAGCCAGTGTCTGCATGCTGCGTCCCCGGGGCCGAACAGTGGGCTCTGTCCCCAGCCGCCGTCGCTCCTCGCCCTCTTCCGGCAGTGGCCGCAGCTCCTCAGGCTCCTCGTCTGTGGTGCCCGACGTGCTGGGCTCGGCCCCCGGGGGGAAGTCCTTGAGCTCGGTCTCCTTGTCAATGATGACCCACTCCTTGCTATCAAAGTCCTCCTCCTCAGCCAGTGGCACCGAGCGGAAGGCATTGCTCAGGGCCTCCTGCTCCACAGAGGCTGACACGTCCATGCGGCCACTGGCCTGTCGGTCGGCGTGGCCAGTGTCCACCGACAGCATCTGGGCTGGCTGCGAGGAGCAGGCCTGGCGTGAGGGGGAGCCAGGCAGATCCATCCGTGACCTGCAAAGCCACCCAGGTAGGGCTCAGTGCTCAGCTTCTTTGGAGCCCCAAGGACCCTAAGTGGGTGGCAGGGTGGGGCATGACTCCAGAAACCTCCTGACCACAGAGCCTGTCCCACCCTGGGTTCTCACCCTCCAACCTCACTGCCTAGAAAGACTTCACTAGTTCATTTATCCATTCACTCAACAAATGTTTCTGCTGCTTACCATGTGCCAGGAATACTGTATAAATATGCACAAAATAAACTGTTCCTTCTCCTCTGGGCCACCCCCGGGAATCCATTCTTCCTTGACCGCCCGCTGCTCTAGGGCAAACACACTAGCAGGCTCTTGAGTTTACAGATGGCTGTCCAGCTGCTCTACTGCTGGCTTCCCAGCTTAACAACCCCCTCAGCCCCAGGAACCAAGTCTGTATTTCTGAGCCTGGCACTCAAAGGCCCTCTCAACCCTACTAAGCCTCAGTTTCCCCATTTCCCTAGCCAGATTCATCTCAGATTCACTCACTTTTCTCCAATGAGCCACTCTGATGCCTCTGTGGCCTTACACGTATTGCACTCCACACACAGCCTGTCCCTCCATCCTTTGCTCTTCAACCCTACTTGGACACACTTCTTGTAGGGAGCCTTTCCCATCCTGCATGGAGGTTTACTTGTCCCCAGGGCCCCCTGGCTACCCCTCACAAAGTGGACCTTGTATCTATTTACATACCTATCTCCCCCAAGAGACAGTGAGCTCTGCCAAGCATGGACTGGGTTCCTCCAATGTTTGACCTCTGGGGCACTGACCCTGCCTTGGGACATCTCTTTTGTCATTACCCTAAACTGTACCATGAATCTCACCCTATTCTGGGGGCTGCTCCATGTAGGGTGGTACTAGCCCCAAGGTGAGGGCAGCTCTGGTACAATATGTGTGTGGGACAATAAATAGTGTGTGTGGAGGAGAGGACACTCCTAGTAGAATTCTTGTATTGAGAGCACGAGGGTACCTCCCTGAGAGGCAGGAGGCCTAACTCACCTGGGGTCTGTGTCCTGCCCTCACAGCTGGCTGTGGGCAGGAGCTGACTTTAATTCTCTTCCAGCACCCAGCCTGGGCTTCAAGGGCTCTTCAACACCAGAGGCGGGGTGCTGAGCAGAACCACCTGTGGGCCTTTTGCACAATACTCCTGCCCAATGGGCATGGGGGCTGTGGAGTCCCGCCCTGCTCCATACTTGTATTGATTTGTGAATAGGGCTTCAAAGACCAGCGAGGGAGGCCAACTGGGGCCTCCTCTCTATAAATGGCTGGTGTTACTTCTTTTCCTGGGAGCATAAGGTGTTTTTTCTTTTTGTCTTGTTGTTGTTGTTGTTTGGTTAGTTGGTTGAGGCTTTTGTTTATTTTTGTTGTTTTGGGTTTTTGCTGTTAATTGTTTTGAGACAGAGTCTCGTTACGTACAGCTCTGGCTGGCCTTGAACTCTCTGTGTAGCCCATGCTGGCCTCAAATTCCTGATCTTCCTGCCTCAGTCTCCTGAGTGCTGGGGTTACAGGTGTGCGCCCCCATGCCCAGCGAGTGGTTTAATGCATATAAAGGAAAGAGAGTGTCAAAGTAAGTGAGGGGCTGCGCTGTGTTTGCACCCCAGTGTGTGTGTGTGTGTGTGTGTGTGTGTGTGTGTGTGTGTGTGTGTGAGAGAGAGAGAGAGAGCATTGATTTTGTGCCCAGTCTATGAGATCCAGAAACTCTCTCCTCAGTCCCCTCCTTGGCCCCCAGTCCTGACACGAGCATTCTCTACCTCCCAAACCAACCTGCTTGGGGTTCCCTACAAGCAAGCAGCTTTCGGGGACTGTCTTGCTCAGAGTGCCTCCCCCTTTCTTCTGCACTCAAATCCCTTCCAAACTGCCTGTCCTCACTTCTCTGTGTCCAGAATCCTCCACACCAAGGACTCCAGGCTACCGTGGATGAAAATAAGGTCTTGGGTGCTGGGCAGGCCACGATGGGTGGGAGTGACGGCTGTCATACACTCAGAGCCTCCCCTAGGGCATGTCCACACCCCACAGTGGCACTGTGCCCCATCCTGGGGGTGGGTATGGTTTGGGGCAGAGCCCACAAGAGGGGCCACAGCTGAGGTGGGCCACAAGGAAAGACACTGCGTGGGTACAAGAAAGGGTATCTCCTTATCCCAGGAGCTAGGGCTGGGAAGGACGCTCTCCTGGTGCAGAGAAGGCCCAGGCCTTCTATGGAGCAAAGCCCCTGGGAGACCAAGGGAAGGAAGAGATGTCTCCCAGGGGCCTGGTGTCACACCCACCAACAGCTCTGGTGGGGATCTGGCCTGCCCCTGCTGGCCACGCCCCATCCAAGGCCACCCCATCCTCCCATCTCCCTCCCAAAGGCCCACCGAGGAGCCTTCTCCAACCTTCCCTCTCACCAGCAAAGATTCTGCTGGGCCCCCTCAGACTCCTAAAACTTAGCCTGTCTTCCCCTCTTGCTATTTCTTGAACCCTTGTCCCGGGTCCCTGTCGCAAGCAGAAGGGAAGCCTGTGGAAGTATTCTGAAGGATGCCACCCAGCACCTCACCTCACCCCTCCAGGCCCCAGCCTGGCTTCTTCCCCAACACCCTTCCCTCTCTGGATGCCCTCAGCCCCTCAAGGGCCTCCACTGACCACCACTGAGCTTGACCCCAGGCTGAGCATAGCCTGCTCAATACTTCCTAGGGTTCCTGTCTCTGCCTCACACTGGACCACTCTGCAGACCAACCATGCGAAGGCAGGTGGGGCCAGGGGACCCTGATACCCCCCACGCCACAGACTCACCTCCTCTCATGCAGCTCCACCCGCCCATCAGCTGCTGTGGAAAGCCTCTCCGACTCGGGGCTGTTGACCCTCCGGTAGCGCAGGGAACGCACAGGGGTTGTCGGGGATTCTGGAGGGGCACGCACTGGGGAGCTGGGGACCCCCACTCCTCGGCTCTGCTCCTCCTCCACACAGGGGGTCTGCAGGAGAGGGGAGGACTGTGAGCCGGCTGTGGGTCAGGGGCTTTCTCAAGGTGACCTGGATGGAGGGGGGCTGTGGCCTCCAAGTGCGGGCAAGGCCAGGGTGGTGCAGTGGACCAGGAAATGAAGCCAGCGCCAGTGGGCAGGTGGCTGGGGAGAGCCAAGGACCAGGAACCCAGCAGAGAGAGGGCCGCCCACGCCCTTCTCCCTGGCCATAGTTACTTTGCCGATGTTGATCCGGAGTTTGTTGCGGTTGACATCGGTCTCCTCCCAGACTTCAGCCTCAGGGCCCCCAGGGTGGGGGACAAGGTGAGGGCTGGGGCCCAGCCCCTCAGGGGGTCGCCCAGGCAGGATTGGGGGTGCATTCTCCTGGTCACTCAGGTGCTCGCCCTGCAGCACGTCCTCAGTGTTCTCCCGGAGCAGGTCCCCGGGCACTGGCGTCACGTTGACCACTCTGGAGAGGTCGGGAGGGGGCCAGGGAGAGGCTTACAGGGATGCCCTCTCCTCCCAAGGCACCTCCTGCCAGCACAGGTCCTGAGCCCTCCCCCGGAGGTGGGCACAGAGGAGACCCCAGTGGGGGCCATGTCCTAGGCGCTTTACCCTCCCAGGCCCACAAGGCCTCTGAGATCAGACCACTGGCAGGGGCTGCGAGGAGCTGTGGCCTCCTGGGCTGGCACGTCCCCACCCAGCTCTATTTACTCAACAGATCCAGCGGGTTTTCCAGGCCCTGCCAAATTTCCACTGGCTGGTAGTGCCTGGCTTCCTTTGGACCAAGGAACAGCTCTAAAAAGAACCACCTGGGAACTCCATGAGTGACCTCTTTACAGAAGTGCGGGCCTGTGGAGTCTCCTTCCTAAGTGTGGCCCTGGGCCGGGTGGGAAACCCCCTTCCCATGCCAACCCCTCCCTCGATCTCTGTGCCTGTCACATGGTTCTAACATTGCTGACTCATTGATCACAAACATCCCAGGCCCAGCTGCAGCACTTTGAGGTCAGGGGCTCCCTTCTCTCTGTCCCCCGCCCCCATGCCTAGGTACACAGCCTCAAGACAGGCTTGTTAATGAGCAACGAGAAAGAGGGGATGCAGGTCATTTCACTTAGGGGGACTTGCTCCCGAAGGGACCCATTAAGGTCGAAAGCTCCAAATGAGGAAGATGCCCACTATGCTCAGATTGAGGGTGAAGCTACGGGAGAATTCCTAAAATTCCAGAATTCTGCTGTTGAGCACCAAGAATAGGAGAGACAGCCAAGTGTGTCCAGGTAAGAGAAGGAGGAAAGGGTGACAGCTGCATACAGCGATCCCCAGCCACCCCACCCACCATTGCACCCCTAAAGACTCACCCAAACATGGCTGCCGTCTGCCGGGTGTTCTGCTGGGGCGGGGTGGAGGTGCTTGTGGACAGGAGGGCATCCGTGCCTGCCTTCTCCCAGTCAAAGGCCTCATTCTCAGCAATGCCCCGCTCCTTCATGCTGTTCTCAAACACCGACATGATCAACTGCAGGGGGCGGGGGTGGCGGGAGGACAGAGAGGTGACCCCGGGGCTAGCCAGGTGGAGGGGCACTTTGCTGGGATTGCAGGGAGAAGAGAGGGGCCTTCCAGGATAGGTATGGGCCTAGAGGGAGCATTGGAAGGAGAAGGGTACATTGATTTGAAATGAAAACATGCATAAGATACATAAATCAGCATGCAAATTATCATCTTGGATTAAGCCCCACCAGCTGGATGCAAGTCCTCTGAGATCTGTCCCCTGATGACCATTCATCCCCAAACTCCTCTGCCATTTCCACCATCTCAGCGTGAGTATCAGCAGCCCTGAACCACTAGAGTGTCTGTATGGGCTCATGCCTCTGCTCTGGCTCTTGGTGCCTCTCTCTCACTATCCTCTCTTTTTTTTTTTTTTTTTTTTTTTTTTTTTTTTTGCAGTCCTTGGGGGTTGAATCCAGAGCCTCGCATATGCTTTACAAGTGCTCTACCACTGAGCTGCACTCCAGCCCATTTTTTTTTTTTTATTTTGAGTCAGGGTCTCACTAAATCATTCAGACTGCCTCTGGCCTTAAACTTGTGATCCTCCTGCCTCCACCTCCCAAGTCCCTGGGACTGTAGGCATGCACCACTGTGTCCAGCTCCATTCTCTTCCAACAGCGTCCCGCTGCTCGCTGGGCACAGTGCATTGCTCAAACACCTATCTGCAAATTCTCTAATCCCAGCAGCCAGCACGGGCTGGGGTTTAGCTCAGGTGGTAGAGTGCTGCTCTGTGCTCAATGAGACCCTGGGTTCCATCACAGCCCCACAAAAACGGGAGAAGTTGCTGGCAGCCCACTCCCGATGCGGTACAATCTCGAAACAATCTGCCATTCAAAACTCTATGAATAACAAAGAAGCACTGACATTCTGCTGGGCATGGCACAGTACCAGGGAGTGTTTCATTCTGTTGTACTTGGGTGGCTATGAGTCTGACCTGACTCAACGGCACCTAACAACAACAGCAGCCAGCACAGGGCCCAGCATGGGGGTACTCACAGCTGGGTGGTCTGAGGGACCCTATGAAACTGAACCAGGATCAGGGAGCACCTCCACCAGCAACTGGGGCTCTGGGTCCAGGAGGTAGCAGGCAGCTATTGAGCCCCTAATGCTCCACCATTCAGCTTTTGGCTCAGTTCTCTGCAGACCACAGGGGAGGTACTCCCTGCTGGCAGGACCCACTTGGAGTGCCTACTGCTTGCCCAACCCTGTCTGCACTCCCCAAGGAGTGCAGCACCATGCCCGGCCAAGAACACCTCTGACATGTCTCCCATTCTCTAACCAGGATCGGTGGGGTGTTGGTGAGGGCACCCTGGAGAGAGCACTGGACTTGGAGTCAGATGTGCAGTCATGAATCATGGAGTGATGTCTTGGTCAACAATTTTTGTTGTTGTTAGGTGCTTTCGAGTCGAGTCTGACTCAGCGACCCTCAGGGCTTTCAATGGCTGGTGTTTTGTGATTGCTTCGAGAGTGGATTGCTACATCTTCCCCTTTTTTTGCAGTGCTGGGGATCAAACCTGGGTCCTCAGAGAGTGCAGAGTAGCACTCTACCAACTGAGATAAACCCCAGCCCTGGTCAACAATGATGTTGTTGTTGTTAGTTGCTGTCAAGTTGGTACCTGACTCATAGCCACCCTGTGTACAACAGGCAAAACAGAAGTACAGTAGTACTTATGTGCTAGTCATAGGGTTTTCAATGGCAGATTGGTTTTTTGGGAGTGAGTTCCTGGATCCTTCTCCCAAGCCTATAGCACCTGTTGTTCTCAGGCAATCTCCCAACCAAATACTAACCAGGTCTGACCCTGCTTAGCTTCCAAGATCTGACGCCACAGTGCTTCGGCTGCAGGCTGGTCAACAATAGGCTACATATATAACAGTGGTCCTATAAACTTATAGTGGAGGTAAAAAATGCCTATTATCTGGTAATGTCATAGCCATCATAATGTTATAGTGCAAGGTATTACTCAGTGTTTATGGAGATGCTGGTGGAAACAAATCACTGAGTGTACTATTCATACGGGGGCTGGGATTTAGCTCAGTCGGTAGAACACCACTCTGCAGTTTCTGAGGTCCAGAGTTCAATTCCCAGGACCACAAAAATGGGAGAAGGACATGGCAATCTGCTCCCAAGGCAATCCCGAAATAATCAGCCATTGAAAATCCTATGAGGGTACAGCTGGGCTGGTGGTGCACGTCTGTAATCCCAGCGGTTTGGGAGGCGGAGCCAGGAGGATCGCAAGTTCGATACCAGAGGAAGTCTGTGTAATTTATGGAGACCCTGTCTCAGAAAGTAAAGAAAAAAAAGGGGGTGGGGGCTAGGGGCTCAGCTCAGTGGTCCAGCACTTGCAAAGCATGCAAGCGCAAGGCACTGGAATCAACCCCCAGTACCACACACAAAAAAAAAAAAAAAAAAAAGCCTATGAGGGTTGCTATGAGTCGGACACTACTCAACGGCACCAAACAACAACTACTCATACTTACTAAAAGAAAAAAAAAAAAAAAAGCTTAGGCCAAGTGCAGTGGCACAGACCTGTAATCCCAGCAACTCAGGAGGCTGAGACAGGAGGTTTGCAAGTTCAATGCCAGAGGCAGCCTGGGTAACTTAGTGAGAACCTGTCTCAAGATAAAAAATGAAAAATGGGCTAGGGGTACAGCACAAAGATACAGCACTTGCAAAAGCATGTGTGAGGCCCTAGGTTCAACCCCTTAGTACCATAATAAACAAACAAACAAACAAACAAATAAATAGCTTACTGTAAAACTGTATGCCATCTAAGGCTGCCAGCAGCTCATACATCTCGTGTTTACTGTCTCTTGCTTCCATCATTTTCTTTTGTGTTTGATTTAATCTTGTTTTGTTCATTACAGTCCTAAGAAGCCATAGGCTGTACCAGGTATATATGTATGTGTGTATGTGTGTGTGTGTGTGTGTATATATATATATATATATATATATATATATATATATATATATATATGAAATCACAGCCTATTTTTGTAGGGGACTACCTCATCTAGGTTTGTGTAAGTTCATACAGTGACAAATTAAGGACAGATTTCTTGGAATGTATCCTTGTATCCTTGTCATTAAGCAATACATGACTATACCTGAGTCCATCCCCGCTCCTAACTATGACATCACACCTCAGTTTCCCATCTATGAAATAGGAACAAACACCCCACTTGGTCTCCTACAGAGTTTTGGTGTAAAGTACTTAAAAGCACTTGGGTTTGGGCATTAAGTGCTAGAATACTAATATAATAAACACTTATCATCAAAGACTTCTTTTGAAGCTTCAATAAGTTAATTCATGAGCAGCACCAAGAACAAGGTCAAATCTTGATAAATCTTAGCTGTGACTACTATTTCCAAGGCCACACAACAGTTTTGTGCTATTAGAAGACCAGGGGGAGGTGCTCAGGGGCAATCCAGCAAGGGTCTGGGCCACAGAGGGGGCGATGCTGGAGGGATGTCATCCCCAGGGTGATGTCCAGGGCCACGGGAGCAAGTGGCAGGCTCATACCTGGTAATCAGGCTTGGTGAAGTAGTCAAGGCTAGCAATGTGGTCCAGGAAGAGGTGGAACTCTGAGGGCATGTGCTTCAGCAGCATCCGGTGCTCGTACTTCTCCTTGATCATCCCCACCTGCTCCTGGAAGCAAGAGAGCACAGGAGATGGAGCCTCTGCCGCCCCTATCCTCTGCCTCCTGTGTCTGGCTGTGGGGGCCTCACCTTGTCTTTGATCTTCCTCCAGGGCAGTTGGCCCACAGCAAACTCTACTAGCATGTAGAAGAGGGACCACAGGTCATCATGGCGGCCCATCTCCTGCAGGGAGGGAACAGAGTCACCTGCAGCTCTGGGGTCTGCCCCGGGAATGGGCTGCTGACCCTTTTCTGGAGGGAATCTGTCAGGGAGGCCTGACACTCAGGCCTGATGGACAGATTGGGGTCTTCCAGAGACTACAGCCCCATCCCATACCCTCCAACACACCCGGAATCCCAGTCAAAACTTCTCACAGGGATTTGTAGTGGGAAGAGAGAGGTTGGAGTCCCAGAAGAGAAGGAAGACTGTAAAGTCAAGGGCAGCCAACAGTGGAGCTTCTTCCAACCCAGGACCTCGGCAGGATACAGCCCCTGCCCTACTCTTCTCTCCCCCCTTGACATCCTCTCCCCACACCCCTTTCCCCAGTACCCACTCCACCCCGACCTTGCCCCTCTGCCCCTCCAGCCCTCAGCCCAGTCATGGCCACTCACCCGGTTCTTGTGGGCATTGACTGAGGCATAGCGAACAGTCCCGCGAAACCCAGCGACATTCCGTGGCTACAGAGAGACCACACCAGGGACCTCACCCACTATCCCCAACCTCAGCCACATCTCAACCTTGCCACCAAGGCTAATTGCCTACATTCATCTAGACAACCCCCAGCCTCCACCCTCAGGTAGACCTGGTCAGGAGTGGCCTAATGCCCCACCCCAGGACCCTGCTCACCACCCAGAGTGGGCAGGAAGATCACAGGGTATGGATGTGACACCTGCCATGACGCCAGGCAGGAGGGAGGGGACTGGCTGAGTGTAGACCCCCAGGCTCAGGTAGGGGGTGCTGATGCTGAAGACAAGGCCAAGCCATCGTAGGCAGCAACAAGGAAAGTAGGGGAAGGGTCTCCCCACTGGGGGTCCTGACAGCAGAGGGTGGCCCAGGACTGCACGTGGTGATACTCACGGGCCGGACGTCCCCCGTGGTATTGGTATACTGCCGGGCCAGCCCAAAGTCCAGCATGTAGCACTTTCTGTAGGTAGAGGGCAGCCTGCCCATGGCAAAATTCGACTGGGGGAAGACAGTAGCTGTGAGCCCTGGGGGTCCACCTACCAGGTCCACCAAGAAGCAGCTGCTGAGGGACCCCCAGCCCACCAAACTTTCACACACAAGGGAGGTAGCCCTTCCACAGGTGCGGCAGGGCACAGTCTCTCATCAGTGGGTCCAGTGTGATGGTCCTCATCTTAGAGATGAGGAAACTGAAGGTCAAAGAGGTAAGGCGGCTTCTCTGAGATCACAGAGCAAGCGAGGGACCAGCTTTGAATCCTGGTCTGTCCAACCCTAAGTCCCCAGTGCCTGGCAACGTGGTTTAGTCTAACCGTTCTGCTCTAAGGCAGCAGGCCTGTGTGGTTCTTGCCGTGTGACCCTCGGCCGTTCATCTAACCTGTCTGGGCCTCGGTTTTCATTCCTTTAAATGGGAGGATTTATTTTTTCTAGCATCAAGATATAAGATGCCACAAAATCAGCTGCTTGGAATTCTTTGGCAGTCCTCAAACCTCAGTCCCCTTCCCTCAATGCCCCTGTCCTCCCTCAACCCCTTCACCTTTCTACTCAGGCCTGGGATAGGGGATGAAGAGTGAATTGCTGAGGTGATGGCCGGGCCTGGGTGGCCAGGAGGTAGGCAGTGGTTTATATTCATGGCCACAGGGAGAGGCCATGTCACTTGGGGTGGAAAGGCTTTGGGTCGAAGAGGCTAAAACCAGGGCCCCAGAGGTAGAGGAGGCAGCCTGGGGACAGGGGATGCGGACAGTGCTCACCGGCTTGATGTCACGGTGCAGGAAGCCCACGGAGTGGATGGCCTCGATGGACTCCAGGATCTGCTTGCCCAGCCGCAGGGTGGTGCTCAGGGTGAAGGTACCTCGTGGCTGGCTGCGGCGCAAGTCAGCCAGGTTCCGGCCCTGCATGGGGAAAGGTGGGGCGAGGGCAAACCCGGTTCAGCTGCCACAACAATCACCACCACCACCCCACCAGCCTCGCCCCAGAGCCCAGTCCACCTGCCCCTCACCCACGTGGGGCCATAGCCCCCTCCTGGCTCCTTGCCCCCAGGCCCAGGCCCAGCTCTTGGGGGAGAGGGGAAGGAGGACGGCCCCGGGACCCACCTGGAGCTGCATCACCACGTAGTTGAACTTCTCGTTCCTGCCACAGCCAATGAACCTGCACACGTGGTCCTTCCCTGAGGGGCACAGACAGGGGCCTCCCAACTCCTGCTCTCTTCCTCACCGCCAGCCCGACAAGGGCTCCCCATGCACTTGTGATGCCTGGTCCACCCCTGGCCCCGTCAGTGCCTCTGCCTCTCCTCCCTGGCCTTAGCCCCATCTTCTCTCCTACATGCTGGCTCCGCCACCTCCCTTAACCCACAGACCCCTCTGACCCGACCCCCATCACTGAGACTCTGTTCCCATCTCCCTTAGACCTTGGCTCCATCCCCTCTTCCCTCCCTTCCCCTGCCCCAGGTCTGCACCTTGCAGCTTTTTGAGCACTGCCACCTCCATCTTGAGGACCTGCTTGGGCTGCTGGGCTGACTCCACCTTGAGGGCCACGTTCTCCCTGGTCAGCAGGTCCATGGCCTCATAGATCTCACCAAAGCCCCCGCCCCCGATCTTTTTCAGCTGTGGAGATGGGGGGAAGGGGTCCTCAGGGATCAGGATGAGCAGCTTTTCATCCCACCCCCTCACACATCCCCTTGAATGGGAGGACCCCAGGTCTCCTTCCTTGCTCCACCCAATCAGTGCTCCCACCTCCTCTCCTAATGCCCTTTGTGAGACAGACAGCTCAGCCCATACACACACACACATACACACACACACACACACACACACACACACACACACACACACCCCACACAAAGTGTCCCAGTAGTAGAAGGTAAGAGACCTGTGACTACATGCAGACATGAAGACAAGTCCACCACATAAGATCCTAAAGAGATCATAGCCATCCTGGATCTTTTCTTCTCTAGAAAACAACAAATATGCTCCCCAAACCCCTGCCTAGACTGAGCAGCTCCCCTGTAGAAGGAAAACCAGTTCTAGGACCTCTCAGCCTTAGGATGGGAGCTAGCACTTCCTAGGCTGCCAGTCCCCTGAACAATGTTACCAGAGAGCGTGTCTGGGGGAGGGGAATCAGCAAAGGGGGTCCATGGCCTATACCCACTCCAGAAGCTCACGTCATTTCCTGTGTCCCTGGTCAGATGCCTCAAACCAGGGTCATCTCTTCTCCAGGACAGGGGGTGCTCTTGGGGCAGGGTAGGAACAAGCTTAGGAGAAGAATGGAGCAGTGACCTGACCCTCTAGCCCTGGTCCTGCCACCTCCCAGAGCAGGCACGGAGGAGGGCAGCCGAGCTGTGATGAGAACTGGCAGGGGAGGTGAGCAAAGTGAATTAAGCGAAGGATTAAAAATCATTTCACCTCAGAAATCCAGGGGTCTGGGAGGGTGAGGGCACTGTTGGGAGGGATGGTGGAGCAGGGAAAAGGCGCTAAACTCTGGCTTGACTTAAGAAAGAAGTACTGGAGCCGGGCACGGTGGCGCACGCCTGTAATCCCAGTGGCTTGGGAGGAAGAGGCAGGAGGATGGCAAGTTCGAGACCAGAGGCAGTCTACATAACTTAGTGAGACCCTGTCTCAAAAAGTTAAAAAGTGGGCTGAGGGTGCAGCTCAGTGGTCCAGCACTTGCAGAGCATGCAGGTGCAAGGCCCTGGGTTCAACTCCCAGCACCGCAGAAAAAAAAGAAAAAGAAAGAAGTACTGCAGGAGTCTCAGCTCCACAAGGACCCACCCACATGGGCGCCTATCCTCCCTGTGCATCGTCCTGAACCCTCCCTCCAGACTTTGTGCCTCCAAATCAAAAATCTCAAATGCTCAATAATTGTTGGATCTGGGGTGAAGCCAGCAGTGGAGGGAGGGAGAGAACACCGCAGAGGACTGGGAGCTCAAGCAGATGACAACTGAAACCACCCCCCAGCGAGACAAAGGTGAAGGGAAGCCTTAGAGGAAAATTCGAAGGAAACGAGGAAAAAGGAAAGGGCAAGAGCAGCGAGGAATTAGAGTTCTTTCCACCTGGGAGAAGAGCAAGTCGGAATCTGCACGTATTTCAGAGCCAGGAGGGGACCGATGGAGGCTCTAGGGAAACAGTGGCCTGTCTTCCCAGGGGAACTTTAAACCCAACCCCGGGGAGATGCTGATATCTTCCAAATCCCTTTATGGTTCACTGCATGGGAGCTCATACAACAGGGCAGGAGAGAGAGGGGTTCAGAGACACCCCCTCAGTCAATCCCCCAGGCACTAGCACCACAGGTGAGGGAGGTCCCATGACTCCTCACTGTGCACAGAGGGGAAATTGAGTTACTGGGCATAGAGGGCATTCCATAGGTCACACTGCTAGCAAATAGCAAAGCTGAGTTTCATCTGAATCCAGACAATTGGAGGTGGAATTCACAGGGATGAGAATCCATGAAGTTGTAAAGAACCACAGACCGTGTTGGCATTAACGTGAATGTGTTGAGAGTCAAGCCGGCGTCAGCCAGTCTCCAAAATCCTTGCCAGATAGAAGAAAAGAAGACTCAGGACAACCAGGCATTTCTGATACCTCTGCCCCAACTTCCCAGAGTGCCCGAGGGAATTTTTTTCTATTGCTTTCATTTCCAAGCAGAGCCTGTTTCTCTTTCCCCCTTTCCCTCCTTGCTGCCCCCCACCATGCTCCCCACCCTTAGGGCAAGGAGCTGGGTGCCTGTACACATCCATTCAGGCAGCACCCTCCTCCTTTTGCCGTATGGCTAGGACCTACTTATCTATTGGACATAGTGACTAGGCCCCTGACATTTTGGGAATCCATGAAAATGTTTTGCTTTGTTTTTTTTCAGTACTGTGGGGCTGAACCCAGGTCCTCACACATACTTTGCAAGTGCTTTACCACTGAGTTGCACCCCTAGCCTCTTTTTTACTTTTTATCTAGAGTCAGGGTCTCACTAAATTAAGCAGGCTGCCCCTGGCCTTGAACTTGCAATTCTCCTGTGTCCTCCTCCCGAGTCACAGAGATTACGGGGGTGCACCTCTGTACCCTGCTAATTTGTTTTAAAAACAAAAAACAGGGGCTAGGGATGTAGCTCAGAGGTAGTGTGCTTGCCTAACATGCCCAAGCCCTTGAGTTTGATCCCCAACACCACAAAAAGCAAACAACCAAAACCAAACCAAAACAAAGCAAAACAAACAAAAAAATAAAAAACAAACTTTTAGGTCAAAAAGAAAAATGTAATACATGATATGAATATATTCCTTTTTATACCAATCAGTCATAAAATGTAACTTTTAGTGTTTTATTGTTGAAGAAGGTGCCATGAAGGAAAGAAAAATCAACTACTGCCCATCAAAGCTGTACTGCAGCCCTGCCCTACAGCCCCTTAATAGAAACACGCTCTCAATCTCTCCTTGCCAACCCGTACTCCTTTCCTCCTCTTCCATTTTCTAATGCTCCCAACCACTGCTGAGGACCTTCCCATATCAGAGGAGAAATATGATACAAATAGACCAGCATTTACTTGGGAAGGACATCCAGTTTTTTGGCCCAACTCTGGGTGACATAGGGTCACTTGAATTTCTTAAACTCTTTGAGCCTCCACTGTTGCTCCTCTGTAAAATGAAGAAAGTTGGACTAGAGTATGTCACAAGGACCCTTCAGCTCTAGGGCCCTAAATCTTGGATGGCCTGATTTTTGGTGACTGTTAATCCAGCAGTCAGACAGACCCAGTGCCATGTCCCACTCCTGGGAACTTGGAAAATTAGCTAATCTCAGTTTCCAAACCTGTAGAATAGGGGTATTCGTAGGATGGATTCCATCAGTTGTTGAGATTACCCATGTGAGGCATTTTGCACAGTATCTGGAGACAGTAATGTGCAAAACAATGTATGAAGTTTTATTGGTTGCTAACCCCATGAGGATGGGAGAAGGTCCTGGCAATCCACTCCCAAGGCAATCCTGAAATAGTCAGCCATTGAAAACCCTAGGAGGGTCACTATGAGTCGGATACCGATTCAACAGCACCTAACAACCACCACCACCCCATGAGGAGAAGCACTGACCTCCGTTTTCTCCTGGCCACAGCTCATCTGTGGGCAGTGTTTTTTTGGCTCCAGAGTGCTGCCTTCCATCTCCATCCATCCCTCACTCAAAATAGAGGGCATCTGGCACCCCAACCTCTCCATTTCTCTAGGGCTAGGGACAGGAGCCTGCAGCCATAGCCCTGTGGCATCCAATCCCATCAGATCTCCCAAGGTAAGCAGGGTCAGGCCTGGCTAGTACTTGGATGGGAGACTGCCTGGGAATACCAGGTGCTGTAGGCTTGGGAGAAGGACCTGGCAACCTACCCCTAAATATCAATCTGCATTGAAAACCCCATGAACAGCAGAGAAGTGCTGACAACAGTGTTTTGCCTGACGTACGAAGGGTCGCTATGAGTCGGATCCTGACTCGATGGCACCTAACAAGGGACAGGAGGTGGGTGCAAGGAGAGATGGGAGACCCTGTCTGGGACGGCATATTTGCCCTTACCCAACTCCCCCTTGGCATTTCTTCCCCAGGCATCCCCCCATCCCTCCCTGACAAAGCACAAAAAAGTTCCAGCCTAAACTCAGTGCATGACAGAACACTCCTCACTTTGCCAGACCCTTATTCCTTTTAGGACTGTCCTGGCTCCTCCCCAGCTTCTGTCCCATTACTCTCCCTCTCAGGAGGGTCTCACTTCCCCTCCTCCCTCTGGCCCTTGGGGTCTCCCCCTCTCCACACCTCCAGGTCCTCCCCCAATCTCTGGAAACGCAGCCGCTACCTCTGCCTCTCTCCCTGGACCTCTAGGGGACCTACGTGGCAGGGTGACTGTTACCATGGAGACCCGCCCTGCACCCAGACCCCACCCTCCGCTTCAACCCCGCACCCCTGCTGAGCTGAACCTCCCCGCATCAGAGTACCCAGGCGCGCACGAGCGAACACACACACGAACGCACAGTGTAAACCTGACCTCTGTCATTCTCCCTCCCTCCAGGCTCCCCATTCGCTTGCAGCCCCATAATCTCACACGCTGGGTTCCCCCACTCTACCGCCCTTCCATATCCCGCCCCCGTAATAAAGTGAACACTTGAGCGCCCTGAAGCAACGGGAACTAAGGGGGCGTGGATGGGGGTCATCTACAGAAGGTCTCGTCCCCCAGACACTGCCATCCCCTCCACCTTCCCGTGGCGTCCTCCCACCCAGGTGCGAATCCCCGTGGGGGCTCGGACTACAACTCCCAGCAGGCCTAGCAGCCTGAAGCCCCGGGCTGGGAAAGCAAGGCACTCTGGGGGCTGGAGTCTCCGCGCGGTGCACCTGCCGCAGCACCCAGAGAGGGGCGGGGGTGGGTGGGGAAGATGGAGTGCGGCTGCCGTGGGAGCAGCCTGCGGGGCCTCTTTTCCCGGACCCGGGGCTTGCTGTCCTCTGCGGAAACGGAGGGACGCATGTTCATTCACTATCCTTCCCCAAGGTGCAGCAGAGAGAGCGCACCTCCCCCACCCCTCCCTCCTCCGCACACCGGCTCTGCAGCTCCAGCCCCGACATCCAACCAGGAGTTGTTCCAGGCTGGACCCGACCAACGTGACCTAGCCGGGAAAGGGGTGCGAGAGGGCGGGGTTGGAGAGAGGGAACTGGGAGAAGGCGATTGTCCACGTGTGTGGGCAAAAAATAATGACCTGCAAGCAGGATGCAAATGAGCTCAGGGACACCTCCCTCGTAGGTAGGGACGCCAAGAACACCAGTCTCAGCAAGTCTCCAGGGCCTCTCTTCCCCTCCCCCGACCCCTCCGGGTCACTCACTCACCACCTTCCAGCGGTCCTTGACCACGTAGTTGGCCGGCAGGATGTCGGCCTGCTCCCCTCCCCCACTCATGTTGGTTTCGTCCTTAAGAGCTGCCGCTAGGCACTGCATCCGCCAGCCGGAGGGAGGGGTGTCCGCAGGGCCTGCCCTGGGGGGGCCATCTACCTGGGGGAGTGGGGAGGTACTGTGAGCGGCCAGGCTGAGGACCCAGGACTTCTCGGCAGATGTGGAAGGAAGCTCCACTCTGCTGGCAGGCATCCTTTCTGGGCCCGCTGGGCAGGTATCCCAGGGGCTGGGGGGTGGGAAGTATTCCTCGGGATGGAGGTCAGTGCAAGGGAGACACAATCTATAAACGGGAGATTTGAAAACCAGCAACAGGACGCCCAGGTTGATGAAGAAAGGAGAAGACAGTGATGTGTAATTAAGCCATGGGGAAAGCGCTTACCAGACATGGGCTAGCTAATGTGGGAACAACTTGCTAATCACCGGGGCACACTAGACTGGGACCCATCCTGAGTAGAGGAGTCCCAGGCCATGATGGAGTCCAAGTGACTCCATCTGTGGTCTCTCCCACCCGAACTTTCCCTGTATCATAGAATGCCCACAGAGCTGTGCATCGGAGGCTTGATGCGAAGGGAAGACCTGCTGACCAAAAGGTGACCCTTGGAAGATCCACATCAGAGTGACCTGCTAACCAACCGTGGAGATGTGATAATCAAGAAAATGAGAAGCTGCATGACAGCCCTTTGAGGGCGGTGCTATTAGAGAAGGATGCAGTTGCTGAGAGGCACAGGCCATTCTCAGCTGGGAGCCCACCCACTGGCAGCCACAAGGCCCGCTGGCCGCTGGCCGCTGGCCGCTGGGACGGGAGCCAACGATGAGCACAAGGCCAGAGACTCAGGACAGGGATTTCAGAGGGATGGCAGTCCTGTGGCCACTCCAGAGGGACAAAGACAGGCTGAATCAGAAAGAACAGGACAGCCTAGCAAAAGACAGAAGGAAGAACAGGGAGGCCTGGGTGAGCAGGGGTGAGAGAGCCTCTGACCACATCTTTCTGGATTTGTCTAGGAATCAGCCAGAAGGAACACAGCCTTTTTTGGATAGTGGAGAGAGTGTCCCGACTGGGAGGTGTGGGAAAGCCAGGCACATGTTACCCAGGGAAGTGCATGTGCATGTCTGTATGAGTCTCTGTGCGTGTTTCCCTGTGTGAGTGTGTGTCTTTGTGTGCCTATCAGTGCGTCTATGTGTGTTTTTCTATGTCCATCTGTGTGTGTGCTTGTGTGTGTCCTTGTGTCTATGTCTGTAAGTCTGGGTCTGTATGCCCTGATGTGTGCTTTTGTGTCTGTCTGTCTGGGCTGTGCAGGTGCATAGGCAAGGGGCCAGGAGAGATGACTTTCTGAGATCAATGCCAACCCAGCACAGGATTTGGAGCCAGGATCTTTTCTTCTCCTCTTTCCCTACACTTTTTACATGCACACTGCTGAGGCCTCACTATGACATAGAAGAGAAAAAAGGAAATTACTTAGGCTGGGGTTGGGAGGGAGCCGGAAGAGAAGGGAAGTGGCTAAGGCCACTTAGGTGGGGTGGGAACTACATGAACCTGACTTTCCTTGGGATAGGCATAATTTTCCAGGGCTCTTGTGTCTAAACATCCTGACAAGGGCAAGGAGGGATATGAAGGCATGGGACACTCTTCAATAGGTCTTGGTATGCCATGGGGGACACATGGGAAGGGAATCTTCATGGGGAGAGACATTGTCATTCTTTTTCTTGAAATGACTACACTGAGCTGTTTCTTCCAATTGACACAACTTCAGAGGATCAGGACTTTTCCCTCCTGCCCAAATGGGCTATGGGACATCAAGAATTATGGCAGGATGAAAGGAGAGGTAGGGATGAGAGATCTGGAATAAAGGTGGAGGAGACAGATTGAAGACAAGACTGAAGAAGCAACTGAATTGATAGGGAGGGGACCTTAACATGTAGGGGTCAGGCTGGGGATGTAGCTCAGTGGTTGAGAATGTGCTTAGCATGCTCAAGGCCCAGGGTTCAGTCCCCAGCACTACCAAAACATTTTTAAGAAATAAAACAAAAAGTTGAACTGAATGATCTCTGGTGGGCCTCCCAGGCCTGTGATGGTGGACTCTATAGCTGGATGAGGAAAATTTGTGTCCTGCTCCCATTTTACAGATGGGCAGCCCTCATAGGAACAGGTGAAGTGGGAAGAGGGAGACCTGCCCATTCCTATCCACCACCCTTTCAACTATCTACCTCCGAGGACTCCACTTGGAGTGGGTTGGACGACACAAACGTGAGTGGAGGCAGGGATGGGTCTTGAGAGAGAGGGCTTGGGAAAGTTTTTGTGACATTCTCTCAGAGACTGTGTATGTATAAGTGAAAGGCCAGTGATGTGTGTGAGTGTGTGTGAGAGAAAGGGGGAGGGAGAGAGGCAGAGGCAGAGAGGGACCTAAGTGCTTAGGGGATGCACCATGGTACATGAAGTAAAGTGCTGATCGGTAGCTATGAAAGGTGCGAGCCAGGTGTGTGGGGGAGTCTGGGAGCCCAAGTGAGGACAGGCCACACAGACATGTGGGTGATAGTGGGAACAGGTGAAAAGAGGTGTGGAGGAGAGCAGAAGGCCAGGGAAGGGATGAGGAGGGACAGGCTGCGAGAAGGGGGCCGGGGCAGACAGGTGAGATATGGGGGCCAGGTGAGGCAGAGACAGGACAGGCCCGCGAGAGGGGCTCCTGGGCCGAGCCAGGGGTGAGGAGGAGGTTAGGGAGGCCCGAGGGAGGCACCGAGGGATGGGACAGAGGGTGGAGGAGACGGGGTCGGAGACCGCCGAGTGCTCGTCCGAGGTGACAGGCCGGGGACAGGGCCGGGCCGGGGCGGGGGAGAGGGCCGAGTCGCCGGCGGGCGGAGGGCTCAGCGCGGGGGCGGGGAGCGGCTCCAGGCCGCAGGCTGCGGCCCAGGCGCCCTAGGCCCGCGTCCGGCAGGGCGGCGGCGGCGGCCCGGGGCGGCTGCGCGGGGAGGGGCCGGGAGCCCGGGACCCCGGGGCCGCGCCCGCCCCGCCCGCTCACCTGCTCGGTCCCCGCTGCGGCTGCGGTGCGGCGGCGGCCCGGGGCGGCGCATCCCCCGGGGCCGCTCAGTGCGGCGCGGCGCGGCGCGCTCCCTGCGGCGGCGGCGGCCTCCCGACGCGGACCATCCCGGCCCGGCGCGGCCCGGAGCCTCCTCGGGCGACGGCGGCGGCGGCGGCGGCGCGGGGAGCTGCCCACAATGCACCGCGCCGCCAGCATCAGCACCAGCCCTGACATCACCGCCCGCCGCGCGCCTCGACATCACCGCCCGCCTCTGACATCACGTTCCGCCCTGCGCGCTCTGCCCCGCTCCGGCCCGGGCCTCCCCCAGGGCGCACCCGCCCCACCTCTGCCGCTCACTCGGGCCCCACTCCTTACCTGTCCCCATCAACCTCACCTGTCCCCACCATTCCTTATCCTCCCCACTCCCGGAATGACCCTGTCCCTCCTCGCCTGGGGCTGTGAGCCTCACTGGAATCCCTCATTCCAGCCTTTACGTGTTCCTATGACTTTCCTTTAAAGCCATTTCCTCCCACCAGTACCCATCCTCTCCTATGGCCCCTCACCCCCTCCTCTCGCCCCACCCCACACTTGAACCCACCACCCTTCACTTGTAATCCTCTACTCACCCCACACGTGCCTTATCTCCTGGCTTAATCTCTCTTTCCTCGGCCCTCTCTCCCATCTGTTGACAAACTCTGTCATTGTTTCTTACTGCTTACCAAATAAGACACACACTCCTTACTATGACATTAAAAACCTTTCCCCATATGCACCCGTAAGGCTACTACTCCCCTTCTGACAGATGGGATTACTCAACGTTCTCTGAATATCCTCTGCACTCTGTCTCTCTCAGTTTCCCCTTCCTTCCATCGTTCATACCTTCAACAAATACATATTGAGCATCTTCAATAACAATAATAATAGTAGCAGCAGATGTTATTTATTTCTACCACACACTATTTTAACTTTATACCTATTAACTCACTTAATCCTTAGAAATATCCTATGAGATATGGGGTGCTATTGTTGCCCTAGGGACTAGGATTTAGCTCAGTTGGTAGAGCACCGCTCTGCAGTTTCTGACATCCTGAGTTCGATTCCCAGCACCACAAAAAAAGGGAGGACATGGCAATCCACTCCCAAGGCAATACCAAAAAACAATCAGCCATTGAAAACCCTATGAGGGTCGCTAGGAGTCAAACACGACTCCATGGCACCTAACAACAACAACAACAACAGCAGCAGCAGCAGCAGCAGCAACATTGTTGCCCTAATTTTACAGGCGAGGAAACTAAGATCCAGAGAGGTCAATTAATGTACACTAGGTTTCGATCTGCTGTACATAGGGTAGCTATGAGTCGGACTCGACTCGACGGCACCTAACAACAACAACAACAACAGATTACACAGTTAGCAGTGGCAGAACTCTGGCTCCATAGTCCACGTGCCTAACCTCCATACTGAGAGGAAGGATCATTGACTCTACAAGAGTAGTCAGGGGAAGCTTCTCAGAGAATGCACTTTTTTTCTTCTTGGTACTTGGGGGTTGAACCCAGGGCCTCTCACATACTTTGCAAGTGCTCTACTGCTGGACTGCACCTCCAGCCCATTTTAATTTTTTATATTAAGACAGGGTCTCACTAAGTTACACAGGCTGTCTCTGGCCTATCTCATGATTTTCCTGCCTCTACCTCCCTAGTGGCTGGGATTACAGGCAGGTGCCACTGCACCTGGTTTAGAGGAGACACTTTCCATTGTAATTTGGAGGATTAGTGGGAGTTTGCCAATGGACAAATTGGATGAGGGCAGAGGCAGGGAGAGAATTCCAGGATGAAAAGACAGCATGTGACTGAGAGTGTGCAAGATCACAAAACCCTGGTGTGTCATACCAAGGTGATGAATTTTATTCATCTGGGTTTTGGAAATGTAATGGATACCATGGTGAGTATCCAGATTCCCTTTCACAACCTAGGTATTAGGGGTGGCGGTGTAGCTCAATGGTCGACCATTTGTGTAGCATGTGAAAGGCCTCGGGTAAAATCCCAGCACTACACACACACACACACACACACACACACACACACACACACACACACACGAATACATATATATCATTTCCCCAGCAGTCTGCAGTGTTGAAGGCTGACTGTTGTCAGCCATTGCCCTCTATGGGAATTGTCCTTGGTCAAGGGAGTTGCCTCACCAAGATCATGCCCTCTTCCTGGAGTATTCCATATCCAACTGATCATCCTATAAGTATAAATGCCTGACCCCTTCTCCCCAGCATAAGGACAACTCTGAAGAGACATCTGTTTTCAAAACTATGATAAAGTAAGCTGGGTGCAGTGGTACACGCCTGTAATCCCAGCAGCTCGGGAAGTGGAGGCAGGAGGATCCCAAGTTCGAGACCAGAGGTAGTCTTCGTAACTTAGTGAGACCCTGTCTCAAAAAGTTAAAAAATGGGCTGGGGGTGCAGCCTAGTAGTCCAGCACTTGCAAAGCATGCAAGTATGAGGCCCTGGGTTCAACCCCCAGTACCGGGGGAAAAAAAAAAAAACTATGATAAGGTGAATGGGGCTTCTACTGACACTAGGTCAGAGTTCAACTGCCCCATCTACTCAATACTGGTTTCTTCACCCCTCTACAGATGTTGATCACCAGAGTACTTCCCAATTAACCTAATACAGAGGTGATTATCTCTGTCTCAGAGACAGTGTCCCTTAGACAGAAAACCCACTGAGGAATTCTGAGCAGAAATGAGACAGTGTGTTGAATATCGGGTTGGATTTCTAGGGAGGCAGTGTTGGTTTTTGTTCTCAGTACTTTAAAAATGCTGCTCTACAGTGTTCATCTTGCATTGTTTCTGATAAGAAATCTGCAATTATCCTTATCTTTGTTTCTTTATATGTGATATGTCTTTTATTCCTCAAGCTCCTTTTAAGATTTTCTCTAATCACTTGTTCTCAGCTATTTGATGATAATGTGACTTTTCCTCTGCTTTTACTCGTGTTTCTTGTGCTTGAGGTTGACAAATGTCTTGTATCTATGGATTATGGTTTTCACCAATTTTGGAAATTTTTCAGTCATTACTTTTTCAAATACTTTTTCTACCATCCCCTTTTCTTCAGGGACTCCAACTATATTAGGCTCTTTGAAGTTTTTCCACAAATTAACGATACTTTGTTCATTGTTTTCAATCTTTTTTTAAAAAAACTGTTTTTCATTTTGCAAGGTTGCCATTGCTATACATTCAACTTTATTGGACTTTTATTTTGTTGCATCTACTCTGATATTAATCCCGTTCTATATATCTTTCATTGTAGTTCCTATCTCTGGAAGTTAGATCTGTCTTTAAAAGATGTTCCATTTATCATGGGACTAGGGGTGTGGGTAAGATGGTAGACCACCTACTTAGGATGCTTGAGACTCTGGGTTCAATTTTCACCACCTCCTTCCCCAAATCTTCCCTATCTCTACTTAATATGCTCAACTTTTTTTCTGACTTTTAAGACATCTGGAATAGTTATAATAACTTTTTTGTTATTGTTTTATCTTGTTGTTTTGAGACAGGGTCTCAGTAGGTAGCCCAGGCTGGCCTTGAACTCAAAATCCTCCTGCCTGAGCCTCCCTAGTGTTGGAATTGCAGGCATGTGCCACCAAGCTAGTTTTATAATAACTGTTTTAATGCACTTGTCTGTTAATTTTATTATCTGAATATTTTCTGGATCCATTTTCATTTATTTTTCTTCTTACTATGGGTCATAATTTTCTTCTTTCATTGTTGTTGTTGTTAGGTGCTGTTGAGTCGAGTCCAACTCATAGCGAACCTATGTACAGCAGATCGAAACACTTGCCAATTCTGTGCCAGGCAAACGATCTTATTTATGTTTAAGCCCATTGTTGCAGACACTGTGTCAATCCATCTGGTGAAGGGTTTTCCTCTTTTGCGTTGACCTGCCACTCTCCCAAACATGATGTCTTTCTCCAGGGATTGATCTCTCCTGACTACATGTCCGAAATATGTAAGACGCAGTCTGGCCATTCTTGCTTCCAAGGAGCACTCTGGTTGCACTTCTTCTAGGACAGATTTGTTGGTTCTTTTGGCAGTCCATGGTATATTCAATAGACATCTCCAGCACCACACTTCAAAAGCATCAATTCTTTTTCTGTCCCTCTTGTTCAATGTCCAGCTTTCACAACCATATGATGCCACTGAAAATACCATGGCATGAGTCAGACGCACCTTCGTCTTCAGTGTGACATCTTTGCTTTTCAATACTCTAAAGAGATCTTTTGCCACAGCTTTTCCTGAAGCAATGCGTCTTCTGATTTCTTGACTGCTGCTTCCATGGGTGTTGATTATAGAGCCAAGCAAAGCAAAATCTTGGACAACCTCAATCTTTCCTCCATTTATTGTGAAGTTGCATGCTGACCCAGTAGTAAGGATTTTTGTTTTGTTGATGTTTAGTCATAACCCATATTGAAGGCTGTGATCTTTGATCTTCATCAGTAAATGTTTTAAATCTTCTTCCCTTTCAGCAAGCAGAATTGTGTCATCTGCATAACGCAGGTTGTTAATGAGCCCTCCTCCAATCTTGATGCCACGTTCTTCCTCATAAAGTCCAGCTTCTTGGATTATTTGCTCAGCATATAAATTGAAGAGATAGGGTGAAAGTATTCAGCCCTGACACACACCTTTCTCAACTTTAAACGACTCAGTGTTTCCTTGTTCTATTCGAACAACTGCCTCCTGGTTCATGTACAGATTTCTCATGAGCACAATTAGGTGTTCTGGTATTCCCATTTTCCGAAGTGTTATCCATAATTTGTTATGATCCACACAATCAAATGCCTTTGCATAGTCAATAAAACATAGATAGACATCTTTCTGATATTCTCTGCTTTTAGCTAATATCCACCTGACATCAGCAATGATGTCCCTGGTTCCCCGCCCTCTTCTGAATCCCACTTGATTTTCCGGTAATTCCCTGTCTATATACCGCTGCAGTAGCTTCTGAATGATCTTTAGTAGAATTTTGCTGGTGTGTGATATTAATGATATTATCCGATAGTTTGCACATTCAGTTGGATCCCCTTTTTTGGGAATAGGCACAAATGTGGATCTCTTCCAGTCAGTTGGCCAAGTAGCTGTTTTCCAAATCTGTTGGCATAAACATGTTAACACCTCTAGCGCTGCATCTGTTTGTTGAAACATCTCTATCGGTATCCCATCAATTCCTGGAGGCTTGTGTTTTGCCAGTTCTTTCAAGGCAGCTTCCACTTCATCCTTCAACACCATTGGTTCCTCTTCATATGCAACCTCTTGGAATGGTTGGTCATCTACCAATTCTTTCTTGTAGAATGACTCTGTGTATTCTTCCCATCTTCTTTTGATGTTTCCTGCATCATTTAATATTTTCCCTGTAGAATCTTTCACTACTGCC
>VMDO01001251.1:0-102130 GCA_007922755.1 Pedetes capensis
GAAGGGAAAAACAAAGAGTGCTAACATTTTTTAGGCCCTCAGCTACCTACTTTCAACATGGAAACTGAAACTATGTTACCCCACCAGAAAAACACAGAATGATTCTGACCACACTATTGGCCAAAATATTTCCATGACACTGAACCAAAGGCTTTAGACCTATGAATGTGAGTCTAATAAACCATTCATCCAAACCTCCTCTGCACAGAACTCTGAGCTACATACACTAAATTATATTCAGATTTTGGCAGGCAAATTTCTTGGACATAAAATCATTTTTTAAGGCACTGATTTTTCCATTAATCTCAAAGCATGAATAGAATTTTTTAAATGTTAGTTGAATGTCCGCAGTGGAATCTTAAAAGCAACCCACACATTTCCTTCTAATGTATGGGTAAAAAGGGATTTATAAGTAAGTATAATCCAAGAAGTTCACAATGAATTTTTTTAAAAACTAAAATAAAAGCATAGAGAAATAAAAATAATAATCTGCCCTGTTTTTCTCAATTTTTAAATGAAATGCATAAAAATGCCAGTTGAAAGTAGGTATCAATTAAATTAGTTCCAGTACAAAGAACATTTGCCAAGGAGACGATTCTCACATCTCAGTAAATGTCTAAGAGAAAAACAAAATCTCCTGATATAATTTTACATTATCAAAGGTGATTGAGGAAAAGAGAGTAGCCTTTCCACTGTTGGATAAAGGTCAAGAGTGTTTAGTAATTCTTCGTGGAAAACATCATGGAAGATACATTAGCAAAAGAGTAGATTACCACATTTCTTCCCCCTCAAAATAAGACAGCAATAAGTCGGATGTATTTCCTGGGAAGAGAGGGAAACAGAGAGGCAGAGCTTTCTCTAATGGCAGTGTTTTCAGGTGGCCAAAGAAGTCTCTGGGGCTTTCTGTTTGGCTGACAGCTGGGATATGACAGTACAGTATATGTAGCCATGGATCATTACAGATTGGCCTGCATTTAAACACCAGAACTACCACAACCCCAGATCCCCTATGTTTGCTCAAAGACATGCTCTGCAGTACCCAGAAACTAAGGGGGATATAAAAATTTAGAGTACAAAGATGTGCTTTCTTAACTACATTTAAAATATTCCATATATGATATGGAAATTATGTAATATGTAAGACCATAAATTTTTTTATTTCTTTACCTAAATATATTATTTGTGTTTCCCCCCCTTTTTAGTATACTGAACCAATAATGATAAAAACGTATTGCTTATCCCTCTATATAATATAGTATTAATCACAGTAACAGTGACACTCCAGAGATATATTAGTGAAATAGTTCTCAAGCACTAGTCCTCAAGACTAATCAAGCACTAGTCTCAAGCAAGAACATGATAAAATTTTTACCAGTATATTACAAAATAAGAAAACTAAGAAGAGCCAGGCATGGTGGCACATGCCTGTAACACCAACACTCAGGAGGCTGAGGCAGAAGGATTTCATATTTGAGGCCAGCCTGGGCTACAGGCTTTTCTTTTCTGTCAGGAAAAGAAAAGAAAAGAAGAAAAGAAAAGAGAAGGGAAGGGAAGGAAAGGGAACGGAAGGGAAGGGAAGGGAAAGAAGGAAAGGAAAGGAAAAGAAAGGAAAGGAAAGGAGAGGAGAGGAGAGGGAAGGAAAGGGAATGGAAGGGAAGGGAAGGAAGAGAAGAAAAAGAAGAAGAAGTGGAAGAAGAAGAAGAAGGAGGAGGAGGAAGAGGAAGAGGGGGGCAAGGAAGGGGGAAGGAAGGAAGGATGGAAGGAAGGAAGGAAAAAAGAAGGAGAATGGAGTGGTTTGTTTAAAAAGCTTAAAATAACCTATTAAAGAGTTTGTTTTATTTATTCTGATTTGATCTCATTCCTATTCTCTTGGCATTAAAAAACATAATCTCCCTAAGAATAGAATGATGATAATGGAGTGGTTAAGATCTGTTGCTATTTTGTTGCCAGAGGTAACACACAGCTAGGAAGTGGCAAGTCTGGAATCCAGACTCAGGCAAGGACACTCCAGAGCCCACTCTTAATTAATGAATATGCCCTGCAACTTTTTCCTATGTCAGTTTCTTCCTCTAAAAACTGGAGAATAATGAAAGGTCTCTCTCCATATTCTGACCATTAAATGAAGTATATTCATAGGCGTCTTAAGTAGTACAGGATACATTTATTGTTGTTGTTGTTGTTAGGTGCCATCGAATCAGGTCCAATGGACAGTGAGTGACCCCATGTATAACAGAATTGAACACTCCTGGGCACTATTGCCATGTCCGGCAATATTCTCTGCTTTCCGTAGGGTTTTCAATGATAGATTGTTTTGGGAGTGGGTTGCCAGGTCCTTCCCCCTAGCCTGCAGCACCTGGTATTTCCAGGTAGTGTCTCATCCAAGGAGTAACCAGGCTGACATACCAGGCTGGCATGCAAGGGTGCTGTGGTGTCAGACACAAGATAGATAGCAAGTTCAATATAAATGACAGCTTAAAAGATACAAGCAAATTAACAATCTATCCAAAGTCACACAGCTAGTACATATCAGCAGTGGGTCACAAAGCCAAGTGGTTCAGCTAGCTAGCGCCTATACCCTGAATGTGCCTGCCTCCTGCCATGGACTCCTGCAATGTCCCACCGTGAAACATGAAATGATGAGCAGCAACCACACAGTTAACTTAGCCACATAACCAGTTTCTGAAACATCTGGGATAATATCAGGCAACCATGGAAATGGGTAGTTGTCTTGCTAGCAACTAAGATACCAAAATATCCGTCTGGGTGGGAGAAAAAGCACAAAACCAAGTGGGTTGTACTCTCCAGGGGGCCCAACACTCATACAGCTGTTCTTCAGAACTAAAGAGCTTAAAATAAAGCAGCACAATTGCTAGCATGAACCAAGCTTGCTTCAGTTTCTACAAGAAAGAAAATGTTTCTAGAAAGAAAGTTTATTGGTTGATTTTTTAAATACTGGTTCACTTCTAAATACTCCAAGTCTAAAGAGGAAGAAAGTTGTGTATCTCAAAAGCAGACACACACACACACACACACACACACACATGCTCCCACAGACTCACAGCACTATGAATCCCCATGGAAGCTCTAGTCATGACAGAAAAGTAGGAAGTATGTTCCTACAAGTGTGAAAGAAAGAAAAGATATTTTGGAGAATTTTTCCCCCATCATCTCTTACCTGGAAAAGGAAAATTCTTACAGGTTCCTGGTCCCACAATTTCCTATGTTTTGTCTATTATAGTTCATCAACTTAAGGTAAACATCCTTTCTCCTGCTCCTGCCAGTTTAGGAAAAATTACTTAGCTTTCTAGGAAGTTACCAACCCTTTGAACTTATATCTTGATGAGTGAAAATTCAATGGAAGAATGAACCAGAAGGGCTGAGTGAACGTTTTCAGTCTCATTACATTTTGCTATTCATATAGCTGATCATACCAGAGAATGGTTTTGCCAATTAGCACAGCACTTGCAAAGTATTCCACATCAGGAAAGCTGGCTAGTTAATCCCCTTCCTGCAGCCTCAAATGCAAAATATGGCTCAAATCTTTCATCAGTTATCATCATTTTCCAAATAACACCAACCATATGAAAGAATTTTCTTTCTTTCACTGTTAACTGTTTTTACCATGTATATACAACATAAGTTATGATGTTTTGTAGTGAACTTCTTTATTAATTAGTTTTTTTCTGACCAGGGGCCCACTGTTGTTAAAACAGATGTTGTGGGCCCCAATAATAGCTTTCATCTTCCAAAGGCAAAATATGAAAGTATGCACAGACCACAGATAACAAATGCCTGTAATGAGGAGATGACCAAGACTAAACAATAGAGCAAGATGATATTTCACAAATATACCAACTTAACATGTGTGCATTGACTTCATGTATATACTGCCTCTCTCCTGTTCTCTTCCTCTGCTTTGAGTAATTAGTGTAAAGGACAGGCACAGCATACAGCTCCCCACTTATCCATTCTCCAAACAAGAGCACTAATGTACATTCAGGAACTGCAGTCCAGCTAAAACACAAATTGAATCTAAAAGGCTCTACCTCACACTCTCTTGTAGTCTGCAAAATTAGTCTAAGATAGCTCCCCGTATATCGAGTCTGTGTCCTGGAGTGACAGCCAGACTTACTAAATAAATGAATATCAAGTATAAATGCAACATAAGTTCATCAGTGTGGCATACCGGAAAATGTTTTAACATGGGTTTTCCTGAGTGAGAGTAGTCATGATTTGTAGTATTTGCCAGTTTTCATGATGTAAATATTCACACCACGATCGATTTCAAGCTTCCAAGTGGACTTCACTGAGCACAGAGTTGGGAAGAGCTATGTAGCAATAAACTATCACATAGTGTTTCCACAACAGACAGAAAAATTGCTAAGAGTACCAGAAGAGTGAAATATAGTAAAATGATTAATAAGTGATGAGTTGTATATTCATTGTCTGTCTTTCTAATACATTTCATTGAAAGTTTATATAATTTAATTGCTAATAACAACTGTGCTTGATAATCAGCTCTTGAGAGTCCTGAAAATTTGATAATTGACATTCACAAGCTAACAGAAACAGTCTACACTAGTGCATGGCCAGTTCAATATGTGTGTGGGGTGTGTGTGTGTGTGTGTGTGTGTGCATACTCCCACTGTTTAAGTGCTAGAATCAAATGATTTTTTTAAAGAAAACATCTAATAGCTATGATGTTTCAAAGCAGCTGCAAAGAACTGCAGCAAAATCCATAATGCCCTGAGATTTCTTTTTTCTTTTTTTGGATGAATTCTGGATAAAAAAAAAATGCATGTGGTCACCCATGTGGCTTGTAAGGCAGGGATTCTGCTATTAAAACTTTTGCCTTCAAATCTTAGCTTTTTGCCAAATTAACAAGCAGAAGGACAGTGAAAAAAAAATTAAGTTTTCTGTACCTCAGATTTCCCATCTGCAAAATAGGGTGGTATTTACAGTATCCACATCATTGAGTGGTTGTAAGAAGCCGAGAAAAATGTTTACCCCAGTGCTTGACATATAGCAAGTGTTCAAAAATTTTAGTAATTACTACCACATCCTACAGGGGAAAATTACCAAACCATTCTCTATATATCAACCCTAAAATATGTTTAAAAATAAAAAAATATGTTTTTCTTGGTATGACTTTTAAAAATTCTGATTTTGATCGGAAACTTTTATACTAGTCTTATTCCCTAAGATTTATAAATAAATACAATGCAATGAAAATGCATTGAAAATTACTTGTCCAAATTTCAGAATAATATATTCCAAGTCACTTGGGCTATCCATTAAATTTCACTTGTGGTACTTCTAGGGAAAGGACTTGTTTTCATGAAGAGACCCAAAAAAGATAGGGTCTCTGCTGCCCAGTTTTGTCTCATCCACCCATGCTGCCTTGAACTCTGTGTCTGCAGGAGAGTTTAGAATAACATAGAGGACGATGGAAAGAAGCTGGACTTCAGCGATGGGCCTCAACTCTTGCACTACAAACAGGGAAAACTTAGAGCAAGGCCACCTAGAAGCATTGTTATTTGCCATAATAAATAGACTTTATTGCTTAAATTGGATGAGTTCAGTGTCCTGTTATTCATGGGGCTGCATCTGAATTCATGCAAATTACATTACATTAAATTGAGGCTCAAAGTGAATAAATGACTTGCTCAAAAAGCAATTCATGACAAAGCCAGGTTTCATAACAAGCAGGCTTTTTGTTTTCTCTTCTTTTCCTCTCCTCTTCTCTCTTTTTCTCTTCCTCTTTTTCTTGACTAAGCTCACAGTAAATTTCGCCATTCCAAAGCTTTTCGACAGCCAACACCATCTATGTTTTTGCAGTATGTCCAGTGGTGTGATGGAGGCCAAAATATCCCCAGAAAGTTGTAGACAGCCAAGTGGGCTTCCAATTCTAAATGTTGTGCTTTGAGCAGACTTCCTCCTAGTAACTAACTATAGATACAACTCTGAGATGCAATTACACTAATATAAATCCAAAAAAATTTTCTCAATTAGGAAAGAATAATGAATATGTCAAACTGTTCAGTATTACTAAGGAAAAAAAGACCTACTGATTTATTTTTTAACTTTTGCAATGTTCAGCCAATGTTGTTGTTATAACCTAGCTTACCCCCAAAAAATAAAAAATGCAATCCTGGGAAATGTTTTCAACAAAAATTTTACTTCAGATTCTAACTTTTATTTCAGATAACTTTAATTTCCCCCCAAAAAATAAAAAATGCAATCCTGGGAAATGTTTTCAACAAAAATTTTACTTCAGATTCTAACTTTTATTTCAGATAACTTTAATGCAGGAGACTAATAACGTAGATGATAAAGAACCTGAGAAACCAAACTGGTTATAGTGAGAAAGTCCAGTGCTTTATAACAAAAAAGAAGTCATTGTCTGGATAGACAAAGGAAAAGGATGCTGTTGTAGAAGCCAATGCATTGTATTATGCAGAAGAAGTTAGAAAATAGCAGATGAGTCTCGAGAGAGCCAGAGCCATGAAGGATGTGTGGTCATTGTTAAAGATGTCACCCAAAGAGAGAGAAGATCAAAGAATACCCTATCTTCTCTCTTACAGTCTCCAGCCCCCAAGCACAGTCACCCATGGTCAAATCCAACCAGAAGCCACCTGATACCAGCACTTGGAAGATGCAGCCTACAAATATGAAGATCAGGAACAGAGCACTGAAGAGTGAGCAATGAATGGATCTGAAGACAATAGATCAAGGATCCTTCCAAGGATTTTAGTAAACATTTTAAAACTTCTTGAAAGAAAAAATTCTTTACTAATTCAATTTAATATTACATTTTCTCTCAAGTCCAATGAAAATGTTACAGAGAAACATGTGGGTTAAAGATATTTTTATTCTATCTTAGAAATTTCCAAGCAGAATACTTAAGAATTAGCTCATCCTGAAGAGGACAGAGATTATTTTAATTCTAGTCAGAAATAAGAGTTCAATTTAAAATGAAGATTCATTAAAGAGACTATTTTAATCAGATACCAATGTACAAGTGGATAAATGGGTATTGTCCCAGGCTTAAATACAAAATAGTGGTAGACAAGGAGCACAAATGAAGCCACACATCTTTTCCCCCACTCTCCCATCTCTCTCATTAAACTGACAGAAGGAGAGAGAACAAGAGAGAGCAGAGAGAGAATATGAATTTGCATTCCAGTCAGGAGCATTTTACCTGCTATGTAAGTCAAAACATGGATATTAGTAATGAGCCTTAGGCCTTTAATTCTCTAGTCACATTGTTTCAGCATTTGGCTCTCTGAAAGAAAGATATTCATCTGTTCCTGTCTGATCACAGAAACTACGTGGAGTCAGCCTGGTTAGTCCTTAGATGGGAGACCTCCTGGGTATACCAGGTGCTGTAGACTAGGAAGAAGGACCTGGCAATTCACTGTGGAAACCACACAACATTGAAAACCCTATGAATAGCAGAGCACTGACAATAGTGCTGGGCATGGCACAGTGTTTGGGAGCATTTCCTTCTGTTGTACATAGGGTTGCTATTAGTCAGACCCAACTAGATGGGGCTGGGATTTAGCTCAGTTGGTAGAGCGCTGCGCTGCAGTCTCTGAGGTCCTGAGTTCAATTCCCAGCACCGAAAAAAGGGGAGAAGGATCTGGCAATCCACTCCCAAGGCAATCCCGAAACAGGAAACAGTCAGCCATTGAAAACCCTATGAGGGTTGCTATGAGTTGGATAGGGCACCTACCAACAACAACAACAACTAGATGGCGCCTGACAACAACAGCAACAACATAGTGTAACTATATTTCTATTAGCTGAATTGAAGCAAGAGGCTGTAAATTTATGTTTTTATATATCTGAAAGACACCATGTATCTATTCTCTCCTACATAATATTTATCTTAAAGTGCCATAGCACATTTTCTGAAGATTGGACATTTTTATTCAACCCATTTTTCTATCTTTCTGGGTGAGTTTGCAGCCTCTAGTCTCATGCTTCATTTCAGACTGTGAAAAGAAAAGTCCAATTGTAATTGAACCTAAAGTCCCACAATTGGTTAGAAGAGCACTTTCTCAACTGATTCTTTGGAAAGTTATCTTTTTCTAAGTTGTATAACTAGGAAATGAAACGGATCATCAAGGAAATTCCTTTAGCCTTTTTCATTGCCCATCAAGGAAATGGTTAGCTCATATATTGATCACTTTTTTTCTTTTTATATTAAGTACTTTTTATGTACCAACAAGATGACCCAGGGCACTACAAAATGACTTGTAAGTTGATATTGGACAGTAGGAAAAAGAAAGAATTTTAAACAAGATGAGTGTAGGAGATTGAATACCAATTACTTGAATGAGGCATATGCATTTTACCCTACATAGAAAAATCAACAATGTGTACACTAAAAAAGAAAAAAAATACTCCATGTATTTAGTGAGTGTTTGGAAACAAAATGAGAATATTAAACTTTATAAAGTGTTTGGTCGGTTGCATTAGATGGGTACCACTACTTCATGAGATGGATTGATGAAACACCTTTATTGCTGTCAGAGCTCAATACAACAGTTCTCATCAAGCAAGAAAGCACTACAGAGGTATTATTTGGCAAGAATTTAAAGTAATGTTTCATATCAGTAGAAATTATGACTCTGTCTGTATGTGTAGCGTATGTATTAACTCTAAATAATGTGTTATGGCTCTACCCTGAGAAGACACTCAAAACCAGGATATTGTAACATTTGAATGTTCATGAGAATATTAATATATGGATGACTCCTAACAAGAATGAAGAATGGGGAAATGAACAGGCCTCTTGGAACACTCTTACCACTTTTCTAGAATAGCACAAGCTGTAATGAACTATTTGCTTGTCTGTCTCCTCTACTAAATTTTAACTTCCTTCAAATTAGTGGTTATATCATTCAATCTCTATTCCTAGTGCTAGCATATTTCAAGACACACTGGGAATTTTAATCATGATTTTGAAATAATGGAATGATCAAATAGTATTATGTTCACTTGTATTAAAACCTTTAATAAATATAATTGGAAAGGAATAATGTCATAGAATCTAATTCTCAGATTTAGGCTGAAACACTGGCATTATAAGATGGTATCTACATTTATTCTATTTGCTTAGGGAATTTTCACAGCACTATTGATACTGGCCATGCAAATTAATCCCCTGAATAAATACATAAGATTTCCTTTTGCTTTGTTCAATCAAATAGTTAAATAATAAAGTAAATTTAAATAATTAAATGTATTGGGTTCAAGTCTTATTTAAATTTCTTATCTTGGTTTATGAATCAGTAAATTTTTTGAGTTGAAATAAGATTTTTGGAACTACGTGGTAAATCATAATTGGTCAGTGCAGATTATTGTCATTTAGAATTTATAAGAAACCCAAACTTTTAAATTGGTACAATATGGATAAGTTAATATTGCCATATATTTTTGTTTATCCTACTTAAAGTTGCCTTCCTTTTTATATTCATGTATGTGATCCATCTGAAATTCATCTCAGTACAATTGAACTAAATATCCAATTTAATTTTTTCCTACAATTTATAGAGTTAGCCTAATATCACATGTTGAATAATGTATTGCTTTTCTCCTGGAAAATTCCAATTCTACTTTTATCATTTCATAAATTCCATGATATGTTGAAATGGCTATATAACATAGTGGGAGAGTAGTTTGATAAAAGAATTATAAAGACTTATTTTCATACTGAGAAAAGGTGTAACTTTGGGCAAGTTACTAAATCATCCTGTCTAAGCCTCAATTTCTTTATCAAAAATTTGGAGATAATAATGTCTCATAGGGCCATATAAGCATTAACTAATACAAAGTATGCAGAACACTCACCTTGACATCTATCTAACTTTAGGAAAATTTCAGTAAAATTAGTTGCTAGCTGCACCTGGACTCATTGCTGGATTTTCTTTTCAGTCTTATCAATTTCTCTACCCCTGAGCCAGTAATTCATTTTTAATGATCATGTCTTTAGAATATAGTTTCATATCTATCAAGGTAAATGCCATACATTAATCTTTTCTTAGAATTATGGTGGTTTTAGTATATGATTTTTTTTCTTTTTTTTTCTTTTTTTTTTTTTTTTTTGGTCCTAGAGATTTGAACCTCCAGCCTCACACATGCTAGGTAAGGAACTGCATCCCAGCACCTTTTAAAAAATTGTTTTTATTTTGAGACAAGGTCTTGATAAGTTGCACAGGCTGCTTCCGGCCTCAAAATTCATGATCATCCTGCCTCATCCTCCTGAGTTACTAGAATAATGGAGTGTACCGCCAGGCCGGGCCTCATATGATAACTCTTTAGAAAACTCTTTGCTGAAGTTACTTGAGTGGCCTAATTAAAACAATAAGAATCTCTCAGCTTCAGTTGAAACATATGTAAATTGGGCATAATATCTGCTTCTTATAGTGATTGTGAGGACTGGATGCTATTGCAAATAAATTGTAGAATAGAGTATGTGAAGCATAGAAAACATTTAATTATTGGTAATATTTTGACTATGGTGACCTTGATTTATTGTCCAGTATGGTATGCAGGTAAATTATTACCATAGTAATTTTATGTTGTAAAAAGTGGAAAGCAGAATTCTAGGTTGATAGTGATTACTGTCCAAAGGTAAGTTCCCATAGTAAATTTAAACTTAACTAGACATAACAATTCCTGAAGTGCACACTACTAGAGATGCAGATTTAATATCACAATTGTTAGAACACATAGCTGAAGGAAAGAAAAGAAAAAGAGGAGCAGACTGGGCATTTCAACTTCAGTAGGCATAAGACAAAACAAACAGTGCTAAAATTACAAGTACGGAAGTGGTATTTTTGCCTGTAGCCATAGCCCTGTCACATCAGATCCCATCAGATCTCAGAAGCCAAGCAGGGTCAGGCGTGGTTAGTACTTGGATGGGAGACCACCTAGGAACACGGGGTGCTGTATGCTTGGGAGATGGACCTGGAAACCCACTCCCAAAAATCAACTCGCCATTGAAAACCCTATGAACAGCAGAGAAGCACTGACAATAGTGTTTTGCCTGTTGTACGCAGGGTCGCTATGAGTCAGATACTGACTCTGCAGCATCTAACAACAACAACAAGGTGGTATTTTATAGCTCTTTACTCAAAAAGCATAGATGGAGGGATGATGTGGACAGTATTTACTACTATTTATGTTACTATGTCTAAAAGGTAAATATAAGTATGTTTAAGAATGTTTTTGGATGCCAAATTAGAGTAGTGTTAATAAAATTAATCAATGAGCCATTTTCTGACAATAAGAAGACCTTTGGGAAATAGTGAAAATTATTGAGTTTCCATTTATTCATTCATTCACTCACTAATCCATTCAAAAACCAGAGTCTCTGCTTACAACACAGGATCTATCATTAAGAAAAAAGAAAGTTGTACTATCCTTTTTTACTCCCGAGAGAAGAGACAGGAAAGAATTTCAGAACTCTAGTCAAGATAAATATCAAATATATTATTAGGGGTATTTTTAATGAGTCTTCCAGAGGAGGGGAGTTCCTCATCCAAACCACCCGCACAAAATACCTAAAGTGCAATATCTTCTCACTAAGAGCATAAATCTACTAGTTAAAAATTTTAAAAGCAGAAATAAGAAACAAGTGCCAAATCCTTTCTTTGTTACTGTTGGTAATTTTCTATTCTAGCAAATCCATTATGACCAATTGATTGTCAGATTGTAAGACTTTACAATGCCTACAATCTACCACATAATATGCCATCTGGGTAATTCTGAGTGTTGCAGGCAGTCACCTTACTTTTCAGTTCTGAGGTTATGTTCATAAAGAGAACTGCAGTTCGTATCACATTGCACAAGCTCCCGGAGCTTGGGGGAGAATAATGACACGAATCAATAATGCTGTCTGGGAAATGGCTTAGAATAAAATATTACAGAAGGGCACAAACATCACCCAGGGGGAGACTTCAGTGCTGATTAAATATGGCTGCCTCAGCTCTCTTCCACATAGTGACAGATGGGGACAGGGTGCTTACTTTGGCTTTTGCTGCGTTTTTCTGAACTAGGGTTATTCAGGTAGCGTGAAAACACTGCAATGCACGCCCACCCATTTGGCTTCGCTGCACTTGGACGCCCCCTGAAGGCCCAAACTGCACACACAGGCAAAGAATCACATTTCAACAGAAGCCATACTTACATTAAGTTTAGAATATTGATTCTTTTCAAAGTACCTATGCAAAAAAGAAATTGATAAACAAAATAAAACACTTACACATTGAATTCTCCTTTTCACCAATGCCCTGTCCCAAATGAAACAAAAAGTTACTTCATTTGTTTGAGTTAACAAAGTATCTTAAATAGTGTACAAAGAAATAACAAAATACTACAAATAGAAATTAGAATTTAAAGACTCTACACAAATGTCAACTTTAAGTCCTACCTGAATGCATGAACAAAGAATGCATGAACAAACAAACAATTTTTTACTGTTGTTGTTGTTAGGTGCCATCGAGTCAAGACCAACTTATAGTGACCCTATGTACAACAGAATGACTCTGTGGCAGGCACACAATCTTTTTTATGTTTGATCCCATCGTTGTAGACATTGTGTCAGTCCATATAGTTGAGGGTCTTCCTTTTTTTTCATTGACTCACCACTCTCCCAAACATGATGTCCTTCCCCAGGGATGGGTCCCTCCCGACAACATGTCCAAAATACATGACACAGTCAAACCATTCTTGCTTCCAAGGAGCACTCTGGTTGCACTTCTTGCAGGATGCATCTGTTGGTTCTTTTGGCAGTCTATGGGATATTCAATATTCATCTCCAGCACCATAATTCAAAAGTATCAATTCTTCTCCTGTCTCCCCTATTCAGTTCTCAGCTTTCACAGCCATATAGTGCAATTGAAAATACCATGGCATGAGTCAGACACACCTTTGACTTCAGTGTGACATCTTTACTAAGCACCAATAAATTGTTCTTTCTGTATTTTCTCCATGTGTGAACTAAGTTTTGAAAACATATCATGGATGCCACAAAATGTATAGTGTTCCCTCTCCCATCCACCTCTATTATAAACTTAATATACTACCTAGCTAAAAAATTCAATACTGTTTATCTGACAACAAAATTTATGCTATCAACTCTTCTATTTTGGCTTTCCATTAAAAAATGAAATAAACAAATAAAGCTTATTTTATCCCTGGAAGTAAAAAATGTGGGTGGCTGAGACATTAGCTATGAGTGCTATGGATGCTGAATTTCCTCTGTGTGTGAGTGCTTGTTTCCCTGGCTATCCTGTGATTGGAGACATAGGTCTAGAAATTTGTGCTGCCTACTGAACTCTGTTATAAATTTGATTGAAACCATTAGCTAGAATATAATGAATTCCATATGTCAGCCTTATTTGGCATATTTTTAAAAGAAAAGTTTTTTAAAAACACATAATTGTGAAAAATCCACTGTAAGAAAAAAAATTATGTATTTCTTTTTTTCAACTAGGATTCCTTGTACGTGCATATTTTAAACAGTTAAATGGGTATTTAGATAGTATAGTTGGTTATGACTCTGCTTGATAAATTTACATTTTCAGCCATTTTATCCAATGTCTTCTCCTTGGGAATTATGGATGCACCTAAAAACAGATTAACCTTTACAGGCCACCAATACCTAAAATCTTTTTGTTGATAACTAGACATATTGGAACTCTTCTTCAAATGTATTTCTTGAATGTTTCAATAACAGTTGAATATAAAGTATTTGGTGTTATCAACCTAATCCCCAAAACTAAAGCTTAAAAAATTTCTTTTAAAATATTTATGTATTAAAAACAAAAGTATGTTTTAAAGAAATTAACTTTATTCAAAAACATCTTTTATACAGCAGTATATCTGTAAACTGAGGAAGAATCTATTATAACTTGAAAACAATAAAGGATGCTAAATCTAAATTAAGTTGGCCACTCCCTACAGTTTCTAACTCAGGCCATTAAGACGCTAAGTCTTAACATAAGATATTTTTAACATAAGATTTTATGTAAGTGTACAATTGGTATTGATCCTTTAAGATATGTACACTCTGTACAATTCTTATTATCCATATTTAAGGAATCAGACATTCTACCTGAAACTAGTAACTGAAAGCCAATTTTTCATTATTTTAAAATGGAAAAAATTAGAATGTGCTACATGTTAACCCAGGGGGGAAAAAAAAAAAAACTGGAAGACTCTGAACTAGATGTATTGATACAGTAACTGCAACAATGGGCTTAAATATAAAAAAAGATCATGTCCCTGGCACAGAGTCAAGGAATATTTCATTCTGCTACACATGGGGTTGTTATGAATGGGACCTGACTCAGTAGTACCTAACAAAAATAACAATAACAATATATCAATCCCACATTACTAACCTATTAAAACACAATAAGGCTCCTAAATATAAGTAATGAAAAGTAAGCTAGAATAAAAAGACTTAAAACATCTATTCCAAATCATTGAACAGGTAATATTGCAGTTATCACACAGTTGTTCTATGGAGAATAAGGTGGCTTTCTTTAATAGTAGCAACTTTTACATACAATTCTTATACTAACTATATTTGGAATATAACATGAGTCTTTTCCCATATATGAGAATTTGGAGGAACTCCTTCCCCCATTTACCAACATAGCTAAATAATGTACTGTGGGGACATGTATATTTGGTTACTGAAAACCTGAAGGCATTCTCCAGGGAAAATGCTAACCAAGGAGATCCCTAGCAGAGTGAGCACACGTGGCCAATGCTACCCAGTAATTCTGGGGGATTGCCTCAGGAGGCGCTTGTTGCTTTCTTACAGGAAAGTGGCAAGCCCAAGCTGAATGACCCTGTGATTACAAAAGCACAATCATTGCCATCGGTATTAGTTTCCTGAAGCTGCCAGAACAAACTACTATAAATCTGACAGCTTCAAACAACAGAACTTTACTCTCTGACAGCTCTAGAGGCCAGAAAATTGGCATCAAGGTTTCAGGAAACCGGGCATCAAGGTGTCCGTGGAGTGGTTCCCTGAAGAAGAATCTGATCCATGCCTCTCTCATAGCTTCTGGTGGCTACTGGCATCCCTTGGTTTGTGGATACATCACTCTAATCTCTGCTTCTGTCTTCTCATTTCCTTCCCCCCTGTGTTTTCTCCCCTCTCTTCTTATACGCTAAGGGCCTACCCTAGTCCATGGTGTATCTATATCAAATTTGTAACTTGATCACATCTGCAAAGACCCTTTTCCCAGTGAACCTCACATTCACAGATTCTGAGCAGACCTGTCTTCAGAAGGGAGAGGGGCACATTCAACCCAGGACACAATCCAGGCTTCAGTTCTTCTGCTGACATCTCAACTCTGCTGGAAATGGGCAATGCTGGGATTTAGCTCAGTGGGTAGAGTGCTGCGCTGCAGTCTCTGAGGCCCCGAGTTCAATTCCCAGCACCCCAAAAATGGGAGAAGGGCCTGGCAATCCACTCCCAAGGCAATCCCAAAGCACTCAGCCATTGAAAACCCTATGAGGGTTGCTATGAGTCGGATACCAACTCTACAGCACCTAACAACAACAAAGGGGCAACACAGCCACTTGCCACAAAACTTCTCCACCTACTTCAGCCCCTAGTGCTGTCGTAATTATCATTTGCTAAGCTAAAAATAAAAAGGAGGGTCTTGAATTTTATTTACATCTTTCCTAGAAATACATTAGGCAACTAATTCTGTACAATTTCTTTAAGCTACCACAGCTGACACATCTAAAACTGATCTGAAAGAGCCAGGGGCCTGAGGGCCTCCCCATGAGTGACCCTGTGGCAGGCACCACACAGGGTCTCTATGGAGGTGTGCCAGGAATTCCTGTGTTTTTTCTGACTTCCTTTCTTAGAAACTGCTTCCAATGTACCTCCATTAAAGCAGTCAAAAAGAAATCTTGCCAGTTGAGAAACAGTGTACAGGAGAGGGGAAAAAAAAAGACACATACGGAAGGAGTGAACTTCAACAATGGCATATTGGATGGCTGTCTAGATTTTATCCCTAGTGACTTAGACAAAAATTAGGGTGCTTATGTGATAATTCACCAAGAAAATGAGCTGAGGGGCTTGACCCAGTTTTTATTCACATATAAAATAAAATTAATACGTGATGTTCACAGAGGCAGAAAGCTGAAGCTTATACATTTTCATAAGCATATGTATTTATTTATATGTCGCCAGTGTATAACTTACAAACGAATATTCATTGATGTGGCTGTGCAAGAGTTTTGTTCTTATCGACTGACTCTGCCCTTCTGAGGTCCCCCACCCCCACTCTCCTTTCTTTCTTTCTTTCTTTCTTTCTTTCTTTTTTTTTTTTTTTTAAATAAAGTTTTCTTTCAAGTCCTCTACTGTTACAGTGTTTCGGCCATCAAAGTCCCCTCCTGGCCATTTTCATTTACCTTGTGACTCTGACCCTTTGTGAAGCTGAGCATTTTCAGAGTAAGCTGATCCCGCGGGTCCCCAAGGATGTTATTCTCATTTATTCACGCAGCCCTTTGAATGGAGCGGTCCTCCCTTGGCAGCCGTTCAGCAGGCCAAGATTCAAAGAGCACACAATCCTTTTTCTTCCAGGGGCCTTTCAAAACACGGCCCAAGGTTTGTCGAGAAGCTTTAATGCATGTCAGTCATTTAGCATGTTACGTTTCATTCATGGCTGCCAGCGAACGTGATGAGTAGGGATGGAATAAAAGAAAACAGGCAGACAATGGGGCGAAGGGATAATTTTCCGATCCTTTTGTGACGTGACATGATAGACCGCATTTTCGAGCTGCCATTACTCATGATGGGGGAGCTGAAATCGAGGAGTTAATGTGCTTGTAGTTAAAGCCTTGCCAAAGCCTCCTGAACAACTGCAGAGCCAAGATTTCAGGAAACCGGGCATCAATCTGAACCGTAAGCTCGCTGGACATGAGACAGCTGGGGCGCAGGGAGCCCTGCTTCTCTTTCCCTCGGGTGGCGTGATGGAGACATGGGGCCCCTTTTGTGCCATCTGCGTGGTCACCTCTGACAGCTGGCTCTCCTTTCCTGGCCTTCACAATGTTTGGGGTCAGCCTCCGGAGAGCAGCAGCGAGATGGGGAGTTGGTGACATCGCAGGGGGCAGGGGATGGGGGTGGAGGCAAAGGCGGGGCTGGAACCTCCCTCCCTACCTGCCAACTGGTGTGTCAAGAGGGGCTAAAATTACTGGCTGGCCAATTATCTGATTAAAGAGAACCTTTCATTTGAGGCTTTTTAAAAAAAATCCAGACTGAAATCTAAACCTTCTAGTAAGTTAATCAAACTTGGTCATAATCAACATTTGCGGGGGGGGGGGGGGTTAAAAAAAGAAAACACCTGGGGGAGGGGGTACTGGAAGAAATATTTTGTTACTGACTATAGGCTATAAATTGTCCTGGGATTTTCTTTCTTTTTCTTTTTGTCTTTCTTTTTCTTTTTAACACAGTAATGCTATGTACTTGAAACTATTGGCATCATATTTAATCTTCTTTGTCTTCACACACAGCTACCAGGCTGACTGTACTTTTAAATTAGTGGAATCAATTGATTAAATAAGGTACCAGTGTTCCCCAAAAGCAATTCATATTTTATTAGTTTTACAATTGCACTGAAATCCCTTTAAATTATAGAGTTCATGAATTATGCCTCTGTCAGGCAGCATCAAAACTATGTTTTTATGGCTCTTGGATTCCACAGAGGCTGTTGTGGTTTGAAAATAACAGAACAATGTGCTGCTGCTCCACCAGCCAGTTAATGATCTGCCCCATAGTTAAGGGTCCCAAACCACACAGGGCAAGTTGGGCTGAGCCACTCGGGCCAAGGCTCCTTGGCAGGGACCATGCAATAACCAGGAAAATGTTCCAAATCCCTTTATTCAATACATGCTGAGTTGACTTCTTGAAGTTTTACTAAGAATTCCTCCATCGTTTATGCTGTCTTGTTTGCTTTAACAAGAGAAAGAGAGAGAGAAAGATTGAGAGAGAGAGAGAGATTGCAAAGTTGTGGAGTCAGCATACAGTGATACACAAGAAAAACCTGAAATGTCAGACCTATACCAAAAACCATCCATAACCTCTGCATGAAGACTGGGGGTTTCAAGGATAGAAACAAACTGTAGGCCAGGAGTGTGGCTCAGAGGACGAGCACATGCTTAGCATGTGCAAGGTCCTAAGGCCAGTAGGCAGCCACCACCCCCTCACAATTGTGTTCCTTTGTTAGAAGAAGAAAGAAATGAGGAGAAGGTATAGGAGGGGAAGGAACAAATGGAGAGGGAGAAACAGAAGAAAGTGAAGAAGTAGAAGGAAAAAGAGAAGGAAAAGGAGAAGGAGGAGGAGGGGGAGAGAGAAAGAAAGAAAAGTGCAAAGGAGAAAGCAAAAAAGTCTCATAGTCTCATCATCATTTTTCAAACCATAAACATATGACCTATGTTCAGATATGCCTGCAGCTGTAGTCCTGTGGCATCCGATCCTGTCAGATCTTGGAAGCTAAGCAGGGTCGGGCCTGGTTAGTACCTGGATGGGAGACCACCTGGGAACACCAGAAGCTGTAGGCTTGGGAGAAGGACCTGGCAATCCCCTCCCAAAAATCAATCTGCCATTGAAAACCCTATGAACAGCAGAGAAGCACTGACAATAATGTTTCCCCTGTTGTACAGAGGGTTGCTATGAGTCAGATACCGACTCAACAGCACCTAACAACAACAATGTTCAGATACCAGTGTGAATGAAGGATTTACACCAAAGAACACAATAATGACTAATACACATACATAAAAATCTTTAGAAAACTGTATAAAGATGGATAGCAATAGTAAATTTTAATTTTTCTTTTCTTTTCATACAACATTTCTACTCTACAATCCCCAAGAAAATAGACATACCTCTTCAACATGGTTATCATCAAGACAAATATTACTAGTGTTTACTTGTTCTGTATCCAGTATACTATAGATCTGATCCTACTTCTAACACGAACTAAGCAAAAGCATTATGGCAGAGCTGACCTAGCCTCACAGGTATCTTCAGACATGCCCTCATCACCTCCTGCTCTGTCATGAGGCACACAGACCCTGCCCGTCACTCCCCTTGGCCAGCAACTTACTATTAAGTGCCTTTGTTTGTGGATAACTTTGTTATAAAAGCATTTTCTTCTGAGTGCCTAAATTCACCACCCTGTGACCTCCTCCATTCTTCTTAATTTTATAACTATGCAGCAAATATCTACTCAACTCCTACAGAACAGACTTTGAAATTGTTAACACAACTTGTCATTCTCTCAGGCGAAATGAACACATTTCCCCAGCAATTCCTTATATGATATGGTTTCCAGACCCTTTACCATCCCTTCTTTGAACACATTCCAGTTTGCCGTCAACTTTTCTCTTAAAATGTGGTGCCCAAGACTCAACAGAGCACTTCCTGTGTGACTGGCAGTGAGTTTAGCCCAGTAGCTCCACTGATGTGGATGCTATATTTCAATCAATAGAGCATAAGACCAAGGTGTTTAGCAGCAGATTCACATGTCTGGGTTATAATAATTTGCCTTAAAACCCAAAGTATTTTTAAATTTACTTCCAAATCAGGTATTCACTATTCTCTACACAAGAATTGATTATTTGAACCTAAATATAAGATTTTATATTCATCCTAGTGAGTTTCAACTTTTTTGTTTCAACTACTTTCTCTAGCTCAAAAAAAATTTGAATGAATTCTTTTATCCCAATTTACTAGCTAATCTTTGTACTTTGTATTGCTTGTAATTTTGTCCAAGACTTTGAACAAAATAGAAAAAAGCAAGTGCTTTTTTTCAGAATTTGGTGAAGTACCTGGCACCTAGCATGCAATAAATGTTAGTGATTAATGTCATTAAAATGTTTCAGAATCCATGGTGCAGTTCAGGGTGCGGTGTTGCATGCCTGTAGTCCCAGCGACTCAGGAGGCAGAGGCAAGAGGATTGCAAGTTCGAGACCAGAGACAGTCTGTGTAATTTAGTGAGACCCTGTCTCAAAAAGCAAAAAAAAAAAAAAAAAAAAAAAAAAAAAAAAAAAAAAAAAAAAAAAAAAAAAAAAAAAAAAAAAAAAAAAAAAAAAAAAAAAAAAAAAAAAAAAAAAAAAATGTGCTGGGTATGCAGCTCAGTGGTCTAGCACTTGCAAAGCATGGAAGCACAAGGCCCTGGGTTCAACCCCTAATACTGCAAATAAAATGAAATGAAATAAAATAAAATAAAATAAAAATGTTTCAGAGTCCATGCTCTGTTGGACAGCACTTCCTTCTCTCATGACAATAACTCACAAAGACTTGTTTCAAAAAAAAGAAAAAAAAAGACAAGAAAGAAAAAAAGGAATATTTTAAAGAAAAGGGAGAGGAAAGAACATGAAAATAAAGTTGCTCCCTGGGATCTGGGGTAGCTTAATAGTACAGGTTTTACTTTTATATGCAAAGTTCTGAATGTCTGGATGTGATCCCCAGCATAGGAAAAAAAAAAAAAAAGCACTCAACTCATTTGCCCTTCGCTAGGCCATATTGCTTTAGCCATAACCCAGCAGTTAGGTGACAATCAGACATCTGGTCCACCTCATGACCTCAGCATTCTCTTTCAGATGTGCTTCCATTTGCTCCTGGTTTTCATCTCTACTATTATCACAAAAAATCAATAAATAGTAAACTTAGAGTGTAAGTCTAAGGATCTCCATTTCAGTTCTAGTGAACAATATTCTCATCCCGTTAATATTAGTAAAATGATGGTCAGAAATGACTTTTAGAATTATTCATTTATGGCTTAAAAAAATAACTGAGCACACTACAGAATGTTTCTTCCTGACTCCAAGTCCATCTAGAAGCATTTTAGTTGAAGCAAATTCCCTTCAGTAAAATTTTAAAAGTTCAATATTACACATTTTGAAATATATTTTTAAAGTATCAAAAAACTGGAAAAGATAGTAATGATATAAGATAAATGCTGTAACTTTTTATTATTCTGTTGCATCCATATATCAGCATTTATTCTCTATTCATAAGATATGTAAATGGTCCTTATAATATGTGCATCTGGTGTATATTAAATGATTCCAAATAAATGAGGGTTTTAAAAAGCAACATACTATCTCTTCTTGTCTGTGTTTCCTATTGCTTATTTGTGCTGTGGAGAGAGGCAAAAATAATTATTTTCAGAAAAACAGGATTTATAATATAGAAAGAATATAGATTTGATACTTACAAACTTTAGACCTCTGAAACAATCATACATTATATAGCAAAATTAATTTAATTAGGGCTCTGGACACAAATTAGTAGGTAGATGTATAAACATATTCAAAAATAAATGTAAAATTTATCTTTCTACCAATTACATTTTTTGGTTTCAAGGTACTCATGGTCACATTTCTAAGAGAATGATTTTTTGCATATATCTATATTCTCCATATTATAAATACTTTTATGTGAAAAACAAAGTTCTAATTATGCAACATTTGAATTCATCCACATGGCATCTTAATCAGTTTATCGAAAAAATACATGTGTAGGCATCCTTAAGTATGATAGAATAATATTAGAACTTAGTGAAAATACAGAGATGTGACATTTTCTAAGAGCCACATGAGAGAGAGAGAGATGATAGAAAGGACTCTTGATGATAGTATAACCACACCTAATGTAAATCATGACAGAATCTCCCACTTTACAAACAGCCTTAAGCAACCTATACCCCTGGTCCTTGTGCGCCTTTATAGTCCATGAGTGACTAAGTTCCCACTGAGACTTAACACTCATCACTGATGAACTCTCATCTTGTTCACCAACCCAAGGGAGCTGTAGTTATCAAGGTATGAGGGAACAGAAATAAATGGAGATCAGGAGTTCTTGTTGGTCCAGGCCCTTCTGCTTCATGACAACCATCTTTCAGACCACCTTAGAGATGAAGCACCTGAGGTATAGGATCCCTTCACTGCACAGCTCCTGCCTTCAATTACTAATGTTTTTTGTGACTCTGATTATTGTTTTTTTTCCTGTGAACTGACATCAGATACTTTTTAATATCTGTCCACAAAATGGTTTCTGAAAAGCCCAGTAGGAAAGGAATTCTTCCAGGTTAAGACACCTGTCAAAAAAGAATAGCTTTCAGTAGATAACATTGCACTCAGGAATAAATTTTGGTTTTGTAAACCTCTTTGAAGGAACATAGGACAAGATTTTGCTAGCTCCACTTCTGCTATGAGTTTGCTTAACCCCACTGATAAGTTAATTCTTCTTATTTTCTATAAATATTTCCATAAATATTAAAATACTTTCTGAAGGATTCTTTGTTTTTCTTCATGAAAAAGAAAGGATCTGATTTAACTTATGACTTATCTTTACTTTGTACTTCATATATTCTGAACATCTGTTATACAATTTGAAAATCTCTCCTATAATGCTTACAAATGCTTTCCATTTACTTTTATTCATTTGAATATTCCCTTATTTTTATCTACTAAAAATCAGTCCACCTACCCATCCTCCCTAAATAGAATAAGCAGATTACATTTTTGAGAGTTTACAGGGATCAGAAATACTTTTATTACTGACAATTCTATAATCTAGATGGTATATTTGTGTTCACATTACAAAATATATATATATACTGTGCTTCACAGGGTTAAAGTGATTTTCCAATGATCACCTGGCTAAAATATATGGAGCTGTTGCAAACAAAGTACAACTCTGTTCAGAGTTATACTGATTATCTCTTATGCTTCCTTCCCTCAAACCAGCTTCTTAAGTTCCAGTATGGACCCCTATTTAACGCCAGTCTTCCTTAGTGAATGAAGAAGCCCACTTATCCATCAAGGCCACAGTAGTCATGCCCTATATGAGAAGGGCCTTTACCTTCCACTGATATGCTCAGGTATGTGCATGTGTGTGCACGTGTGGATGCATGAGAAACAGAGAAGACTCAAGAGTATCAGCAATGATGATTCTTTGAATAAAAGGCACAAAATGGGTGAAAAAGATCTTTTTCTTTAATGCTAGAAGAAAAAATTATTCATACTGTCTTAAAACTTTTATGGCCATTATAATGTCAAATTCATCTTATGTTTTTTCTAACATGGATTACATTAGCCTATTTTAAAATTATTATAACTACAGCACCATACTTTCATGCATTATTTTGTATGTAAAATTAAAGGGTTTACTGCTTGGGCAATTATAGGGAGAATTTAAGCAAAAACTAAACTATATTCTACAGAGAATCCAAATTACAGTAGTGTCCAATTGTACACTGATTTAATCTAGACCTCAAGAGCAGTAACAGATCCAACCATGTATTTGCATAGTTAGTTTCAATCAGTAAGATAGATCAAATATGTGCTATTACAACAAAATCTAACGGCTGGCATTATGTTAGCAAAATACAAAATATGACTATAACCGTGACAGAGCAAAATATTATTTAGAATAGTTTCTCTGGAAGTTATTGAGTCCTATGCAGATTGTCATCAGTGCAGTATCAGTAAACGGCATGAAAATATTATCATGCCATATAATAAAGTGTTGCCCTAAATCTACTTATTGATAGATTGAATTCAATAGCACTGGAAGGCATTTATAGCATCTCTTTGATCTATACCTAAGAAAACAGGGCTCTGAGTAACTTGAAAAAGAAAACACAGATAACAAATGGCTGAGCCAGACCCCCAAACCAGGGCCTTGGATTCCAAGGCCAGTATTCTTTTCCATTGCACCAGACTCATGAAAAACTCCAAGACACATATTTTAAACAGGATGTGCAATTTGGAAAATTTACTTTGAATTATAACCTTGTATGCTGATTATTTTCCATCAGTATTTATCTTTCACTCTTTCTGTGTCCTGAGGGTTCTCTCTTTTGAATCATTGTTATCTGATTTTTCTAAACATTCTTGTTTGTCTTTCACTTTCTCTCCACAATTGCTATTCATTTTTGGGCCTTATCTCCATTTTCATTTTTAATCTGAGTTTATTCTGTTTATATTTTCTGAAAACCTCAAGAGGAACACTGTTATGGTTATTAAGATACCAAATAACATGATTTTATTATCAAGAACTTGGATGCTGCTTTTATGTTACAGAGAGTTACAGTGATCTGTAAAATTGATTTCCCCTTTTTAAATTTTATGAAGTTATCTAAAGCCTTTTCATCCTTTTGAATGTTTGCTTTGAAATTTTAGGGTATGAGAATTCGGTAGATGAAAAAATGGTACAAGTGTGGTTAGGATAAAGAACAGGACTCTGGCATGTAATCAATATGATTCAGTGGATAAGTAGAATTTCCAATTATTATATCAGTTTTAAACCAAATTATGCATTGTTGAGTTCAGGAAGCTTGATTCTTCCAACATGTTTGAACTATTCTTTGGCAGAGTTAGATGCTTTGAGAAGAGAACAAAAGCCAACAGAGTTTGTCGTTATAACATCCCATATTCTCAGTTTCTGAGAAATGACCATGAGCACTTTGAAGACAAAGTATTGGCACATTGGATATATTATTAATACTAATAAATGTACTACTATGTGCAGATAGCCAGTATTTTATATTTTTTTGACAATTTTACATATTTTAGGATTAGAGGCAATGAGGAATTTAGAGACAAAACTAAGTTCAATTTCTAACACCATCACTTATTAGTCTTGACACCCTTGGAGTTTTATTTACCTTCCTGAGCTTCATCAGCAAGCACTGCAGGGTTATTATGATAATTAAAATTATTAAAAATTAACATTATTTCCAGGTAGTGATATGATGATGGTGGTGAGGATGATAATAATGATACCTAAATCTTTCCATGACTAAGGTGAAAGTGGAGCATGAAAAAAACAAGTTTGTGCATATATACCATATGATTGACACAAAAAACATACAACTCATGATTTTAAAGGGTAATAACAACTTAGAAATCGGCTCAGTGGCTCAATATATAAACCATCTAAGAAAACATTTTACTCTTAAAAGACCCACAAAAATGAATCTGATAAATCTATAAATGTTTATATTCAGCCCTGATATAATAAATAATTTTAAAAAGCAATTTTCAGCTGGGTGCAGTGGCGCACGCCTGTAATCCCAGCAACTCGGGAGGCAGAGGCAGGAGGATCGCAAGTTCAAGACCAGAAGCAGTCTGCATAATTTAGCAAGACTCTGTCTCAAAAAGTAAAAACAAAACAATGGGCTGGGGGTGCAGCTCAGTGGTACAGCACTTGCAAAGCATGCAAGTGTGAGGCCCTGGGTTCAACCCTCCAGTACCACAAAAAAAAAAAAAAAAAAAAAAGAAAGAAAAGAAAAAAAGAACGTTACAGAGAGGAATTAATAAGTTAAAAATACTTTCCCCAGATTTTTGGTTTTGCTGTATGCAATTAAAAGATCATAAAATCTCTTTTTAAAAATTTACCATTTGAGCCAAGTGCCATGTCACACATCTATAATCCCAGCAACTCAGGAGGCAGAGGCAGGAGGATTGCAAGTTCAAGGCTAGAGGCAGCCTGTGTAATTTAGCAAGACTCTTATCTCAAAATTAAAAAAAAAAAAAGCAAGAAAGGAATGAAAGTGTGACACAGCGGTAGAGCACTTGGCTAATACATGTGAGGCCTAGGGTTTTACCCCCTAGTACTAGGGAAAAAAATTTACCATTTGAAGTTATTTGCAAATGTAGATGAAGCAGATAGTCCCCAAAGAAGGAATACACTTCAAAATGTAGTTTCTGGAGCGTGATTTGTAATGTTTTATTCTACAGCAATGTATTTGTTGTGTGATTTTAAACAATAGCACCTCCAGGGAGAATCACGTCCCTAGTAAGGAAAGATACACACACATTCTATATATTACAGTGTAGACATAGAAACACCAATACCCAGAGACAATTTAGAATAAGCAAAGATCAGACTAAGGTCAACAGGACAGCAAACCATAGTGGAAGACAAAACTGGCAAATCTTTACAACAAAACTGTGTCAGGATTTCATTTGTGAAAGCAAAGTGCCCAAATCTTGCACTGGATCCCTTATTCTGTTTTGTTTAGCTGTCTGCCACATGTAACCTGACAGTAGCTTATGGTCTCGGTGCATGTTCTGATGTCTCACTTAGTGAAACCATCATGGTAGACAGGGCCATCCAGGAGTCCTGGCTAGTGGGGGGATCTTCCTGTTCCTCTCCTTGACCCACAACATGGCTCTCAGTGTTTCTGATGCTGAAAAGACCAGCAGATGACCTTCCTGTTTGCTAAAGTCAATGCTGTTTATTCTTGTGATTCTAATTTTCATTTTATTTTAAAAAGCTAAATTATTGTCCAAGTCAAGCAACACATTCCTAAAAATGAAAAAGTGGACATTTTAATACAAACTGCAGTAAGAGCAACATTGTACTGTAGCTCCCTTACATGGGTCTTAAGTGTTCAGTAACAGCCTGGAATAATGATTTCCTCTATCCCACACTCTGCTCCCTTTTGGTGAGCTGCCCAGGTAGGCTGCCAGGTCTAAGTATCTGATAACATGCCTTGTTGAGCCACGTAGAATAATATTTTCTTCCAAGCCCTGTAATATTGCCCCTCCACAATCCAAGGCTCCACGCCCAGCACATCTTGTCTCTTGGGAAACCCACAGAGCTCGATGGCCAATAGTTCTGCTAGTTCTACTTCTTCCAAACCAAGATGAAGATGACCTGACATTTCTATATACTTATTGCTCACCGGAATTACATATTTCAAAAATTCTAAAGAAAATGTAAACATTTTCTGAATTACAAGCCAGATGTCTTCTCAAAGCTGATTTTATTTATTTGTTATGTCATATGTGCTTGGAAAGACCACATTAACGGAGTTCATTTGTGTTCACCTGTGCTATCAAATGCAGTGTTATTATATTTCTTATATGGGGGAGGTAGAACTCTAAATTTATTTCCATATTCTCTTTAGATGTCTTGGTTTTAAACATATATTGAATTCTCTTCTTTATATCTAGCCAGGCACTCCATCCTATTTTTTTGGATTCAGAATTCTGTTTCAGAAAAACAAGTTACTCACATTAAAAATAGTTTTCCTCTAATGGTAAGAATGATATTTAAATTTTATCTTTGAAACCATTTTTATCCTGAAACCATTTTTAAAAGGAATTTCTCTTAAATTGCCAGTGACTTCTCATAAATGATATGTAAGTAAAGTTATGTTGTTTGGGTTGTCAAGTTCTCACAGGAAAGATTGTTGTTGTTGTTAGGTGCCGTCGAGTCGGTATCCAACTCATAGCGACCCTCATAGGGTTTTCAATGGCTGACTGCTTGGGGATTGCCTTGGGAGTGGATTGCCAGGCCCTTCTCCCATTTTTGTGGTGCTGGGAATTGAACTCAGGACCTCAGAGACTGCAGCGCAGCGCTCTACACACTGAGCTAAATCCCAGCCCTGCACAGGAAAGATAGGGGATGGAAGAAAACACTAGCCATGCTTTCTTGTTCACCTGCAAGCTGCAGAGTGACAAAGGAGAAGTGAGAGTTATTTTCTTGATAGGCAAACAGGTACTTGGTGATTTTATGGTTATACTGAACATAATTCAGAGCAACTTAGCTTCTCACATATCGCTCCAACCAACACATCTTCTCCACCTTTGCCCACCTACTGTCTTTCCATCTTCTAACACTTCCTCTCTGTGTGTGACAGAGTATTCTCAAACAGACCTCTCACTAGATCACATTTGTGTAAATCAAATAACATTCACTATTCTGTTGTATAAACAACTTAAAAGGACAGCTTTCTCAGTACTGTGATTAATCATTCCCTAATTTACAAGCCTGAGGAATCAAGACCTTGGTGCCCTTGATTGTGTTCTGGTGTGGAACTCATGTCCATTTGCTTCCTGGAAAGATCATGCACTCCATCACTGGATACAATAAGACCGGGAACCACACAGAGTCTCCCAGAGGGACTACACAACTGAAGAGAAGACTGTGGGGCATAAACTTGAACCAGCTGGAAGACCTGGAGCCAGAGGAGGTGCGGGAAGGATACCAGGGTTAGGAATGTTGGGAGTTCTGCAACCATTCAGAAACCATCTCCAAAACAACCCATTGATTTCAGTAGAAATTATTGAGGGATGAAATCATGAAGACAGATTTTAGACAAACCAAGGTGAGAAATACTTTTAAATGTTTCTCTGAATTACTGAGAATTTTACATTGCCACAATTTTGTTCTGCCCCAATTCAACTCAAGAAATATAAACACCCTGTCTTCCAGATGTCATATGTGAGTCACATTCATTATCTTCCAAATACTTACACAATAGGGCTCCAGTTTAATAAGAACTAGTGAAGCTGACAGTCAAGGTTGATTTTATTTCTCTCCTCCTGCTGGCAGCTTGTGTGAAGCGATGATACCCCTTACCCTATTTTCCTTCAGCTCATAGGAATGCAATAGTAGGAGACCTGACTATAGTACGCTGGGTTGGACCTTAGCTAAGGGGAAGGAAAAGACCCGTGAAGATGAGAGGAAAAGAGAGCACGTTCCTCTTCCATACTCTGTGCCCTAACTTCTGAGGAAGGCTTTCAATAGTCAGTGTCCTAAAGGATTGCTTAATTCTTCCTCCCAGTTTAAATGGCCTGTGTTTCTCTTCTGCACAAGACAGGATTGAGCAATCACCTCAGAAGTAGGCTCCATTCCAGGGTCCTTTCCTGGAGCAGTAGGACATCAGAAGAAAGGTAGAAACTACAAATTACTGTTCCCAGGCCACTAATTCATGACCACCTTGACTTCTGTGTACCACGAATATCTGAAAGTCTCTGCTTTTCTTTTCTATTTACAGGAGAAGCTATCAAAAGTGACAATAAAAGAAATGCAATTTTTCTAACTTCCAAAGTAAGAACTTTGCATTTCCAGGACCAACATACGTAACATTACATCTGATGTACTATTTTTTAATGTTCCTTAAACTTGTAATTCAGAAGCTCAACTTCTTTCAAATGATTTTAAGTCCAAAACAATATGGCAGTTATAGCTCTCTGACATATTGTTTGTAACCAGAAAAATCAGCAAAGCCAGAAGCTTTCTGCTGTGAGCACTTTGGTTTCTCCTCTTTTGTTTTATTAACCTCTCCACAGCTGGTGCAGTTGAAAACACTCTTTCATCACATGCTTAGCAGAAGTTCAAGTGTAGCTAAGAATGCAGCCAAGAATCTGTCTTCTGGATTCACTGTCAGAATGTCATGTTTCACTTCTAACTGAACTCCTATCTGATACAGCTGACGGAAACAAAGAAAACCTGCAACAGGAAAAGCTCTCCCTCGGCCCTCTCAAACTGATTATTTCTGGGGAATTGTAGACAAGTGAAGTCTAGCAGAGCAGTGATATTTTAACATTCACATAAGAATTCAGGATTCATAGGATTTTCTTCTTGCTTATCCCCCCCATACTCATTTGGATGTAGTAGATAATGTGTCTACAAATCACAGAGCTGCTGGATTACAAAGCAACAAGGCACTTTTGTCTGATATTACTTGGAATTAAGAAAACAATAAAACATAAGCCAGTATCAAATATTTATCAGATTCCTGTTTCCTTCTTTATCTTAGTAAAGCTTTTTACATTCCTACTCTTTATACATTAATATGTTTTTGTAAGCTAGGGAGTATTTGTGATAATTGCTTAATATTTAGGTAAACATATACATTTATTATTGCTACAAGCTGATATTGGCTGCTAGAATGTTTTCTATAAAATTACATGAGAACTCAAATTACTTTTCTTGAAGAAAGGATACATTTTCAGTAGTACAATATATTCTCAAATCTAAGCTGCATCCAAATCTAATCCATACTATTGCATTGTACTGCTTTTATAAGTACAGTGGTTCTATAATTTTCCCAAAAAAAAAAATCTCTTGACTGCATATCTAATCTGTACACAATTCTAACCCACATCCGATTTTTTAGCACTCTAAAGTGGTTGAAAAAGTGTGGATTAGATTCAAGAATATATAGTATTTCCTGAACTACATGAGACAAGTAAAAATTTGCCTTTATTATATAAGAAGGATTTACCTTCTTTACTATTTGGGTTTTTTTCTTTTTCTTTTTCTTTTCTATTTTTTTTTCACCTGGTGGTATTGGAGAGATGAACCCAGGGCCTTGCACATACTTTGTAAGTGCTCTACCACTGAGCTACACCTCAACTGCTTTTTCACTTTTTATTTTAAGACAGGGTCATGCTAAAGTGTGCAGACTGCCCCTAACCTCAAATTTGTAATCCTCCTGCCTCTGCCTCGGAAGTTGCTGGTATTACATGTGTGCACCACCACATCTGGCAAGTGCTTCAATTTTAGTGAATTATTTATGAGATCACTTCTCAAATCTAGGAATATTCATAAGCACATTGATAGAATTGAGAACCTCCTAATACTTGTGATAACAGGGGAGAAATATTTAACATTCTAACCTGTGCATGTGTATGGTTCATCCATTCATTCAATTAGCAGATAAATATTTATTAAGAGACTACTAATTGGGGCTGGGATTTAGCTCAGTTGGTAGAGCGCTGCGCTGCAGTCTCTGAGGTCCCGATTTCAGTTCCCAGCACCGCAAAAATGGGAGAAAGGCCTGGCAATCCACTCCCAAGGCAATCCCCAAGCAGTCAGCCATTGAAAACCCTATGAGGGTCGCTATGAGTCGGCTACCGACTCGATGGCACCTAACAACTAAAACAACAACAACAAGTGCCTGGCACTGTTCTAGGTCCTAGGATAGTGTAATGAGCAAGAGAGATAAGTGAGGCATAAAATGAAAACACAAACACCACAGGCAGCAAGAAGTTTAAGGCAGAAAGTTTAAAATGGGGAATGAGATAGAGAATGACTGGCACTGCTCATTAATATTGGGTTGCAAGGAAAGGTCCCTCTGAAGCAAGGATGCTTACAATACAGTTCTCCCTCATGAGAAAGCAGCCATGTGAGGGCTCAAGGAGGAAAAAAGGTCATGAGGTGAGGCCAGGAGTTAAGGAATCCAAAGATTTTTAAGGGTAAATTTTTTAAATCTTCTGTGAAGGATTAATGGGAAGTCCTTTGGAGGATTCCAAGCAGGGGGATAACATGACTTGATTATTGTTTTAAAAGGGTCACTCTAGGAATTATGTGGGTATTAGAAACTGAGAGACCCTGGGAGCAATTATAGTGCCTTGGACTAAGTAGTTGTTAGTAGTTGGCTATTACAGAGTCATAACATAACCTTCAGTTGCTAAAATAGGGAAACATTTCCCTACTAATTATAAGTAGCCCTTTTCCTGAGTCCTCTAAAGATTTCTCATCTTCCTTTCCAAGCTGTCCCATCCTTTCACTCATGACCTCCAATTACTTCCTGACCCAGTAACTAAAAGTTTAGCACCATAGAGAACTTACAGGGCTTTATCAGCTCCTGCTGTATAGATTGTTGCACATTTTGAATATCACCGCTAGTATAGTAGTGGAGCTATTCATTTTACAAATATTTATCAGGCATCTGTAACATAATAGATTTGGTCCCAGGTCCTGGGAGCGCTACCCCTAAATGAAATAGACAAAAATATCTACACAGAAAAGAAACAGAGAGGCCTGGTTACGTTTTAGAAATAAAGTCATCAGAATTTGACAATGAATCTGGTGTGGACATTAGAAAAAGACAAAAATAAAGGCAACATCCTAAATTTGTTACACAAGCAACTTGTAGGTGATGGTGTTGTTTAGATTGGGAAAAGGTGGGAAGGAGTAGGTTTGTGATGCTTTATTCATAGCAGACCTGAATTCACAAAAACATACAAGGGAAAAACCAATGAAAAACTTTTGAAAAGCAAATAGGCTGATGTATCCAAGTTCTGAGCCAATTCTTCTATAAACCTATGATATTAATATCTGCCACACATACTTCCAAGGGTTGTAGGAAAAATCCAACATGGTAATATATATAAAATCTTTTATTGTCACTAGAGAAATGTGCTTCATTATCACTGACATATCACTAACAGTATCACCCAGATATGTGGAAGTCATTATTTTTGCCTCTTCCAAGTTGTCCCCAGAGAGGAGTGTGAGAGATGCAAGGTCTCAAAGGCAAATGTAGAAGGGGTGGAAAACGGAGCTTAACAATAGCAATTAATATCTCCCACAAGTGAAGACACCGTGTAGAGATGGTCTGTACATCAATTTTCATCATTTCAGAGATTATTTGTCAACCAACCACTTTTTATAGCATTAATAAAAACTGAACCAGTTTCAATACTGTTTTACATTAGAAAAATAGTATCAATTACAATTAAGGTGTCTTATCTGCTATAATTGGCTGGGATTTAGCTCAGTTGGTAGAGTGCCACTCTGCACTCTCTAAGGTCCCAGGTTCAACTCCCAGCACCACAAAAATGGAAGAAGGACATGGCAGTCCACTCCCGAGGAAATCCTGAAAAAACAATCAGTCATTGAAAACCCAATGGGGGTTGCTATGAGTCAGACATGACTCAACAGCACCTAACAACAACAACAACAATCTGCTATAGTTATAAAAATCAAGTTGAAGAGGAAAAAAGAGCAAGTGATATAACTCACATGCCTCCCTCATGCTTTTCACATTTCCCACTCATGCCTTTGGGCATGTTGAGTCTTTGCATCTGTAAGACGAGGATCATATATGCACTGCTTCTCTTAAAGAGTGTGGAAAGAAAAATGAAATAGCACATGAGAGCATGCCATTCAAATGTGCATTGTGAATCTACCAATGAGACATATAGTATACAGTGGAAAAACTATTTGAAGGCTACAAAGAGTTGGTTATTTGTTTTATATCTTCTTACCTCACCCCACGGCAACCACAGCATCTTGTATTTATTCCAAAGCATTTACCATCCTTCAATGGATTAAATGAATTATTATTGAAGACAGCAGATGACAAGAATATCATGTGTCTAATTTACTGTACCTACAGGCTTAAGTTCAAAGCTTTGGCATGATTCCTAAGGTACTTTGCACCCTCCACACTGTACCAAACAACCCTTAAAATTTTCAGTAGCTCTAATTCTCTGCCAATAGTTTTCAGCTTCCTCTTTTCCTTTCCTTAAGGAATGAATAATTTAACTTTCTGAAGCTTGGCTTAAAAGAGAAAGCTAGACTGCATTTGCAATGGTTAAAAGGACAAGATTTGGATTAATACCTCCTAGGTTATATGACTGACCTCGAGTAAGTTATTTAACCACTTTGTGTTCACACAAGATGAGGAAATTGATAAGACCCACATTTAGGATTGTCATTAGGCATAAATAAGTCATTAATAAATATATGAGGTAAGTAGAACAGTGCCAAGAACAGTTCTATCCCTGTGTTCTGTAACCTGCTCACAATCCCACACCACAATTCTTGGTGTCTCTCTCAGCATTAGCATCTTACACAATGAGTTATGTCTAGAAATTTGGAACTCCATGTAGATAAATAAATAAATGTTCTCATTGAATTCTAATTGGTTGTTCTCACTGCCATGTGTATTGCTTGAGGACAGGGTTTGAGTAGGTTTGTTTTTCTACTTCTGATATGAGCACAGTCCCTGGGCTTTGGTACACATTTCACTTCTTTTTTTTTTTTTTTTTTTTGTGTGTGTGTGTGTGTGTGTGTGTAGTGCTGGGGATAGAACCCAGGGCCACAAATGCTAGGTAAGTGTTCTACTTCTGAACTACAACCCCCAGCCTTCACAAATACTTGTTTAATCTGTGAATTTTATTTATAAACATTCTAGTTGAACTGTAGAAAAACTTGATTTAGTGATAAAGATCTTCTAAAGCATGTTTTCTCCACATTACCTTTTAAGATGTAGTAACATGCACATTCTGATTTTTCTCCCTTCTATTGTAGATGCTATATCATATTCTGAAGAAAGAATATATCTAATGTTTGTTAAACTCACTCTAGGTCCCTTTAGCCTGCAGCTGTAGCCCTGTGGCATCTGATCCCGTCAGATCTCGGGAGCTAAGCAGGGTCAGCCCTGGTTTGTACCTGGATGGGAGACCACCTGGGAACACCAGAAGCTGTAGGCTTGGGAGAAGGACTTGGCAACCCCCTCCCAAAAATCAATCTGCCATTGAAAACCCTATGAACAGCAGAGAAGCACTGACAATAGTGTTTCCCCTGTTGTACAGAGGGTCGCTATGAGTCGGGTACTGACTTGACGGTACCTATCAACAACAACAACAACAAAGGTCCCTTTAAGAGGTGGGAGCCAGTGGAAGGTTCTTAAATCATTAGGGGCATGCCCTCAAAAGAAATTAAGGTAATTGTCTGTGGCCCCTTGGCAGCTCGCAAGACAGAGTTGTTATAAAAGCTTGGTCCTTGGACAGACTAGTGGCACACACCTGTAATCCCAGCAACTCCAGAGGCAGAGGCAAGAGGATTGTAAATTCGAGGACAGAGGAAGCCTGCATAATTTAACAATATCTTGTCTCAAGATAAACAATAAAAAGAGGGGCTGGGGGCCCAGGATGGTGGCTCTCTCCTATAATGTCAGTGACTCAGGAGGCAGAGGCAAGAGGATCATAAGTTCCAGGCCACAAGCAGCCTGCATAACTTAGCCAGACTCTGTCTCAAGAAAAAAATTAAAAATGGGCTCGGAGTGCAGCCAGTGTTAGAGCACTTACTAAGTATGTGCAATGCCCTAGGTTCAACCCCCAAGTACCACAAAATGAAAAGGTGGGTTTGAAGCTGCAGCTCAATGGCAGAACACTTGCAATGTATATGGGAGGCCCTGAGTTCAACCCCTGAGTACTGACAAAAAAAAAAAAAAAAAAAAAAGCCTGGTACTAGCCCACCCAGTGTCTCCACTCCCTGATTTGAGAGTGATTGCTTGCTCTTACATGGGCACCCACCATGCCATCTACTACCTTCACTGGAGTCTAATCCAATAAGGCTTCCCAATCTTGAATTTTGAACCTCCAAAACTGTGAGCTAAATAGGTTTCTTTCCTCATAAGTAGCCTGACATATGTATTTCCTATAGGGATGAAAACCTGACTAACATAGCTTGAAATTGTCCTATATTAATAAACAAAATGGCTCAAAAGAGTTTCTAGGAAGATAGGATGCTAGATCTGAGTCTTTAAGGATAAGAAGAAACTTCCCTAAGGAGACAGAATTGGGAAGCAAGTGATAGGTATTTTTGGTCCAGAAACAAGCAGATGCATAGAAGCATGAGGTTGTTGTTGTTGTTAGGTGCCATCAAGTCGGTGTCCAACTCATAGCAACCCTACATACAACAGGCAAAACACTATTGTCAGTGCTTCTTGGCTATTCATAGGGTTTTCAGTGGCTGATTGTTTTTTGGGAGTGGTTTGCCTGGTCCTTCTCCTAAGAAGCATGACATAGCATGGCATAATCTGGAAATCTATGTGACTAAATACAGGCAAAATAAAGAGTGTGTCCAGCTGTTTTGAAAGAGTTGAGGTTGGACAGTTTGTCAAGGGTCAAACTAAGCAGGGCGGGGTTTATGTGGCTTGGAAATGTAAGCTTAGTGCTCAACATAATAGGGTGGATTTAAGAAGTTTGAACAAGGGAATGTTGTAATCAAAAGTGTATTTTTGAACTATCTGACTATGACAACATCCACATCCCACTCCCAGCATTATTATTCCTCTCTTGCTCTATGTTCCTCCATGGCACTTGCCACCATCTGATATGTTATTTGATTTGATGATTGTTAGACACTTCCTCCACCAGAAGGTATAGACAAATACACAAGTGTCTGCCTTACATTAAATGTCTAATAAATAAATGGATGGCATGTGGGTCAAATTTCATACAACTTCTCACGTTCCAACTCATCCACTTATTTGGCTGCCCTTTCTTCTAGGACCAAGCTATTTTGGTGAAGTAGCCAACATTTTATGAATATAAGGATTAAACTTTTAAGCAGGATTCTCTAGGTCACTCATTTCAACTGATACTAACGAAAGCCACTTAAACATCAATGATCCATTCTGATCTTTTCCTTAAGTAGTGAAATTAATCATCTGACATTATCCAAGATAGATCTAAAAGGCCAAGTGCTTTTAAAAATGGTAGAAATAGCACAATAGAGTAGTTTTGACTACATTTCCTCCCCAAAATTTATAACAGTTTATTATTTCTAAATTTTAAGCTATAACACCTTTAAGAAGAAATGTAATACAATGCTTTTTGAATTAGTACAATAAGATTATTTTAATGATCTATAACTAACATTTTTATGGTATTTAACGTGGTTACAGACCATTTAATATATTTTAATGGTCTATAACTTTACATTAACATTAAATTTCTTAAAATAGATATATTTTTGGATAGTTAAATAATCATTTAGTTAAGTATGTTGAATGAGGTTTTAACATGAGTAATTCAGGAGGCCCATCCAAAACCCACCAGTCCTTCCAGAATTCAGCATGCTCTTGTTTCATGATGTTTTCTTATCACTTGGGAAAAAATTCAATTGGATGCAGCATACATCACAAGTCCCAGTAATTTGGGGTCTTTACTTACTTCCTGCTTTTGATCACATCATGACCCCTGACTCATTTTGAGTAGGAAAGTTCCATGCTTGATTCTGTCAACCCACATCCTGTAGTTCCTCAAAGCACAGGATGTAATTTTCCCTTGCCCACTCCAGAGCATTTCATGCTGATGTGTCTCACTCTTTGATGACTTCCAAGACCTCTCTTTGGTTGTAGCCTTTGAAAGAAGCCAGCTGGGCCTTCCCTGGCTTCCCGTTGACTGACCCTGGTGTCTATTAGGACTGTACAGGCAAGTTTCATTTTACCAAGCCTCAGTTTAGTAAACCACGGTGAACCAACTCTACTGTTAGTTCAAAGGAATTGTCTACTTATTGCTGTTCTCACTTGCTTTATATTTAGGGAGGTATACTTAGGCTTCTGTTCCTTGGGAAATAGCCTAGCTGGAATATGATCTTCAGTGTTTAAAATTCAATCCAGTACTTGCTGTGACTTATGAGTAATCACTATTCCCACCAAGAAGAAAATGCTTCTGAAATAACTACCTTTTCAAAAAGACAAATTGAAGAGCAGTTGTCATTTTTAAAGGCCCAGATAATTTAAACATTATTACTTAAAGGATAAAAGTATAATGTGTCTTAAATAATGAATAAAAAAGTGAAATATGTAAATTAAATCCTGAAAAATAAAAATTAAAATAAAAGTGCTTTCCTTTCCCCAAGCCCCTTTCCAGTCTGGGGATTGGACACAAGCCTTCACTCTTGTTAGGCAAGTACTCTACCAGTGAGCAACGTCTCCAGGCCACCTTATATTTCTTTAATGATAGTAAATGGCTGTGCTGATACAGTCTTTTGAAATGATAAGAACTGAGAAGGATCTGAGGTGTTTTCCTCCACTTGTAATTTAACAGGTTAGCTAGCCATGGTTTCATAAATGTTGTCAGAAGATAGGAGACTCCTGGGTCAGAGATAAAAGATTCTATTAATCACAGTACAGCAGGCCACCTAAGACTCATGTTCCCATTAGTTCTCATCACCCCCAGTTCCTCTCATCCCTAAGTCCCATGGAAGTGATGCAAATGGAGCTAGATGGGTGTGGCACAGAGTGTGTCTGTGTCAGGGCTAAGGAATTCCAAGTTTAGGAAAATGCCAATCTTCTCCAGGGTTGCTAACAAATCTACTCAAACTTTCCCAGAGGGCAAGGTGTTATCTTTATTATTCTCATTAGGAAGAAATTTTCCCTCTATCCTAGAGGAATCGCTGTTCTTCAAGGCCATTTGCAAATATGCATAGCAAATGATCTTTAAAGGTACTCCAGAACAAAAGCTGTCACAAGATATATAGAAACACAATGCAGAACTGACCTCAACAATATCCACACTTTGACACAGTCTTTAGAGATGCAAAAATTTTGTTGAGTAGTAGCAAAAACAGCTTGGTACTGCCACAAAAGTAGGCCAAAAGACCAGTGGAAGAGAATAGAGAACCCAGAGATACACCAACACACCTATATCCATCTGATCTTTAACAGAGGAGCAAAGCAGGCAAATTGGAGAAAGGATAACCTTTTCAACAAATGGTGCTGGGAAACTTGGATATCCACTTACAGAAAAATGAAAACAGACCTGCACCTCTCAATATGCACAAGAGTTAACTCAAAATGGATGAAAGACCTCAACACAAAACTAGACCCCTTAAAATTACTAGAAGAAAAGAGAGGGAATACACTTCAACATATAGACATAGGAAAGCATTTCCTTAATAAAACTCCACCTGCTCAGAAAATTGCAACAAAAATACATAAATGGGATTACATGAAATTAAAAAGCTTCTGTATAGCTTTTTACAGGAAAGCTTCTGTATAGGAAACAATAAACACAGGTAAGGAAGACCCCGCAGAATGGAAGAAAATCTTCACATCCTATACATTAGACAGAGGACTAATTTCCAGAATTTACAAAGAACTTAAGAAAGCAACTCCAAGACAACAAATAATCCAATACACAAGTGGGCAAAGGAACTGAATAGACAGTTCTCAAATGAAGAAGTTCATAAGGCTGTGAAACCTGTGAAAAAATGTTCAATATCCCTAGTAATAAGGGAAATGCAAATCAAAACAACTCTGAGATTCTACCTTACTCCACTAAGAATGGCCAAGATTAATAAAACAAATAACAAATGCTGGTGAGGTTGTGGAGAAAAGGGAACCCTCTTACACTGTTGGTGGGACTATAAATTGGTTCAACCACTTTGGAAATCAATATGGAGATACCTCAGAAAACTAAAAATAGATCTGCCATATGACCCAGTTATACCACTACTGAGAATATACCCAAAGGGAGATGAGTCATACCAACAGAGAGACACCTGCATCCCCATATTCAATGCAGCACTTTTCACAACAGCAAGAATATAGAATCAACCAAAGTGCCCATCAACAGAAGAATGGATAAAAAAATTACAGTACATATACACAATGGAATACTACTCAGTAATATAAAAAAATGGAACAATGTCATTTGCAGCAAAATAGGTGGAATCAGAGAACATCATCTTAAGTGAACGAACACAAGTCCAAAAATAGAAATACCATATGTTCTCACTCATATGTAGGAGCTGAATCAAACTTAAAGGAAGGAAAAAACCCTATACATAAATTGAAACATAATAAAAAGCTCAATTAAACTTAGCATAGAAGGGACAATTTAAAGAGTGGAAACAAGGAGGGAGGGAATTAGTAGAGGGAAGCAAAGATTGGAAAAGATGGGAATGGAAGGAGGGTCAATGAGGAGGGATAAAGGAGGAGAAGTCAATCTCCATGTAAACAGTACAACTTATGAGTATGTTGGAAAAGGGGAAGATAAAAAATAAATAAAACCTACTAGATTAGCTAAAATAAAAAAATAGTAATAATACCAAAGGCTGGCAATAATGTAGGTGGACTAGATCACTCATCTAATACTGCTGAGAATACATAAAAGGTAGATCACTATAGAAAAAAGTTTGCACATGTATAAATATTCTCACAAAAAGACATGCAAGTAGAAAGGAGACCATTGGTGTAGGGGGTGGGGTTAGGGTAGAAGGGACATGAGAGGGTAAGGGAGAAGTTATATGAGAAATGTCCAACAAAATGCATGTATGGAAATGTCAGAAAGAAACCCACGTCATAATGAAACCCATTAAGTAGTACATTAAAAATTTCCAATTAAAAATTGTTGAAATTTTATAGAAACTGTTATTTAACTTTACTAAATTTCATTATAGAGCTCAGCAAAGCAAACATAATGACATTAATTCTACAAATATTTTAAATTTCAAAACTAGCAAGTAGTCATTATCAGCAATAAAATGCTAGACCTATTAAGCACTTTTTTGCATGGAGGATATGTAAATTTATTCCGTAAAATGGGATGTATGAATAATCTATATAATCTGACATTAAAGTATAAATATTCCTATGCACTGATATAAAGTAAATGAACAATGACAATAGTGAGCAACGTACAATGAAATCCATTTATGGAAATGTCACAATGAAGCCCATGTCACAATGAAGCCCATGTCATAATGAAATCCATTAAGTTGTACATTTAGAATTAAAAAAAAACAACAACAATAGCAAAGATTTTTGGCTCTTTTATTTTGTTTTGTTTTCCAGTGCTGGGAGATTTAACCCATGGCCTTCTACTTTTCTTAAAGTTTGAGACAGGGTCCCCCTATATTATGCAGGCTGCCTCTGACCTCAAGCTTGTGACCCTCCTGCCTCAGCCTTCCCTGTAGATGGGCGCCCAGTGAAGATTTTTATAATTATGTAAATTTTCAGGGGTTAGTGCTTTTATCTATGTATAGGAAATTAGAGGGAAAAAATCTATTACATTAAAATGTAAAACTCAAGTCCCATTGGCATGCTCCTCACACTTAGCTAGTGCTTCTCTCATTTCACTGAGAATATACAGTTGATTACAAGAGAATCATCTCATTTCCCCCACCAAAATCTACCAGCCTGCCCCTCCACATCCAGATCTTAGTCTTCCCCCTTGTCAAACTGAATTCACGCTCCCTCCTCTCTCCTGAGGCTCTTTAAACCCTACACTCATCTCCGAGACTTACTTTTTTTTTTTGGTAACTAACCCCTCTCTCCATATCACATTCTCAATCTTCTTCCTGTTACTCAGTTTTTATCAGTACATAAACATGCTTCAAGAAATTCTTAAGGAAAACTTCCTGGACCTCATGTCCTCCTTAAGGTATTGCTTCATTCTCTACTTCCTCGAAGGGGTTTTCTGGACAGGAAACGTCTCCACTTCCTCACCTCCTTAAATCCTCAGCCAATCACCCTTTAATCCCCACCACACCACAGATTGTCTAGGTCAATATTTGTGTATTTCATATGTTGTTGTTGTTGTTGTTGTTGTTAGCTGCCATCGAGTAGGTATCCGACTCATAGCGACCCTCTGTACAACAGGGGAAACACTATTGTCAGTGCTTCTCTGCTGTTCATAGGGTTTTCAATGACAGATTCATTGTTGGGAGGTGGTTGCCAAGTCCTTCTCCCAAGCCTACAGCTTCTGGTGTTCCCAGGCGGTCTCCCATCCAAGTACTAACCAGGCCTGACCCTGCTTAGCTTCCGAGATCTGAAGGGATCGAATGCCATAGGGCTACAGCTGCAGGCTATCTGACTGATAGAGACCCTCATAGGGTTTTCAATGGCTGACCGTTTCAGGATTGCCTTGAGAGTGGATTGCCAGGCCCTTCTCCCATTTTTGCGGTTCTGGGAATTGAACTCGGGATCTCAGAGACTGCAGCACAGCACTCTACCAACAGAGCTAAATCCCAGCCCCATGTTTCATATAGACAAAATTTAAACTCAAGATGCTGGATTAATATTCAGTGTAAATTCTTGTCAAAAACACCACAATCAGCTATCTAATTTATAAAATACCGACAATGCCTATCTTCTTTATCTCATAAGGTTGGGATGACTCAAAGGACAACATGCAAGTAAATATTTCTGTAAGCCACAGCACACCACATATATTGTTGGTAGAGCACCACTCTGCAGTCTCTGAGGTCCCAAGTTCGATTCTTAGCACCGCAAAAATGGGAGAAGGGCATGGCAACCCACTCCCAAGGCAATCCCGAAAAAATCAGCCATTGAAAACCATGAGAGTCACTATGAGTCGGATACCGACTTGACAGCACCTAACAACAACAACACAGCACACCACATATATGTTAAGTAGTAAAACTTTCTAGCCAAAGGATCCAAGCCATGGATATCTGTAGCTCTCATTAACCCTACTGTAACTCATGAAGTAGAAATAGTAGATTTTCACAGATATTTACTGAACAAATGAATGAATAAATGAATGAATGGAAACACATGATTTGGGGGAGAATTCTTGCTGTACATGAGCGGAAACACCCAACTGGAATGGTGTTAGGGCCTTAAAAAAATGGAGAAAAATCATTCCTTTATAGGAACTCCATAAAAATTATCTGTCATCTTGAATGACTAATAAGCCCCCATTTTGTCCAAGAAATATCTGAGCTTTCAAAGGATTCTTCTTGTCTAAGTTCCTATTTAACTGAGGATTTATCTCACACAACCATACAGCAAGTAAAGATAATAATACATATATAAAAATGTTTCTCATTTCCATCTAAGAATTCAGTAATAATAATAATAATTATTATTATTATTATACACATTTAAGACATGTCTTTTATGCTTAGCCAAGACTCAGACATCAAGGCAAATCAACACAACCAACTAAAATATAACATAAAACATGACAAACTCTGTAAAAATATATTCTTTATCATCTGGTACATCATTGCTTTAGGTTGCAGTTAAAATGAGTTCATGAATATCTTGAGGCTCTGAACTACATAAACCACAATAGCTTACTTTGCAAAATCACACTTAAGTATAATGGTCTCCTCTCTGTAAAATATTTAAATTTTGGTGACCCCTTTATGATGTTCTCCCAGACTTTGAAAGCTTTTCCATAGTCTAATGAGGAACTTGGAGGAGTGACTGCTCAGCATTAGATTGAAAATAAATGTGCTGCTTTCAGATACTTGCTTCAGGGTTGGCCAGCATTGGTCTACCATGTTACAGTTTATGAGGGAGAACAAGAAAGCCGACTGAGGAATAGCCCTGCCGCCAGAGTAAACAGTGCTGCAAACCAAGGAAATTTAAAGCACATGCCTTATTGTCAAATTTAACTTGTTTTACAAATCCAAACAGCCACCCAGCTTCTACAAACCCATTTTTATTTCAATAATTAACATTTAATCATGAAGATAAAATAAGTATGTTTGTGCACACACATACACAGTAACTATAATCCTTGCCAAATAATTCAGCTTTTCAATGCAATGTATGGGAAATTGTTAGAAAAAAAGTAGTAATAATGACAGAGATCCAACAGAGAAATGTTAACAAAGCAATATCAGTAAAGAATTAAATGGGAGGCTGGAGGTGCAGTTCAAGTGGTACAGTACTTACTTGCCCTGGGTTTGAGTCCCAGCAAGGAAAAAAAAAAGTAAGAATTAAGTCACTTTCTATTCTAAATTGTTGTTTCTGGGTGCCATCAAGTCTGGTCCAACTTATAGCAACCTATGTACAACAAAATGAAATAATACCCAACACTGTGCCTTGCACATCATCTTCTTATGTTTGATATCAGCGTTGCAGCCACTGTTTCTTCTCATGTTGAGTTGTACAACATCAGCAAAAAGAAGTCCTAGGAGCTTTACTCTGTTCTCAACATTAAGGTCAACTCTACTTTGAGGAGGCAACTCTTCTCCAGCCGTTTCTTGAATCTCTTCCAGCCAGAGGGGCTCATGTTCTGGCACTATATTTGACAGTGTTTCTCTATTATTCATAGGATTTTCAAAGACTAATTGTTTTGGGAGTGGGCTGCCAAGTCCTTCTTCCTAGTCTATTTTGGTCTGGAAGCTCAGCTGAAACCTGCCCACCTCAAGTGGTCCTGCTGGTATCTGATATAACAATGGCATAGCTTTCAGCAGCACAGCAACATGCAAGCCCCTACAGCATTATAAGCTGACAGACACATGAGGGTGTGTCTCTAAATTAGAGATACACATACATATACCTGAAATATAAAGCAATATACTTTATGAATATATTCTATCTTCCTACATATATGTTGTTGTTGTCATCACTTGATGCCTTGAGCCGAGTCTGACTCAGCAACTCTATGTACAACAGAACAAAACATTCTCCAACTCTGTGCCAGGTACACGATTTTACCTGTTTAAGCCCATTGTTGCAGACACTGTGTTGATACATCTAGTTGAGGGTATTCCTATTTTTCACTGATCTGCCACTCTCCCAAACATGATGTGATTCTCCAGGGATTGGCCCCTCCTAATTTGTCCAAAATACATAAGATGCAGTCTAGCCATCCTTGCTTCCAAGGAGCACTCCCATTGCACTTCTTCTAGGACAGATCTGTTGGTTCTTTGGGAAGTACATGATATATTCAATATTCATCTCCAGCACCATAATTCAAAAGCATTAATTCTTCTCCTAGCTCCTTTATTCAATGTCCACCTTTCATAAGTATATAATGTAACTGAAAAATACCATGGCATGAATCATGCACACTTTCATCTTCAATGTGACATCTTTGCTTTTCAGCATTTTAAAGAGATCTTTTGCCACAGCTTTTCCATACGAAGTGTGTCTTTTAATTTCTTGACTGCTGCTTCCACAGGTGTTGGTTTTAGAACCAAATAAAGCAAAATCTTGGACAACCTCAATCTTTTCTCCACTTATCATGAAGTTGCTTACTGACACAGCTGTAAGGATTTTTGTATTGTTGATACTGAGACATAATTCATACTCAAGGCTGTGTTCTTTGACCATCATCAATAAATGTTTCAAACCCTCTTCACTTTCAGCGAGCAGAGTTGTGTCATCTGCCTAACACAGGTTGTTAATGAGTCTTCCAATCGTGATGCCACATTCTTCATGATAAAGTAGCTTCTCAGATTATTTGCTCAGCATAGAGATTGAAGAGGCATGGTGAAAGGATACAGTCCTGATGCACACTTTACTTTAAACCAGACTATTTCCTTTTCTGTTCAAATGTTGTTGTTGTTGTTAGGTGCCGTCGAGTCAGTACCTGACTCATAGCGAACCTGGTAGGGTTTTCAATGGCTGACTGTTTCGGGATTGACTTGGGAGTGGATTGCCAGGTCCTTCTCCCATTTTTGCGGTGCTGGGAATTGAACTCGGGACCTCAGAGACTGCAGCACAGCACTCTACCAACTGAGCTAAATCCCAGCTCCGCCTCTTAATCCATGTACAGATTCCTCATAAGTACAATTAAGTGCTCTGCATCCAATTCTTTGCAATGTCATCCATAATTTGTTATGATCCACATAGTCAAATGCCTTTGTATAGCTGATAACCCATAGGTAGACGTCTTTCTTGTATTCTCCGCCTTTGGCTAATATCCATCTGACACCAGCAATAATGTCCCTGTTTCCACTCTTGCTTCTTCATTTGGCTTGATTTTCCTGAAGTTCCCTATCTTTATACTGCTGCAGTCACTTTTGAATGATCTTTAGCAAAACTTTGCTTCCTTGTGATTCTAATGATATTATTCAATAATTTCCACAGTGGGTTGGATCCTCTTTCTCGGGCATAGGCACAAATATGGATCTCTTCCAGTCAGTTGGTCAAGTACCTGTTTTCCAAACCCCTTGTCATAAACAAGTTAGCACTTCCTCATCTTTGTAACATACAAATCTTTGTGAAAAAATGATTTTACTTGATGTCTGTAGCCATAGCACCCTAGCATCTGATCCTGCCTGATCTCAGAAGCTAAGCAGGGTTGACCTGGTTAGTCCTTGGACGGGGGACCGCTTGGGAACACCAGGTGCTACAGGCTAGGGAAAAGGACATGGCAATCCACTGCCAAAACAATCTGCCAGTGAAAACCCTATGAATAACAGAGAAGCACTGACAACAGTGCTGGGCATGGTACAGGGTGGTGTAATGTTTCCCTCTATTGTACATAGGGTGGCTATGAGTCAGACCCAACTCCACAGAACCTAACAAAAACAAACAACAATTATACCTGAAAACTATTAAAGAGAAAAAAGTAAATTGCCAAGGTTATGAATTCAGAATTAGCCTAATAGTTTTAAATACATATTTGTATGAAATGTTAATTTATTAAATAATATATTTCTATCTTATTCATTGAATATACAGGTGCTCCTCAATTTACTGTGGGTTAGGTCCCAATAAACTAATTGTAACTTGAAAATATCATAATTCAAAAATGCATTCAACACAAGTAACCTCCAAACAAGATAGCTTACCAATACAACATGCGGTATGGTATCAATACCACAGGGATGATTGAGAGCCATGGCTCACTGCCACTGCCCAACATCTTGAGAAAGAAATAGAGCATATTTCACTGGCCTGGGAAAAATCAAATTCAAAGTACAGTCTCTACTGAATGTTCATAGATATCACAGTGTTATAAAATCAAAACCTTTGAAGTTGAACCCTTCTAAGTCAGTGGCCACCTATACATGAATGTATATTAAAAAAAACTAGAAAAATAATGTACTGGAAGTTAGATTTTATAAAGCTATGCTGCAGTGACAATCCCCAAATTTAGTCTCTTATGATAATTTCTTGTTCTTGTTTCATGTAGGTTATGGTACTATTTCAAGTGTCGCCTTTATTCCTCTATTTAATATGAGGAACAGTCTTTCTTTGGTATCTTATTTTTTTCATAGATGAGAGAAAAGAGCCAAAGCGAAACCCAGTGATAACTTTTAAAGTACTCAGAAATTGTGCATCATTTCCATCATATGTCTCTGTCAAAATCAAGTCCCATGGAGAAAACTGGGGCAAGAGGGAAAGTGATGTACAAACAGGATCCCACGCAACACATGAAGAAGTGAATAAAAGAAAAACCACTGCAATTTACCACCATACCCAGACCTCTTGGTAGTGATATTAAGGTTGATTTTTCTTTTCCACTTTATATTTGTATATGTTAACTTGCTTAATAATATGTATTACTTTGAAAAACAGGTAAAATAAATATAGCACAATAAAAAAAACTGTTGTATTATACCAGATATTTCATTGCCCACTTCACTTGCTCCTAAAGGAACAATAGCCTGTCACCTGCAGTGAAGTATGTTCTGCTATATCCTTCCATATAGGTATTGATCTGGTTGGTTTCCTCATTATGTTATGTATAGGTATCCTTTTAACACCTTATAGCCCTATAAGGTAGACCTACAAACAATATCAGCTACTTTATGGGTGAGTGGATATTGGAATACGACCCAGTGGTTCTCAGCAAAGGAAAATTTTGTCCCCCGAGGTTATTTGACAGTATCTGGAGATATCCATGGTTGTCACAACTTTAGGGCAGGGATTGCTTCTGGCATCTTGTGGGTAAAGGCCAGGAATGCTTCTGGTTGTGCAGCTCAAAATGTTACCAAGTGCCAAGTTTGAGGAACATATGGTCCCATGATGGTGTAATCCATACTTAAAAGGAGAACAGAGAACCTTGCAAGTGCTGTGACACCCACATCCTATAGCTCACCTTCAGACATGGAATGGTGGTTTCCTACAGGCTGACAAGCACACAAATGTGATCTCTGATTGAAGATGGTGCTGTGAGCCAGATTTATTGGCCCATCAGAGCATGCAATCATGTATGGACTCTTACCATCAGGACTTACAGGCTGAGTTAATATTTTAAATAACTTAGAAATGATGTCTGGGTGATGACTGAGAGATGGAGCCTTAAGAGAAATTGCTCTGGTATTTTGCACAGGAAATTGTTGCCGACATGAGGAGGGGTATTTAGAAACAAGCAAGGAATGTTGTGACGGTTTGTCAGTTATGAGTAACTTCAAATCATACAGTTATTGCCGTCATTTGTGTACATGTCTGTCACTTCCCCTTCATCTGTTATGTATTTGGGAGATGAACGAGAACAAGAGTGACTTCATCACAATGTTCAGAGGTATCTTGTAACATTTGTGGTACACATTCTGTTGTGAAGGGTTATTAATTGACTACATCTTGACTTTAAATTTAAAGCAAATGTTAAAGGAACATCTCAATTGAACAGCTTATTTTAGAAAAGTCTCCACTTATGAGAACTATTTTAAAATAGTTAAAATATGATGTGCTTTCTTTCCTTCTTTTGCCCCATCTTTCCCTAATCCTTACCCCAGAAATTCCCTTCTACAAAAACTGTGTGCCTTCTTTTTGTCATCTACCCTATACCAAATGTCTACATACTCAGAAAGTATTCCCTCCTCCAACCTCATATAGGAATCAGCATTGCCATCCTTATAATACTTTCTGTTACATCACAGTGTTTAAGTTCATCTTTCCACTAAATTATGGGCTTCTAAAAAAGAAACCTCTTATAATTTGTTTTTGTAACCTAGAATTTACATGTCTAGTACATAACATGTGCCAATAAATGATCATGTGTTCATATAGTCCCTCAGTGACCAAGTTGAATTGTAAAAAAGAAAGAATCATAGCTAATTTTTATATTAAGAGGTAAATAACTAGCTTTCAAAAGAGTACTATGTTGCCCCAAAGGATGAATATCTAATAGTGAAATTTCACCCAGAAAGACAGTGGAATAGGAAATATATTCTGAAGCCAGAGAGGCTTCCTAGGTTACTCAAAGGTTATGGCCTCCTCCAACATGACAATATCCTGCTGTGTTCTAAAGAACGAAAGCTACATTTAGTACATTATCCATTATGGAAGTTCTTTCTGAAATAGAAAAACATTTTTCTTAAATTATAGTTGAAACTGGGTGTGGTGGTGCACACTTGTAATCCAGCACTGGGGAGGCAGAGGGAAGGAGATGGTGAGTTCAAGGCCAGCCTGGGCTACAGAGTGAGTTTAAGGCCAGCATGGGCTACATTGTGAGACTCTATCTCTCAAAAACAAGAAAACAAACAAAAAGTTACAGCTGATCCAACACATATTGCAATGAAATGGCTAACAAGATATTTAACTGCCTACTAAGAAGATAGCTTGATTTAGAATATATGTATTATTACTCAACCTAAATACCTAATACTGTGGTCAGAATTCTTTTCAATTTTATAGTTTATGTTGCCTTTGAAAAAGTATCATAATATGTTGCTTTTCTTTTTCTTTTTCTTTTACAGATTCAACTTTCATTTAAACTTTCTAATAACACATACTCTGGCAATAATTGCTATCTTTTCCCCTTTGTTGCCCTTATATTTTTTAGAGGAAAATTTCAGATTCTTTACAGTTCTTGACAAAATAATACTTTTCTTCATTCCCTCTGTGTTTTTATTAACTATAATTAGCATTTTCCACCTTCAGAGTATGCTTTTTGATTATGCCAATATGAACAGTTTTAATCTTAATGGCATAGGTATAGTTCTTTACTTGTTCTTATTGGTGGCTATAGAAATACTTGAAAATAACCAAATTATTTTGCAAACAAAGAAAAAATATAAGCACAAACATTTTTCTATATTCAATAAAATTTAGATACACTAATGGGCTCTAAAAGAGAAACAATTCAAGTAAGAACAGAGATATTGACAAAAGCATAATGTGATTAATGAATGACAGTTGATGATATATATTTGTTATTGTTAGGTTCAAGTCAAGTCAGGTACAACTCACAGCAACCCTCATAGGGGTTTTTTTTTTTCTTTCTCCTTTTTTGGTAAATGTTGATGGGGTACAGAGTAATACAGCATTTGTTTTTTCCATTATGCAACTATTATATCACTTTTGATTATACTTTTATCAACTTACAAGGTTTATAGAGCCTTTTGACTAGTATGTAGTAAAACTCATATGCATATTTGGGTAATATTCCCCTATTTCTCCCATGTACTCATGAAGTTGCATCAGTTTACATTGAAATTATCTTTCCCCTCTTTATCCCCTTATATTGTTTCTTCTCCCCATCCCATGTTCCTCAATCTTTCCTTCCCTTTGCTAGTCCCCTCCATCCTTTCTACGCTGTATATTGTCTCTTCTTTGCTAAATTTAGCTGTGCATTTTTATATATATCCTTATGTATAGATTTTTTCTTCCTTTAAGTAAGATTCAGTTTCCACATATGAATGAGAACATACAGTATTTCTCTTTTTGAGCTGTGTTCATTCACTTAAGATGATATTCTCCAGTTCCATCCACTTTGCTGAAAATGACATTATTTCATTTTTTATTGCTAATATTCCATTTTGTATATGTACCATAATTTTTTATCCATTGTTCTGTTGATGGACATCTTGGTTGGTTCCATATCCTTGCTATTGTGAAGAGTGCTGCATTAAATATGGAGATCCAGGTGTCTCTGTGGTATGATGACTTGTTTCCCTTTGGGTATATTCCCAGTGGTGGAAGAGCTGGGTTATATTGTTGCCCTTATATTTTAATGCTTTAAATGGCTACACTGGATATCTGTAGTTCTTAATGGTGTTCAATTTAGCATTTTATTGTGTCATATTTTATAGATCTAAGATACTCTCTTATATATGTCATCTCTTTCATTGAAACTTCATACAGAGTAGGATTAATTAGCATGCAAGCATTTCCAGTTTACAAATGCTTTGTTTCCAACATCATATGTTTTTACAGATATCTTATTTACTGATCACCTAAAAATCTTTCATGCCAGACTATATGCTAAACCTTGGGGCCAGGAGGGGGGGCAGGGGGTAACACAGCTATCTAATTGAAAGTTTAAAAGAAAACCTCAGAATTCATTTTTCCATAGAAGCAGCACCCTATGAGGAGAGTAAGTTCTCACATCATCACAAATAAATTTTCATGTATCACTTGATTCTGTTGTATTTATCCTTTGCTGCCAATTCTTTATCTTATACTGCAGGATTTCCTGGTACTAACTTCATTTTCTGCAAAAAAAATAAAATAAAATTTAAGTGTATGACACATAAAAGTCTTTTCCACAAATGGCAGAAAACAAGTTTTCAATGTTGCAAACAACAAAACAGGAGCCAAATGTATATCCTCTACTCCAGGCACCTCTTGCCTACTTTGGTCAGTCAGTATGTGGCATTCCCGTAACTGTTCTCACTGGTTCACAGATACACCAGTACTTAAAGAAGCGAACTTTTCTTTTTCTCTTTCCCATTGGAAGTGACTCAGGAAGGGATATCCCTGACTATCCCTGCTATTCTGCCACATCCAGAAGAAGAAATAGGCTGGAGGTTCCCAGGCAGGATATGAAAGGAAGAATGGGGACCATTGGTGCTGTTTCCACTTTGCTAAATTAACAATCTCTGAAACCTGACTTACTTCTGGAAAATATTATAATAATGTCCCTTTACATTAAACCTGTTTGTTCTATTACTTGCAGCTAAAACTACCCTAAACAACTTACTATCAAACCTTTCGGGGTAAAGAACACTGTACTCTTCTATTCTTCTTATTCTAATCCTGCTCGTAACAGCCCTTCCATAATTTCCCAGGCATAATCTTTCTAAGATAGAATTGGGTGTATATCTCCTTGCTTACAGAGGAGCCACTCTTGATTACTGTTAGAGCCTGTGATGCCTCCTGTTTTCCCAAACCAGAAAGGGAAAATAAATCTTCTACTACTAAAAGAGGCAGATGGCGTGAAGCCCAAAGACAAGCTATTTTCCTTTTTCCACTTCAAATGATGCTCAAATCTCAGCCAGTTTCTTTTCAGCAGTTTGCCACCACATCTAAAAATCTAAGTGTGTGCTCCCTTGGTAGCTTTCCTGAATTCCAAATTATCTTGAACACCCGTTCCTAATCATGGCGATCTTGATTGAAACTAAATTTGTTCTCTGTGTAGAAATCACTCATGTTCCAAAAGCAGTTTCTCTTCTGGTCAAATTAGCTGTGTAAATATTACAAATAAAAATATATGTAGAGGCAAGTGGGTTACAAAAAGGCATTTCCTCATAAATGGTTCGTGTGACCCCAAATTAGAATGTACCTTGCAAATAGGGAGAGCCTGGGAAAGATTACCAGGCCAAAACAACTGGTGCTCATAAACTGCCTCAGATTTTAGACCAAATTCTCACCAATTGAGAGCTTACGAGAGGGGGGGAGGAAAGATGGAGGAGGAGGAGGAGGAGGAGGAGGAAGGAGGAGGAAGAGAGGAGAGAGGACTATTTTAAATCCTAAAATACAAACTAGATTACCAAATTCTCACCAGTGGTGTTCTTACAAACGTAAAAGAAAGAAGAGGAAAAAATGAGAAGAAAAATTGAAGAGAGGAAGGAAACCTTTAGGCATAATATTTAAAAATCCTTATATATGACATATAATATGTAATAGCCCAGTTGGTAGAGTGCTTCTCTGTACTTTCTGAGGATCCAGGTTCCATCCCTAGTACTACAAATTGGGAAAAGAATGTGGCAGTCCACTCCATTAAAATCTCTATGAGGGTCACTATGGGTCAGGCACGACTTGACAGCACCTAGCAACAACAGTAGGGCTGGGATTTAGCTCAGTTGGTAGAGCACCACTCTGCAGTCTCTAAGGTCCTGAGATCTATCCCCAGCACCGCAAAAATGGGAGAAGGATGTGGCAATCCACTCCCAAGGCAATCCCGAAACAATCAGCCATTGAAAACCCTATGAGTGTTGCTATGAGTGGGATACAACTGGATGGCACCTAACAACAACACCACCACCTATATGCAATATATATGTACATATATATTAAGAGTTAGAGTTACTTGCCATCGAGTCAGGTATCCGACTCCTAGCGACCCTCATAGGGTTTTCAATGGCTGACTGTTTCGGGATTGCCTTGGGAGTGGATTGCCAGGCCCTTCTCCCAGTACATATATATACATATATATAATATTATATAATATATACACACACAAACAAGATATGCAAGCAGAAGGGAAACTATGGGTAGGGAGAAAGGGGATCAGAGCAGAAGGAGGGGGTCATGAGAGGGTAAAGGGAGAGGTGAACAGGAACAATGTACAATGATACACGTATGAAATGTCATAATGAAGCCCATTAAGTTGTACACTAACTAACAATAACTACTAATAAAAAAGATTTTTATAATTGAAAAACTTAGACACAAACTTCCTAAATGTTTTTGAAATCCTGAAATACAAGCTGGATTTTGAAAAACAAGAGCGTATAGAATGGGAAAAAAAACATAGATTAAGGATTTCCTTGCCCCTTCCAAATTTCTGCCTTTAATATATTTCCATCCTTTTATAAACAATGTAACTCATAATTTTTTCAATAAGTTGTGCATTTAAATTTGTGTAGTGCTTACAAAGAGAACAAATAAAACATATCCAACATCTTTTATTATTACATTAAACTGGAGAGATTGTTTATTGGGGTGTTGTCTTGTCTCATGAAGACAGTCAATCACATTATGAAAGGCTCCAAGGCATTAAAATACACATTTGTAACACATTCTGCTGCTTTTCTTGGGACCCTATACATGTGTCAGGATTATGAAAAAAGACCTGAAATTTTGGGCATGGTGTCTCAATGCAAAGGAAAAGTTCGGCAGGAGAATACAATTTGTTCATTCTCCACTGTCTGCTTCTATTATAACATTCATTTGGAATTTGTTCATTTTATTTTTGTGTAAAGGAAAAGAAGTGAACAAATCTTGCTGAGTGACTGATCAGCCTGTTTCAAAATCCATCTAACACTCTGCTTATCTGATGTTGAACTCTCACACAACAATGATCATATTTTAATGCCAAGAATGTTCAATGAATCCTGTAGGTAAAGATATATTTTTTCAAAGAAACTTTCCTTTTTGCATGAGTACCAAATATGTGTTTTATGCCATCTATGTATTTTTAAATAAAATTATCACCATTAACATTTGGTTATAACTGATAAGTAGTGAATTGATTGCCTGCAGCTGTAGCCCTGTGGCATCCGATCCCGTCAGATCTCAGAACCTAAGCAGGGTCAGGCCTGGTTGGTACCTGGATGGGAGACCGCCTGGGAACACCAGAAGCTGTAGGCTTGGGAGAAGGACCTGGCAACCCCCTCCCAAAAATGAATCTGCCATTGAAAACCCTATGAACAGCAGAGAAGCACTCACAATAGTGTTTCTCCTGTTGTACAGAGGGTCGCTATGAGTCGGATACCGACTCTCGATGGCACCTAACAACAACAACAGTAAATTAATTATGGTTCAGAATGATCTCTCTTATTAGAAATAAGAACATACTGAGATGGACATGGTGGCACATGCCTGTAATCCCAGCGGCTTGGGAGGCGGAGGCAGGAGGATCTCAAATTCCAGACCAGAGGCAGTCTGCGTAACTTAGTGAGACCCTGTCTCAAAAAGTAAAAAAATGGGCTGAGGGTACAGCTCAGTGGTTCAGCACTTGCCAAGCATTCAACCATGAGGCCCTGGGTTCAACCCCTAGTACCGGAAAAAAAAAAAAAGGAGGAAAGAAAAAAGAAATAAGAATACACTTACAAATTACACTTTAGCATACACTCAAAATGGTTGTTGGGGCCAAAGATCAGTCCCCCTGGGTTCAACTGTAATACAAATCAATACTTTAGTTTGGAAATGACCACATAATAAATCGTGCAAGCTCAAAATAGATATTAATTATTGAAATATGTACCCTAAAAAATACTCAGACACCATTAAATATTACTCTTTGCTTGAAAGAAACTAAAGAGTAGGGCTCTGTGTGTGTGTGTGTGTGTGTGTGTGTGTGTGTGTGTGTGTGTGTGTTTGCTTTTTCAAAAAGATGAAGCATCTATTTGATAAATGCAAGCAAAGAAAGAAATTCCTTCTTGGCCATGTCATACAATGTTTTCATTTTTATTTTTACACAAGCATTTTACTATATCATATCTTTCTCTGTCTTCATTTAAAATGTACCCCACCATCCACTAATCCAGTGAATTTCCCACTAATCCTAAATGTTCTCCTCCCCTCCAGGCCAGTGTTTTAAATTATTCCTCCAGATGCCATGCTCAATTATTAGTGTGATTTTGTTATAACTTGAAAAGAGCTGCAAAGCTCAGCCTTACCCCCCACCACTGCTTTCCTCTTCCTTGTCCAGTCCCTATCCTTATCCGCTTTCATCACTTCATGGTGGCAACTGAACCTCATTGGTACCTCTCACATCTTGTCACTATGAAACCACATATAAATTATTCCTTGGAAATGCAGCCTTAATTATTGAGATATATATATTTTTTTTTTTCTCTTCCTAATAGCACCACAGATCTCCTAAAAGCACACATTTTTGTCCTCTCATAGCACAGTTTGGGAGAAGGACATGGCAGCCCACTCCCATAGCAATCCTGCAATGATCAGCTTTTGAAAACCCTATGAATAACAGAGAAGCACTGACATTGTGCCCGGCCAGACCCTCTTTGAAGAAGAACCCTATGAAGACAAATGTATTAGTGATTCACAACATTTGAACAACTTTGCTTGAATTAATACCTTGCAATGCAACTGAAAAAATAAAAGTAATCATGATGTATCCCTTCGTCAGGGGATTTCTTTTTTACTACCACCTGAAATCATTCCTTGTGAGAGACTAGGCCTGTGCACCAACAGCCTGAGTGAGAAAAAGTTGACTCAGGACCATCACCTCACAGAAATCTGAGGTTTATTCTATGTCAGTGGCTCTCAGGGTTTAGTGTGCATCAGAATCTCCTGCTGGGCCTGTTCAAACACATGCTTGGCCCCATCTCCAGAGTTTCTGATGCAGTAGATATAGGACGGGTCCAAGAATTTGTATTTCTAAACAGTCCTCGGGAAATGGTGATGCTATGGCTACTGATCCAAGAACCACAGTTTGAGAACTTGAGCTTGATTTTTGGCCTTTATATTTTAAGTAGCAAGGACACTCTTCTTCCCATCTTAAGGCCTATAGTCCTTTTGATTCAAATGAAACTGAGAGTAAAATCTCAGGAGTTTAATAGCCCCCGAGATTTATTTCTTTATCTGATAAATGTTTCTCCCTTACCACAATCAGAATTTCTAAATTACCACTTATCTCCTAATTCTTTTCAATTTTTTATCAACTCACTAAACAAAAAATCCTTGAAAGCATTTGAGTAGATTAAAAAAGGAAATCAGTAAAAAAAAAAGGGGGGGGGAACCCTAAAAACGGATTAGCCTTATCTTCATCAATATCTATTTGAAAATCCAAATTCTCCTATAAATGTAAGTGAATAAACCCAAAGAATTTTCTCCAGAATATTTAAAGGTTCTAGCAGGTTTCACAGTCAATAAAGGAACAATTTTATTCCAAAGGATTGTAGCCCATTTTTTTTCTAATGAAACAATTGCTTATAACATGAAAATTGTATATTTTATTCCAAATGAATTATAGCCTATTTTCTGATGAAATAATTTCTTATAACATGAAAAATTTGTATTCAGATTATAATCTTTGGAGGTTTTATCCATCTAAATATTTGTTCCCCCACGTCTGTCAGCTTGTCGTGCTGTTGGGGTCTTGCATGTTTCTGTGATACTGAAAGCTGTGCCACTGGTATTTCAGATAGCAGCAGAGCCACCCATGGTGGACAAGTTTTAGCTAAGCTTCCAGACCAAGAAAGACTAGGGAGAAGGACTTGGCAGCCCACTCCTGAAACAATTAGCCATTGAAAATTCTATGAATAATAGAGAAGCACTGTCAAACATAGTGACAGAAAATAGTTCCCAGCCCCTGCCAAGGCTGGAAGGCATTCAAGAAATAACTGAGGAGGATTTGTCTCCACAAAATAGAGTCACTCTTAATGATAAGAATGGAGTAAAGCCCCTGGGACCTCCATTTGCTGACGTGGTATGACTCAAAATGAGAAGAAAGATAGTGGGTAACACACTGGTCTCAAAAATAAAAAGATTGTGTGCATGGTACAGGGGTGGGTAGTGTTTCATTCTGTTGTACACTGGGTCACTGTGAATCAGATTTGATTTGACAACACCCAACAAACAAAAATTTGTTGGTTTAGCACTTATAATGTGCCAGGTGTCTGCTAATTGGAAACATGTCAGCTGCTCAGTAGAATCTCTTTTCCTAGCCAAGGCTCAACAGAAGTCTCTTTCAGGGCCCATAAAGAAGACACTGATAAGCAACCTTCTTTACGAACATCACATCAAGCTAGACATGTTGGCACACACCTATGATTCCAGCACTTGGGAGGCTGAAGCAGGAGAATGGAGACTCTGAGGCTAGTCTGGGCTATACAGTGATATTTTCTTTCTCTCTCTCTCTTTCTCTCTCTCTCTCTCTCTCTCTCTCTGTGTGTGTGTGTGTGTATATGTTGTTGTTGTTGTTGTTAGGTGCTGTTGAGTCGTGTCCGATTCATAGCAATCCTTATAGGGTTTTCAATGGCTGATTGTTTTGGGATTGCCTCAGGAGTGGGTTGACACGTCCTTCTCCTGTTTTTGTGGTGCTCGGAATCCAACTCGGGACCTCAGAGACTGCAGAGCGGCGCTCTACCAACTGAGCTAAGTCCCAGACCCGTAGGCGCAGATACACACACACACACACACACACACACACACACACACACACACACTTTTTAAATAAAAACCACTATTACTTCCTATGACTGCTTCTACTCACTTGCCCCAATGCCTACTAAGGGCAAAAGTGCCAAATGCAGCTAAGGAGCCAGAGCAATTTGGTCAAGGTATGTAGCTGATTGGCAAACATCAGAAAAATGGAGGGGTAAACAGAGTTCATATCTTTTGATAACTACTCTTCAAATAGTATTTCTTGAGACAAAATCTATGACAGTAGTTGGGTAGCTGAAAAGGTAGTGGGCAAGCATGAGAGTGTGGGAGTGTGTCTTGGTGTTGGTACTGCTATTGTGATTGAGGGTTACAGTTATTGGAGTATGGAAGGGGGGAGTGTGGAGTGAGAGGACAAATGGTTTCCTCCTGCACTTGTTACCACTCTGCAAATGTGGCAGTAACCCTAGCCTTTTCTGGGATCACCCTTGGTTATTGGGCACTGGCTGTGCATGTTCTCCACTGTCTTAAGCCTGCCTGATGAGGCTGGAGCTGGTTTCATGGCTGTTTTGCTGCTGACCTGCATACTGAGCTGAAGTCCCATTCCCCCAGGAAGAGGTTTCACTGTTTAAACCCGAGGGACTGCAAAGTAACTAAGAAGACATCTTGTGATGACTGTCCAGGTCACTTCCAGATGCTCTACCTTGACCTTTACAGGGAGGCCTGCATCTCTTTGTAATGCACTGTGCACAAATACTTTCTTTAATCCTACAATCATCTTATTTAGCCACAAATCTGCATTATGTCTAGAACTACAATATTTAGATTAGATGAAAAATAATCTATGAAAAACCAGGAATCCTGGATTAATAGTAGGAAACCTGCATTCACTGTAAGCCCTGACCTTAGTCCTTGAGTACCAACATGTCCAAAATAAAGCTTTGATCCTCAACATGAGAAGAGCCATATATACATTTGTGTCAACTGAGAAGACAGATAAATAGCCAATCTTTTTCAATAATCTCATTCACAAGAAAGCTTGGTCTGCACACATTCAAACACAATCATATGTGCTCTGAGAAACACTGAGGAAAAAAGAAATCCTATACCCTGCCTCTGTTTACAGACAGTTAAAAAAACAACATTTAAACTGTGTGCTGTGGAGTAGAGGACTGGGAGGGTGTCCAAGAAGGGCTACATGTCTTTGTAAATAAAATATAAATGGATCCAGAAATGTCTATGAAGAGGGACTAAGAACAGGATACTGCCAAGTAGTGTTTCATAAAAACAGAACCACCTTTTTTGCCACCCTTTCAATCTTTCTTTCTCCATCAAATGGCTCCACACAGGGAAATGGAGCTTTCAGTAAATAGGGGCCTGCAGTTATCAAGAGTGCCAACCTCGTCCTCTTATTCCACATAAACAGAAAGCTCAGATGCCCAAAGTGATTGCTGCCTTAAATACTCTCTTTCCTCTGGGAAGCTAACTGCAGTTTCTTTAGGGTCTGGTTCTCTTTTTAGTTTCCACATTCGTAATAGTTCCTCTTTTTCTCCAGGATAATCAAGAAGTAAGAATTTCTTAATTTTTTTATTTGAAGAATTTGAGAATTCGAGTTTGAGAAGTCTAGACTAGATGCACACTGTACTCCAAGAAAAATACGCAATTTAGTACTCTGTAAAAAACCAAAGTAAGAATAGATTTGTGTCTGTTCAAATTGTAGTCCTAGGAGTACCACCTTAGCTTGAGATGAAATGTACACATCTACTTAGGCATGGAAAGTAGACCCGAAAATGCTGAGGATCAAACTCAGGGCCTTGTGCATGCTAGGCAAGCACTCTCCTACTGGACTACATCCCAAGCCTTTGAATTGTTTTTAAGTGATGTTAGAAAACTCTACTTAAAGAAAGTCAAACAGAAGTTAACTTCTAAAATGACTTCTGAGATGACTTATTGTTGTTGTTGTTGTTAGGTGCTGTCGAGTCGGTATCTGACTCATAGCGACCCTCATAGGATTTTCAATGGCTGACCATTTCGGGATTGCCTTGGGAGTGGATTGCCAGGTCCTTCTCCCATTTGTGTGGTGCTGGGAATTGAACTCAGGACCTCAGAGACTGCAGCGCAGTGCTCTACCAACTGAGCCAAATCCCAGCCCGAGATGATTTATAGGCCAAATATATATTGGGTTATAAAAATGTCCAAGCAAAATAATAGAATATTTACTATTAAGTTATACCTTTTATAGAGCTTATTTCTCTTAAACATTTCAAATACAACCTTATTTACTCAAAATTCTATTTCAGTAGTATAAGTTTCTGATAGTAAACCGACCCCATTCTTACTGGCATCTTACAGAAACATGGTACAAAACACAAACTGCCCATGATTTATTTCTGGCTATGCCACTCTTTGCTATTGGGACACATGGGCTGATTTATTTGTGCCTCAGTTTCTACCTTAATAATATGTTAACTCGTGTAAAGAAATTAGAATGATGCCTGGCACATTCTTAAGAATTACTATCATTAATACTTTGTAAAGTCTATTCCTTAGATATTGCATCTCTTTGTAATATACTTTGTACAAATACTTTCTTTAATCCTATAAGCACCGATTTAGCCCCAAATTTGTATTATGCCTAGAATTGCAATACTTAAATCAGATGAAAAAAATAATTTACCAAAAACAAGAACTCTTAGATTAATTGCACAAAACCTGCACTCCCTGGCCCTGACCTTAGTCTTTGGGCCCCAACATGTCCAAAATAAAGCTTTGATCCTCAGTAGGAGAAGAGCCTTATACATTTGTATTACCTGAAAAGGCAGATAAATGGACAATCATCTTCAATAATCTCATTCACAATCACAAAATTCCCTTAAATTGGCCTCTACCCCCTGAATGTCTGGTTGAGCATAAAAGAAATACAAAAATAAAAGGCATGTTTCTGATCACTTTCACTGCCTAGTTGTTAGACATTCATCCATCCCAATATTATTGCTGTTCCCTTGTCCTCCACCCTCCAAAGAAGAAAGAAAATGTTACCACAGGTGGAAAATTGCTTCTGGCATTAATCCTCCTAGCTCAGATCAAGCAAATGGATATCAGTAATCTCTTCTGGAATAGCTGCCATCATTCATTTTAGTACCATGATGAAAATGCGTGGGGAAATAAGACTTTCTGGCCTCTTTCAAAGAAACTCTCTGAAGAACTGAAATGAATGAGAATCTATGCGTACTAAAATCCCAATTTCATCCAACTTGATTAGAAGGCAGAGGCAAAGCCCCTTTCTCTTAGAATGTTTTATTCCCTGAGGAGTTTTGCTGGGAGGCAGACTCCTAAGTTATCAAACTCAGAATTTTCCCCAATTCCTTCTTTTTCCAGTATGCTTCTTGCGGTTAACTCCATTACTAACTTACAGCGATAAACACCTGGAGTCTATCAAAAACAAAGAGAGGCTTATTCAGTGGGTACAGGCCTGCCTGGTGAACACCCTGAGCAGAAACAAACTACATAATATAAGACTTGAGCAGGAATATGTTTTTTATGATGTGCCAGCGTAAGGGGGATCAAAGGCTAAAGCCAAATAAATAGCAACCGGGCACCAGCAGAGGAAACATATTTAGACTTTAAAATAATCAAAAACAAACCCAGAGAACACTAACACCCTCCACGTTCAGCAGTCATATTTTCCCCCTTTTTATACATGGCTTAAACCTGTCAAGAGTTTTTGAAGCTAATCGCTAAAACTAAAGAAGAATCCTGTCTTTCACTGAGGTTGTGACAATAGCCAAAGAGACTGGGCCAGAACAGATAGACCACCCCACCCCCATCTGTTCAAGCCAGCTCCCTTCTCCTTCCTCTATTGGCTTATTATTGAATTTACCTTGGCCAAGTTATGGAATTTGCCGGCTGACATTAACCCATTTATGGAGCCAACTCCCCCTTATCTAAAACATCTCCAGGCAAACTGAAACAATCTGTCTGCCATCCACTGATTGGCAGGGCAAATTTTTCCAGGTGGTATAACCAGCTCTTTCAAATGATTTGCCAACCTTATTTCAGCCTGGCAGAGTGATCGAAAGAGGACCTGAGCAACTAGTCTTCACTGCCATGATTAGTACCTGCTATGTATTAACACAAACAATTTTGGAAGATTAGTAGTAGTGAAAAAAAGTTGCTGATGGGGGGCCCAGCGCCAAGAGGAGGAGGTAGATATGAGAGCCGAGAATTGACAGCCCCAACCCTGAGGGCAAAGAGCTACATCTGTATTTGATTTGTCAGGGATTTACATTAGTGAAACTTTAACTCTACAGATGATACATAAGATTACACTCACAGAACAAGCTTATGCAAATATAACTTAAACTCCATGGTATGTGGGCCAGACAGTGAGTTTGGCAGATTTCATTGAGTCTGGTGGCTGGATCTAATAAATTCATTTACATGAAGGATTAGGACATCTGGAAAAGTAGCATGGTGGTTTATTGAAACATAAATAACATTAATTGAAAGGTTACAGGTATGCAAAACACTTCATGCAGGCAATACAACACGCTATAAAGCCGCTTCCCTCTTCAAATACAGCGAAAGGAGAAAAATATCTTCCTAACATAAACAGAAAAGGTAATTTCCAAGATCTAATTTAAAAGTCACTTTAGATAGTGAGAGTGACAGAAGTAGCCCATTTCTTCTTCCTGCTTTTGTAGTGAACCCCCCTTTTTGGATCTGCACTGGGCTGCCCTCCTGATACATATCTTAGGCACTAATTAGCAGCAGCAAGGTAGTAACATAATTAAATCTATTTTCAGTTAGAAATCCCCAAACTGTCATGCCATTTTGCAGACAGAAAAGCATGGTTGAGATCTCAAGCAGTTTCTTCCATGAGTTTATTTTTATTTTACTGCTGTAATGTATACTTGCTGGTAATGTGGATGTCGGGTAATGTCTCATGGAGTTGGTTACCATCAGCATAATAACAAATTACCCAGAGGAAAATGAGCAAAGATTGATATCGCATGATTTAAAAGCTGAGAGGAAAGCTCAGGTGGTTTACAATCATTAGAGTACCTCAAGATTAATTTATAACTTGGTAACCCATCCAAACTCCCCCTCATCATTTATCCCCAAATAAAGAGATGACTTAACTCCTCAGTCACCCCAAATGCCTCCTGTCCAAAGCAATAGAAAGCCATTCCTTTCCAAAGGACCATTTTTATTCTAAGTCATTATCCAAACGCTGACTTTGAGAAGTCATGCAAATGAAGACGCAGGAAGCCTGTCATTCTCTCAGGTATGGAGACTCTGTGGAGCCCACTCCAGAAACTCCATGTGAATTCGACATAATCATGTAAAGAGCTGTTTGGTCAAAACTGAAAGAGGACCCTTTGCAAACAAACAAAAATATTGTAAATGAAAAACAAGACTTAATGGGGTGCTTGATATGTTTTGGAGAATAATTTCATAACATTCTTAAAAAGAGACTAATCTCCTCGATGATCTTGCTTCTCATGATAAAAAGAAATTATACAACATGATTTTTGTTTTAAAATCAGGTGACAGAATTCAAAAAATGGAAGGAATCTTTATCAGCCACATTTCAATTCTTGCCATCAGGAATATAGTTCATAACATGTATGAATTTTTAACATAGCTCTCCATAGAGTATCTGTCAAATTAAATATAACTGGTAGCTGAAATTGGTCAAGTGAAGGATATTGCCACAGTAAAGGTTTTATTTCCCTCTATATGGACTTTAAGACCCTAAAAATATCAAAGATTTTTCATAAGTAGCTAAATAACAATGGACACATTCAAAAAAAACAAATCACATTCACTAATTCCCATGGCTTTCCAGAGAACACAGAATTTAACATTTCCAAGTTTTTTAGAGCAATATCATTTGATTGCACACTGATAAGACATGAAATATTTTTCAGGAAATATACTTCAAACAGATTGTCCTTTTCAAGGTAGTTCATTCAATGTGTTGTATGACCACCAGAAGTACTGGGATACATGGAAAACTTCTTTACTGAAACCTGCTAATTTGAAATTAAAAAGAAAAAAGTCTTGTCTACAAATGAATTCAGTGCTTAGAAGAAAGGTGATGGCCTCCTGACAAAAATAAATGTAATTCCCATATTATGATACCAGGCCTCAGTGGTTAGAATAACTTTTGTTGTAATCAGAATACTCAGTAAATAGCCTATTCATATCCAATTGAATCTTCAGGATTATTTTAAGTAGGATTAACAGGTTAATTTTCTTAGGCACTTTCAGAAAAACTAAAGTTCAGTCTCAGACACTAAATATCAGTTGATGCTCATGAGCATTTTTGCTTATTTTTTTTTACCATGGGAAGACAGAGCTCCACAGAAAATGTTCATTAACTCCATTACATCACTGGGTGAAGTTCCAATAAGTGTTCCTCAGTCATATAGGGTTTTAAAGAAGAAAAGCCACAGGTTGTAAGAGGCAATATATGGAGCTCACAGATGTCAAATTCAAAGTTTGTTTCCTATGGCAAGTCAGCTATAGTTTTTATGAATTTTCCCTTGGTAATTAAGAATATCTACTGCATCCTCATGATTGGGACATAATCTAGATTACAGACACAACTAGTACTTAAAAATAGTTCTGTACATCTATAACATGTTATGATTGAACAAGAACAATTTGTTGTTCTTGTTGTTGTTGTTAGGTGCCGTCAAGTGGGGTCTGACTCATAGCGACCCTATGTACAAAAGAATAAAACACTCCTTGATTCTGAGCCAGGCACACAATCTTATTTATATTTAAGACCATTGTTGCAGGCACTGTGTCAATCCATCTAGTGGAGGGTTTTCCTTTTTTCAGTGACCTGCCACTCTCCTAAGGACCTGCCACTGTCCTTCTCCAGGGATTGGTCCCTCCTGACTACATGTCGAAAATATGTAAGACACAGTCTAGCCATCCTTACTTCGAAGGAGCATTCTGGTTGCACTTCTTCTAGGACAGATCTGTTGGTTCTTTTGGCAACCCATGGTATATTCAATATTCATCGCCAGCATCATAATTGGAAAGCATCAATTCCTTTCTTGTCTCCCTTGTGCAATGCCCAGCTTTCACACCCATATGATGTGACTGAAAATACCATGGCATGAGTCAGGCGCATCTTTGTTTTCAATGTGACATCTTTACTTTTCAACACTTTGTTGTTGTTGTTGTTAGGTGCCATCGAGTCAGTATCCAACTCATAGCAACCCTCATAGGGTTTTCAATGGCTGACTATTTCGGGATTGCCCTGGGAGTGGATTGCCAGGCCCTTCTCCCATTTTTGTGGTGCTGGGACTTTAACTTGGGTCCTCAGAGACTGCAGCGCAGCACTCTACCAACTGAGCTAAATCCCAGCCCCTTTTCAACACTTTAGGGAACCCAAAATGGTAGAGCAAAACAGCAGCATTTATTAGTGCATCAATAAAAATCTTGTTGGCAACTTGGATATCTTGGATACATTGGGCAAGTTGCTCAGCTACAAAGTGGAGATAATAATAGTACCCACCTGATGGCACTTTTAGCAAGGATTGGAATGACTTACTTTCATATTATACATTTAGAGTTTTGCCTAGTACATACAAAAGACTTTGCTACTGCTTCTACTTTGCTGCAACATAAGAGCTCAGAAAAGTGTGGCACTTAAAGGTACCCCTTACTGAAGATAAGTCATCATACCACAGGGACATTTGTACTTCCACATTTAATGCAGCACTCTTCACAATTTAATTTCAAGGTATGGAATCAATCCAAATATCCATCAACACAGGATTAAATTTACAAACTGTGGTATATATCCACAAGGGAGGGCTAGGGTTTAATTGTTTGTAGAGTATGGCTCTGCACTTCCTGAGACCCTGGTTTTGATCCCCAGCACTGCAAAAAAAATGGGAGAAGGATGTGGCAATCCACTCCTGAAGCAATCCTCAAAATAATCAGATGCTGAAAACCCTTTGAATGGCTGCAAAGCACTGACAGTGCCAGGTATTACACAGTGTTGGGGAGTGTTTCATTCTATTGTACAAACAGTCGCTATGAGTCAGACCCAACTCAGCAGCAGCTAACAACAACGAACAACACACACAATGGAATATTATTCAGTAGTAAAGAAGAATGAAATTATGTCAGTTGCAGCAAAATGGATGGACTGCAGAGTATTATTTTAAGCGAAATAACCCAGACTCAAAAAGAAAAATACCACATTCTCCCTCATATGGAGGAGCTAAACCTATCTTAAATGGAAAAAAATTCACACACACACACACACACACACACACACACACTCATACTTACCTAATATCAGAAAATAGAAGTAGAACCAATATGAGGGTGAAGGGGACTAATGAGAGGGAGTGGATGATGAGAAAGCTGGGAGGGAAAGGAGAACAACATAGAGGAGTAAAGTTGTTGTTGTTGTTAGGTGCCATTGAGACGGTATCGACTCATAGCGACCCTCATAGGATTTTCAATGGCAGACAGTTTCGAGATTGCCTTGGGAGTGGATTGCCAGGCCCTTCTCCCATTTTTGCAGTGCTTGGAATTGAACTCGGGACCTCAGAGACTGCAGCTCAGTGCTCTACCAACTGAGCTAAATCCCAGCCCTAGAGGAGTAAAGAGGGAAAGAGAAAACACAAAATACAGGGTGAAACTATGAAAGTACGAAGAAAGAAAAAAGACAAAAAAGGAAAAAAGAAAGAGAAGAAAAGGGAAAGACAATCAAATCAGCATTTTGTGTATCAGCCCCATGGCTTCAGGATTCAGTTGTTGATATTGAAAAATCTGCAATCAAAAATGCAATCAAAAATTGAAAAAATGCAATCAAATCAGGGTATAAATCAGGTTGCATACCACCATCACTATATGCTAATTAAAATTCTTACTTTTTTCTGTTCTATAAAATGATTAAGGAGATGGAAGTGTTAGTAAAACTGATTTGATAGTTGCATAATGGGTATATCAAGTGACTTACTACTCTGTATCCTATTAACATAAGTAAAATACTGAAAAAAAAAAACTGGCCCTTACTGATATCTTCAATTATTTCTTGTTGTTGTTAGGTGCCGTCGAGTCCGACTCATAGCGACCCTCATAGGGTTCTCAATGGCTGACTGTTCCGGGATTGCCTTGGGAGTGGATTGCCAGGCCCTGCTCCCATTTTTGCGGTGCTGGGAATTGAACTCAGGACCTCAGAGACTGCAGCACAGCGCTCTACCCACTGAGCCAAATCCCAGCCCTCAATTATTTCTAGAAGGGGCTAAAAAGTGGCAATATGTTTCAGAGAATAATTCATCAAAGTAAACTCAACTCCAAAACAAGTAATAACCCCATGCCTGTGGGAAGCTTTCCCATATGGAACAAAGGAAAAAAGCATTTCTTCTCTGAAGAGAAATCCTGAGATGACTAAAAGTCACTGATTCAGAGTGAGAAAGCCTGAGACAAAAGACGACAGAACTGGGTATGGAGCTCAGTGGTACAGTGCTTGCCTAGCATGCTCAAGGCCTTGGGTTTGATCTCCACTGACAAAAAAAAAAAAAAAAAAAAAAAAACAGAAGAGAAGAAGACAATTAGAAGTTAAAAAAAGTTTGTGGAGCCAGGCACTGTGGCACAAGCCTGTAATCCCAGCAGCTTGGGAGGCAGAGGCAGGAGGATTGCAATTTCAAGACCAGAGGCAGTCAGTGTAACTTAGTGAGACCCTGTCTCAGAAACAGAAAAAAAGGGGGGGGCATGGACTGGGGGTGCAGCTTAGTGGTACAGCACTTGCAAAGCTTGCAGGTGCCATGCCCTGGGTTCAACCCTCAGTACCAAAAACAAAACAAAACAAAACAAAACAAAACAAAACAAAAACTTGTCAAAGAAACAAGAATGGATAGAAAGACATTGAATCCAGGAATTGAAATGAGGATAGAGATTTAGCTCAGTGTGATTTAGCTTGCCTCACAAGTGCAAAGCCCTGGGTTTGGTTCTCGGCATGAAAAGAAAAAAGGAAAGAAAAAAGAAAAAAGGAAAAGAAAGGAAAGGAAAGGGATGGAATGGAATGGAATTTCTGGAAAGGTAAGGAAGGGAAGAAAGGAAGAAGAAGGAAGGGAGGGAGGGAGGGACGGAGGGAAGGAAGAAAAGAAAAGGAAAAGAGAAATGAGGATAGTAATAACCACTAAAAGAGCATGACTCCTCAAAACAGTCTTAAAGAGTGAGGGAACAAGGCTCTGAGAAATACTGATGTGTTATCAAATCATCCAAATGGTGCAGAATCTATTTTAAGCTCATTTATAAGTCCAGAAAGGTATAAAAAGTATACAAGTATTATCATAAATAGAATAGAGAAGACACTAAGTTCAAGTTATTTTTGAGGATGGCTATTTGCATTACTAGGGGCTGAGATGTAACTCAGTTGGAAGATCACTGCTCTGCAGTCTCTGAGGTCCCAGGTTCAATTTCCAGCACTGCAAAAATGAGAAAAGTACTTGGCAATCCAACTACCGAGGCAATCCTAAAACAATCAGCCATTGAAAAACCTTATGAGGGTTGCTGAGAGTTGTACAGGACCCGACAGGACCTAACAACAACAACAACAACAACAACAACAACAATTTCCATTACTTCCAGCAATCACTTCCATACATGTTCACAAGCCTCATGCTACCCTCTCCTAAGCAGCAGACCCATCATGTTCCTAGATGTACTTCTTGGGTATCGCTAGCCCAGAGATGAACTCATTCTCTGTTGCTCCCTCCACTAAAAAGTTTCTCCTTGTTTGTTAGCGAATGACATCACCATATTACCAAGTGCCCAAACTCAGTGCCTCTCTTCCTCTCTTACACTCATCTCCTTAGCCGGTAAAACAGTACATCCTGATGACTCTGCCTCTCCCATTTCTCTCAAATCTCTACAGCCCATTCTATCTGCCTTGTCTGAGACATATGATCATTTCATTTACCTGCTTAATGTCCGCCATGGACTCTCTTCTGTTTATAATTTTAAAAAGTTTAAGCTCCTTGGTACAGCATATGTGGCTCTTTTCTATACCAGGTGGGGATGGAGAACACTTATTGAGGCAAGTGTTTTGTTAGTCTGTGACGTAGAATGCTTTAGTTCTCTGAATTTTTCTTCTCAGCTTAGGTCACAAAAAACAATGACAAGACAAAGAACTCCTCACCAATCATACTGCTCCCTACTGAGTCAGTTCATTAAACTCTCTATCATACACCATACCATGAATTTCTCACGTGTTCAAACATGTTATTTCTTCTCTCTTTAACTGTGAGGCCCTCACCCATCCATCAAGATTCAGCTCAAATGTCACTGCTCTGTGCAGCTTTTCCCAATTCCCCAAGGCAAAGTTTATTCTCTTCCACTGTAATCCCACAGCATGTTTCTACCTCTCTCATGAAATATATTTTTTATTTAAAATCTCAATAGCCAGGATCTCTAGGGCAAGGCACAATTCACAAAAGGTACTTAATAAATGGCTATTGAACAACAGAATCTAGAGCTGTCTCAACTGACAGTTCCATCAGAAGCCGGTAACAAAGCAAATGTATCAATTAAAATAATTCCTTAAAGACACATGGGTAGAAATCAGTTAAGCAGAAATGGATTCCCGGAAGATATGGTTGGCAACAAAGCATAATTTAAAATTACTAGAAATCTCAGAAGAAAAACAACTTATATTCCAAATCATTATTTACCCCTGGTTCTTTAAGCTTGAGAACATGGTAGCAGGATGGATGGATGCACATTTGGGGGAGGAATCTGAGTTTTTCATTGTCTGGTATACATGGCCTACCCCTCTTCCCAATCATCCTTTTAGTTCCAAGATTTGTTCACCAATTTGTGCCCTGTCAACTTTCCTCATTCCCCATACTACTTCAGATCTCTTGTCCCTGCCGTATTCATGAACAAACGCAAGGTAGTGACTACCTGGTACTGCCACAAACTAGGGTAGAGAAAAAAAGTGGGCCAGTCCCCCATGGCCAAGCCAGCTGAGATCTTATCTGTGACCCAGCAAGGATATTGGGAGGACAGTTAGAGTCAGGGTTTCAGCAAGAGGTCACATCCCTTCCTACCTTACTTTAGCCATAGCGAATGACTGTAGTGATATGTTTCACCCTTTCTTATTCAGGCTGCTCTCCTGCTGCCTATTTGAAGGTAGACACCATCTATGCTCCCTTGTTGTCCCTACCATAAGATGAGTCACTGATGTCTCTGGACCCAAACATCAGTAACATTTATTTGATCTATTTTCACAAAACAGTTGTGTAGCTTAACATCTGTCCTGAGGCTCTGTGACTGATTGCAGAGAAGATAGTTTTAAAACATGGCCTCCAAAGTCCTGACACTATCCTATTAAGAGGTAGAGTCTATGTTCCATCCCTCATATGTGGGCTGTGTGACTGCTTGACTCATAGACAAAGGGAATGCCACTGTGCCTACTTTTACACCCAGACTTTAAGAAACTGGCTATCTCTACTACCTGTCTCTTAGGACATGTGCTCTTAGAACGTAGCTACCATGTCTCTAGGAAGCCCCACCTGATACTGCATGGAGTAAACACAAGTTGTTCCTGCCAGCCTCACCCAAACTGCAAATGGAGTAATAAAATAAATAATGGTTGTCGTTTAAGCCTGTATGCTTTGGGAACTCTGTACACTTTGTTAGTATCCAGCAATACAGAACTGACAGAGCAGTTAACTGAATGATGAGTGACAAGAGATGGTTTTTATATAAGAAAACCATAGTTGACTTGTAAGCAATTTTGCTGGAAAAACATTTTTAGCTTTATATTCTGGAAAAGTTTAAATCATACAAATTCAATAAAGTGAGTCTACCCATCATGGACATACTTGACCAAGCTGAATAACTCAACTCACAGTAAGTGCACCATGGATTTTACAGCAAATTGAAGACATTACATCATCTCATTCATAACTACTCCAGGTGTTTTTTTAAGACAGTAATACTTTAAAAATATATAAAAAAATACAATTTTCACATTTAAGGAGAAATTGATTTTAAAAATCCTTAATAATTCCTTGTTGGTATTAGGTGCCTTTGAGTGGAGTCAAACTCATAGTAACTCTATGTACAACAGAATGAAACACTAGTTTTATGCCAGGCATACAACTGTTTTTTATGTTTAAGCCCATTGTTGTAGACACTGTGTCAATCCATATAGTTGAAGGTCTTCCATTTTTTCATTGACCCACCAATCTCCTAAGCATGATGTCCTTCTCCAGGGATTGGTCCCTCCTGACAACATGTCCAAAACACATCAGACATAGTCTAGCCATCCTTGCTTCCCAGGAGCACTGTGGTTGCACTTCTTCTAGGACAGCTCTGTTGGTTCTTTTGGTAGCCCATAGTATATTCAATATCATCTAGAGCACCATAATTCAAAAGCATCAATTCTTTTCCTGTGTCCTTTATTCAATATCCACCTTTCACAATGGTATGGTGCGACTGATGTATGAGTCAGGTGCTCGTCTTCAATGTGACATCTTTACTTTTCAACTCTTTAAAGAGGTCTTTTACAACGGACTTTCCCAATGCAATGCAACTTTTAATTTCTTGACTGCTGCTTCCACAGTGTTGACTATAGAACAAAGAAAAGCAAAATCTTGGACAACCTCAATCTTTTCTTCCTTTATCATGAAGTTGCTTACTGACCCAGCTGTAAGGATTTTTGTTTTCTTGTTGTGGATATGCAATCCATACTGAAGGCTATGTTCTTTGATCTTCATCAGTAAATGTTTCAAACCCTTTTCACTTTCAGCAAACAGAGTTATGTCATCTGCATGATGCAGGTTGTTAGTCTCCCTCCAATCATGATGCCACATTCTTCTTCATAAAGTCCAGTCTCTCAGATTATTTGCTCACCATAGAGATTAAAGAGGTATGGTGAAAGGATACAGCCATAACACATACCTTTCTTGATTTTAAACAAGGCAGTGTTTCCTTGTTCTGTTTGAATGACTACCTCTTTGTCCATGAGCAGATTTCTCATAAGTATGACTAAGTGCTCTGGTATTTGCATTCTTCACAATGTTATCCATAATTTGTTATGATCCTCACAGTCAAATGCCTTTGCATAGTCGATAAAATCCTTAATCTTATCACTAATCAAATTTTCCCAATTTTCATTTGTTTTGGTTTGCTTCAGTTTTATTTATGAGTCATGATCCACATTGGGTATCTAGCTGATTGATTGCTTAAGTCTCATTGAAAATCTATAGATTCCTCATATTTGATTTACAGAAGAACCCTAACCTTTTGTCCTACACAGTTTCTCATATTGTGAATATTGCTGATTGTATCTTTATGGTTTGGTTTAACGACTTTTCCTGTCCTCTATGTTCAGATGGTATCCAGAAGCTTTGTCGTTGCTGTTGTGGTTGTTAGGTGAAGTCAAGTCCATCTGACTCATAGTGCTCCTATGTACAGCAGAACAAAACGCTACCCAACACAGTGCCATGTGCAAGATTATGTCTGTTTGAGCCCATTCTTGCAGTCATTATGTTTCTTCTCATTTTGAGTTGTGCCACATCAACAAATGGAGGTCTCAGGGGCTCTACTCCATTCCTATCCCTAAGGCCAACTCTACTTTGAGGAGACAACTGTTCCCTACTTGTCTTTTGAATACCTTCCAACCTGGAGGACTCATTTTCTACCATTATGTTTGACAGTGCTTCTCTGTTATTCGTAGGGTTTTCAATGGCTAAGTTTTTCATGAGTGGGCTGCTGGGTGCTTCTCCTTAGTCTGTCTTACACTGGAAGCTCAGATGAAACTTTTCCACCATGAGTGGCTTTCCTGGTTTCTGAAATACCAGTGACATAGCTTTCAGCATCACAGCAACACACAAGCCCCCACAGCACAACAAGCTGACAGCCACATGGGGGATTCAGAAGTTTGGTATCTTCTAATTAGACCTTTTAAATCATGTTTTGCTAAAAATGTATACATGAAGTTTTTTCTCAAAACTCATGTTTGCCTCATGAAAGGTACAGTATGTCCTTGTTGTAGATCTTATTACTAAGAGAATAATTACCCAGTTCACACTGGATTATGGTGCACTTTACTTACAAAGCAACACCTTAGGTCTTGTGATAGCAACTCAGGCTCATTAGACACAAATCAGATCTTCTCCTAAATAATCCTGACTTATCTTTTGCTGTCCACCATTAAACAAATAATATGAACTCATTCATTTTTGCCAACAATAAACAAAGATGAATACAGTAAAATTCCTGTCTTCAAGATCATACTCTAGGAGGGCATAGAAATGTAGACTGAATAGCACAATTTGGCAACTGAAATCACAGTGATAAACGGTGTAAAGAAGACTGCCTGGGAGTATTTCTCCTTTTACAGTGGGTGAAGCTTCTCCTAGAACATCAGCAGAGGAGTGTACACTGTGGTGTGGTGGCTGAGAATATGGGCTCTTGTATAAGCTATCATATAGTTTTCATCTTAATACCAGTTCAAATCTGTCTGCCTCAATTTCCTTATCTATAAAATAGGCATAATATAATAATAATTGATTATGAAGATAAAGACCATTAAATAAGGATTAGCAAGATTAATGCATTTAAAATAATTAAATCAGTACCTAAGACACTAGATATTTGGTCTTATGGAAGTTGCTATTGAAACATATGGATTTATTAAAATGTTTTGAATCTTTTTTTGTTTTGTTTTGTTTTCAGATACTAGACTACTAAATTGGCGCCAAAAAGTCTCGCTTATTAAGAAAAGCTCAGTCTTCATTGCAAGAAGTGTGAGTCCAGTATAGATTCTTCTAAGGCTATAATAGCATATACAGAGGCAGGGCCAGCCCTACCCACGAACAGAGTAAGACATTGTCTTTTCAGATTTGTTTCATGGCCTTTTCTATAACCAAACTCTCTCACAACTAGGCCATTAGAAAGGCCTCTAGGTCAAGAATTCCAGGATAAGTGAACTTATATGCCTTGTTGTTGTTGTTAGGTGCCGTCGAGTCGGTATCCGACTCATAGCGACCCTCATAGGGTTTTCAATGGCTGACTGTTTTGGGATTGCCTTGGGAGTGGATTGCCAGGTCCTTCTCCCATTTTTGCGGTGCTGGGAATTGAACTCGGGACCTCAGAGACTGCAGCACAGCGCTCTACCAACTGAGTTAAATCCCAGACCTTATATGCCTTGGAGGGGGGTAATGCAGCTAGATCATCATCATGAAAGAAATTCATTTTTCACATTAGTTATTCTCCATTTCTTACGACATTTCTTGAGGAAATAGTTGCAGAAATAACTTTGATGTTAGGAGGGGAACATGAACATTTTAGGCCTTGAAATGTGCCAACAGAACAGATTCATGTGGGGTTATATATTTTTTGAAAAAGAAAAAATGTCATACCTGCATATTGGTTTACCACACTAAAGAATAATAGCATTATATTTTCTCTTTGGAAGCTGAACTTAAGCAAATGTATGACTATCAAAATTGACCTGTGTATTATTATTTTCATTTCTGTGAAAAACTAACTAAAATAGGCATCCACATGTTTTCACAGGTTGAAGTTTCAAACATAAATAAGGAAAGCAAGTAGGTACATAGAATGATAGAAATGAAGTAACTCAAGTTCTGTGTCTTCCTTCTAACAATCATTATCCTATTATTATTTTGATTCCAGTAGGTAAGAAACAGGAAGATATTGTGTCATAGGAACTGTGGATACAAACAGTATCCAAAGTGAGATAGAGAGACTTGGAACCCTTAAACACTTGCTCTTGAAAATGAACATGTGCAGGTGAGTCTCTGTGTCAAAGTCAGATTATGAAATGGGAGGTTTTTTGAAAGAGCTTTTGTGTACAAAACAATATTTATTAAAGAATAAGTAATAAAAATGTGTTGTTGTTGTTGTTAGGTGCCATCGAGTCAGTATCAGACTCATAGGGACCCTCATAGGGTTTTCAGTGGCTGACTGTTTCAGAATTGCCTTGGGAGTGGATTGCCAGGTCCTTCTCCCATTTTGCATTGCTGGGAATCGAACTCAGGACCTCAGAGACTGCAGTGCAGTGCTCTACCAACTGAGCTAAATCCCAGCCCTAAAAATGTGTTAGTTTGATATATATACTTAAAACCAAACAGTAACTATATCAATTGTTTAAACTTAAACAAAAAGATGTTCTTTTAGAAATATTGTATTACTTTGTTTAGAACTACTAGTATATATTAGTAATAAAAAGCTGATTTGCTAAAAGTGGATTGTGTTACTGTTTTTAAATTGGCTAAAGATTAGTAGTTATGAAGACTGTCGGTTTTATGCCCAAAATTTTTTCTTTGAAATTAACTCTTTATAGAAACTTTAGTTATGTCAAGAACAAGAGTTGCTAAACCAGTACTAACTCCTATCTTGAGCTAACTTATAATTACTCCTGATAAAATAAATTATCATTATAGCAAAAGTATATTCATTGAATAGCTTCATTCTGTCTTAAATTTAAATTTTCTTAAGAGGTGAACAAAAGCAAAGTATGCAATATAATTGTTTGAAAATGCCTTTATAAAACCCACTATATTGTATTGGAATTAAAAATACAATGTAAAAATGATAAAATAAAAGCAAAATTAATAATTTATCTTTGTACCAGATTTCACATCTCCTTAGCTATCTAAATATAAAAATTCTAACACTTTCATTGTGTACTGACTACAAAAGAGTGTGTGAATCCCTGGAATTTAAATTTCCATGTCTAGTCCTTTCATTTGTTTAGCAATTTTGAAGTCTATAAAATCTAACTGTAGCACACATTTCACAATACTGATAGAAAACATTATAAGCCATTTAAAAAAATTATTAGGTCTCAGAACTCAATTTAAATCCCATCTATTATTCCCTGACACAACGGTATCTGTGTTGTTAGGTATCTACTGCTCAGAATAAACTAATGCATTCTTGACTTTCTCTTTCAGAGATTAAAATACAGGGAGAAAGGCTTCATAAAAGAAAACAATTTAAGAAAATTACACGCAATTACATGTAGAGTTTCAACATAGACTGGGACCAGAAAATACTTTAAAGATGAAGTAGAAAATGAAATATGAATTAAAGGGGGGTTGGTATGGAGTAATGAAGTGGTAATAAGAAAACAAAGGACATCCTAGTTGGAGAGAGGCAGTGAGTGAACAAAGGGAGATGTGAGTGTCAACGTGAGAATATTGAGGGTACTGAGGTAACTAGGAAAGGATGTAAGTGTAGTGTTGAATGGTAAAATGAGCCAAATTTTGGACACTTTGAATGCCAAAACCAGAAGTCTGAGTCTAAGATGAAAGGAGTCTTTATAGACAAAGAAAACCCAGGTTGCAAGGAATCAATATGAAGGATAGAGAGGCATGAAAACAAGGCTAAAGACAGGCAAAGCAGAGTAAGTCTAGGCACGAAGTGTTATGTGTATTGGCTAAGACTGTTGCTGTAAAAAAGGAGAGAAAATGTGTGTGAATGATACACAAAGAAAGAAAGTGATGACAGAAAGGATATGAGAAATAAGAGAGGGGAAAGAAAGTTGACTAAAATTTCAAAACCAGACAATCAGGAAAATGGTGAATATCCAATTGAAATAAGTTCACTAAATATTCTAAAATACCGTATATTGAATAGAATTATTGGTTAAAACATTAGTTATTAAACATGGAATCTATCCTGTGCTGCTAAATTAAAATTTTATAATTCCATTTGTCTTTGCTAAATGTTCAGATAAATATAATAAACCCCTTTGAATTTACTAACTCTCACAACATATAAAATATTTAGTAGGCATTATTTTTATTTTTAAAAATAAAAATGACAGAACATGATGAATTTGAGAATGTAAGATTCTTCATTGACTCAAAGCTGGACAACAGTGATTTCATTCAAAAGAATTAAGTATTGGCCGCGTGTGTAGCTTAGTGAAAGTGTTTGATCAGCAGGTACAAGCCCTTGGGTTCAATCTCCAGCATCATAAGAATCAAAAGCATTACATATTGTGTCAAAATCTTCAGTGAAACCCTCAGTAAAATGTAATTTTTTTGGTGTGAACACTGAAGCAACGGTTGGTTTTGTACTCATAAGTAATCATTAAACTGGCCTAAGTGAAGTTATGTAATTGGCAACAAGTGAATGGGAATTCATAAAATTGGGTACAATAGGATTCATGGTCGTGTGTGTGTGTGTGTGTGTGTGTGTGTGTGTGCACGTGTGTGTGCGTGTGTGTGTGTGTGTGTGTGTGTGTGTGTGTGTGTGTTTCTAGGGATCAAACAGGACTTTGTACATGCTCAGCAAGCAGTCTACCACTTAGCTCTATCCCTGGCTTATGGTCATTACTGATCACAACCTGATCTACTGTATTTTTTATTCAGTGCCATCTGAATACATTTTTACAAAAATAAATATTTTAATTGGGATTATATCTTTAATGACAACTTTTTTTTTAAAACAGAGTCATGCTGTGTAGCACAGGCTGGCCTCAGCCTCCCAGTTGTGAGATTAAAAGAGTGCATCACCATATTCAGCCTAATGACACACTTTTATCTACGAATAATATCCACAATATTTTTTGCAAGGTTTGTCAAGTCAGTTTAATCTTTTAACTAACTTTCAACTTGGTACAGCTAACCACTTCCATTTTTGTTACTTTTTAAATTTTATTAAGCTTGTTTTCAGTGGAATTATATTCAATATAAATCTTCAATGAAGATTTTGCAGATTTATGGGACTTTTATCCCTATTAATTTTCACCTATCATGGCTCAAGCCATGGGAGTTTTGCTTTTTGATTTGTGTATGTGTCTATCTGTGTATGTGTGTGTGTCTGTTATATATCTAAGAACAATACCCTTTGGTCCCATTTTGCACATCTAAGTTTGGGTCAGTTTTGACCATGGTACAATTTATCTTATATTAATTACTTAACAAGACTACATTTTTCTGAGTAAAGATGGCAAAGTAGAACAGTCCAAAATGTTGAGGTAGAAATTTTCTGCTTCACATAAGCACACATGTGGAGTAGGGCCAGTATCAGTGTAAAACATATTGCAAGCTTTCTTTAACATTTCAATTTCTTCAACAAGCCTGCTTCTTACAAAGTAAATAAATTCACCTCCTTGCCTGATTTTTAACTTGGAGATATATCGTCATTATTTAGGAGTACCCAAACACTCTTAATCTGCTAAAATATGAGTGATGTTGTTACTAGGTGCTGTCAAATCAGGTCTGACTCATAGCAACCCTCATACAGTATAAACTCTCATTATTGCTTTATGCTGTAATTTCTATCAGAAACTTAGTCCTAATTTGCTGATTATATTACATGCTCTCCATAAAGACCTATTTTCCCTATCTAAATACATGATGACTTCAGGCACAATTTTGACTGCTAACTTTTACATGAGCTCTGAATTCTATGAGACTATGAAAAATGCAAAAGTGTGTAGATTTCACAACTTAAGAATCAACTGGAAACAGTTCATGATTAAGTAAAGAGCACTGGAAATCTCTTACCTTACCTTCTGAACACCTTCAAGCAAACATGATGCTGTCTATGACTTTTAGTCCCTTAATTATTCATTTGTTGGGAGTTGCGGGTTTAGCTCAGTGGTAGAGCACTTGCCTCAGAAGTGCGAGGCCCAGGGTTCTGTCCTCAGCACCAGAAAAAAAGTTATTCATTTGTCATTGGCAAAACTTTTTTAATGTGTTTCTTATCTTTGAGACATAACAAGAAAATATAATATTTCCCTAGTATGAAGAACTTGGTAGCATGATGGATGAAACTTCAGGAACATTACATCAGCTAGTTGTTTAAGCTTTAATAAAAAACACACTTTGGTCTTCCTTGCTAGACTTAAAACTTAAAATGAATTGGCCTGTAAAAGGAAATCTACTATTTTTTTGTACATTTGGATTTTTTTACCTGTATAATTTACACAAAAAAAGGTGTTATTTTCCAATTGCCTGCTTCTATAAAGCTTTAAGAAATTCTAGAATAAAAAATAACTTGTCTCTGGTGCCTTAATGTAGTACTTATTCAAATTGAGTCCATACTTAAATCATTCCTCTTCATTTTAAAAAGTTGATTATGATATCAAATATTATTTTCTCATTGACTATGTAGTATATATTGCAAGTGGGCTTTGTTGCTGTTTTATTTTGTTTGTCACTTGTTTTTGGCCATGGTGAAGACTGAACCTAGGGGTGTACATATGTAGGGAAAGAGCTCTACCATTGAGTCATATCCCCAAGCCTTCAAATGCCACATTTTAATCCACCTGAAACAGTCTCTTTTTCCCTATTTGAAATCATTTCTTCAGTTGGTCAAAGGCCTAGAACTTAGATAATCAAAATAAGATGTACTAAATAAAAAGAAGTATTAAATCTAAATATAAACTATTAAAATAAAGACCTTTTAAAGAACACTAACGTGATGAAAATAAAACATTTTACTTCCATTCTCTAGATCAAGACTTTGACCACTGGTGCAACTCCTTCTACCCTAGTGGCCATACCTAAGATTTAGCCAATAACTACGACATTATAATAGAAGCCATAAAGTGTTATAGGCCTGCAACCCTACCACCATGGCATCAAATCCCATCAGTTCTTGGAAGCTAAGCAGGGTCGGGCCTGGTTATTTCTTGGATGGGAGACCGCCTGGGAACACCAGGTGCTGTAGGCTTGGGAGAAGGACCTGGCAGCTCACCCCCAAAAATGAACCTGCTATTGAAAACCCTATGAATAGTAGAGAAGCACTGACAATACTGTTTCATCTGTTGTATGTAGGGTGACTATGAGTCATTCACTGACTCAAGAGCACTTAACAACAAAGGCAAATTGTTATACAGAATGTGATTCTGGAGGACATGTGGATGATCATTTAGATGCATAGTCAAGGAGGAGGACCAAACCTGCGTCTTAAGGATTTATTGCTTGCAGTTTTCATCCCAAAATGCATTTAAACAAGGATTCTTCTTCATTGGGAAGCCTTACATTTAATTAAAACTTCTTTGAGCTTCACAAATGTCTATTATTTTATTTAATACCATTTCATGGAGAGATCATGTGCAATTTCAATAAGAAAAATATACAAAATGCATTCACTTAAACTTATATTTGTTTCATAGTTATTAAAAATGAGATGATCATTTATATTATCTAGCTAAATATACTTACTCATTACCTAAAAAGAAGCTCTATTTTTATGTGTAAAAATAAAAGAGATTATATTCCTCTCATTAGATAAGGAATGTATTGTTCACCAGGTCAACTCATTTCTGAGACACCTGTGAGGTTTTTTCCTCCATTAGCATGTCAAATTAGAGAAGGATTATTGTGAGCAATTTTTTTCAGATTTATTCTGTCAAATCAGCTATTGATAACTTGAGACCACCCTAATCTTAGATAGAAAATACAGCTTTTTGTTGAGAGAAAAAAATACTTATTTTTAAAGCCATGTCATTTTTCTATTTGACACAAATAAGAGCAATAGATTTGATCTCAATGAAATCAGATGCATTTTAAAGTATCAATTTTGTTCTCAAGGAATTTTGATTCTACTCGCAATATTAAAAAGAACAGATGAAATAAAATTTTGAATGTTTTAGTTCTCCTCTTCACCAAACACTGAAGAAAGTCACTCGGACTGAGAAATAGGAAAGAATGATAAAAAAGTTCATAATGAAAAGTTTTTAAATTATATGAGTAAATCTACTACCACAGCATTTTAGAAATTACATTTAAATTTTATTTATTTCTATCTTTTTTCCAATACTTGAGAGTTGAACCCAGAGCCTCATACATACTTTGCAAGTTCTTTATCACTGGGCTGCTCCTCAGGTCCATTTTTTTTTTTTTTTTTATTCTGCGTCTCTCTAAACTATGCAGGCTGTCTCTGGCTTTGAAGTTGCAATCCTCCTGCCTCTGCATCCCAAGTCCTTGGGATTACAAGCATGCCCCATCATGCCTGGCTCTCTAAAAGTTTTGAACAAGAGCAATATTCAAGGGCTTAAAATGTAGTAAATTCTGTTAGTACTTACTCCTTTATTTCATCTGATGGAAAAGGACTCTCAAAATTTTAATCTGGTATAGTTGAGATTATTACTGCACATTAAAATGCATTACTGGATAGAAGGTCCAACTTGAATTATCTTTTCCCCTAAGTGTCATCATTTAAATGTCTGGTTGGGATACTAAAATTAACCAATTCCATATTGGGTATCTATATTTAACTCAAAATTCAATGCATGGTGGCTAAATGGTCAGGCTCTGAGTCAAATACTAACTGCATGATTTTTGACATGAAGGTTAAATCAATTTTCCTATATTCTTCAACTTCCCATATTCTTCAGCTGCAAAGGACCACTAAGAATAGTGCTGTCTTCATAGAGTTTCAGGAGACTTATAAATAATAATGTTCATAAAAATTTGTCCCAGTGTGATGGATGTGATAAACTCTGAATTAATGCAAATGACTGTGACATAATATTGATTTCTTTACCCATAATTCTGAAATTCCCCTAAGTTCTTTAGGTACATAGTAGGAATTTGTATGTAGCAATTAACTCTGTTGTTTCTTAAAAGAATGCTTATTCCAATGGAATATTACTCAACAGTAAAGAAGAATGAAAGTACACCATTCAGAGCAAAATGGATGGAATTAGAGAACATCATTTTAAGTGAATTAACCCAGACTCAAAAACAGAAATACTGTATGTTCTCATTTATATGGCAGAGCTCAATCTAACTTAAAGGAAAAAAGTATGCATATTTGGATATATAAAAATGAACACTCATATCTATCTAAGAATGGAAAATACAAGTAGACCAGATAAGAAGGTTAAGGGGATCAGCAGATGAGAGTGGAGTTTGGGGAAAGGGGAAGGAGAAGGGAAACAACATAGAGGAGTATAGAGGAAGAGGAAAAACTCAAAATACAGAATGCAATTATATGAATACCTGAAAAAAGCAAAGGAAAAAAATCAATGAAAATATAATCCATGATTACATATAATTTTCATTACATATTAACTAAAATTCCTACTTCTTTTCTTCTTTAGTTCATACTGTTCTCTAAAATATGTAAGATGATGAATGTGTAAGCAAAATTGATTTAATAGTTGCATAATGGATATAGCAAATGATTTATCTCTCTGTAACCCCAACATTTATAATTAAATAAAATTTAAAAATAAAGGATGATTGCTTAACATTCAAGTCCTTTGTTTGTAAACTATGGAGGCAAATTTATGTTGGTTGTAGTAAAACAAAGGGATGAAAAGAAAAGAAAGAAAGGAAAGGAGGGAGGGAGGGAGGGAGGGTAGAGAGAGAGAGGAAGAAAAGAAAGAAAAAAAAGAAAGAAGGAAGGAAGGACGGGTGGGAGGGAGGGAGGGAGAGAGAGAGAAAGAGGAAGGAAAGGAGGGAGAGGGAAATTTGTTACAATAATGCAGAATGTCTCACACAATCCAATAACAGAAAAACACCTCATCCTCCAGAAAGAAAGTGGAAACTGGAAAGGTCCTGAGGAAGGGACTGCTCTCTTTCACCCCTTGTACTGCTTCTTAGCCTGCAGCCATAGCCCTGTGGCATCCGATCCCGTCAGATCTCGGAAGCTAAGCAGGGTCAGGCCTGGTTAGTACCTGGATGGGAGACCGCCTGGGAACACCAGAAGCTGTAGGCTTGGGAGAAGGACCTGGCAACCCCCTCCCAAAAATCAGTCTGCCATTGAAAACCCTATGCACTGCAGAGAAGCACTGACAATAGTGTTTCCCCTGTTGTACAGAGGGTCGCTATGAGTCAGATACTGACTCGACGGCACCTAACAATAACAAAAACTGCTTCTCAGTACATCTACTTTCTTTTCAGTTTTTGTTGCAACTGTGTTCACATGGTAAAAGATGGCCACGCCACAGCTCTGGAGCAGCACACATCCTACATGCAAGACAATAATCAGGCAGAGATCTAAATATTTTTATCTCTATTGATACTTCCTCAGGGATAATCGGACTGTTCCAGAGTAGAGCCACACATCTACCCCTAAACAAATGAGTTATGTCCAAGGTCATAGACTAAAAAGCATAATCAGGCCTGCTTTAATACCACTCTATGAGTTCCTACCAGAGAGGAGCTAGGAGGATGATCCAAAAGAATCTATTAAGGCATTGACTCCAAAAGCAGATGTGTTGTACTCTGATCTCCCCGAAAATGTGTAACACTGTTCAGGGTTTGAAAAATACTTATAGATTGTTGGTTGAGTTTCATTTTTGTCTACTTTTTCATACAGTCTTTACTTTCCATCTTTAGCGGAGCTGGAAATTAATTTATACCTAAGGATTGTGACCCTATTATCACCTTAAACTTTACTGTCCATTCAATGTGGGTGAATCTAATTTTCTTTCAATATTTCTCCTAACTGTATTTTTCTAGTGTTTAAGAAGATTTTTAAATTTTTGGTAGTGTCTTCACTTGTCTTTTCAGAAAAGAACTAGGGAATATATGAATATACATGGTATTCTAGCTGTGACCTGACCACTATTGACCAATGCAACATATTTTAAAAAATTGCTTTTCATGATATACTCAGTTCCTGACATTGCTTTTAGCTTTATAACACCACATTCTTCCTATAGTCTCTGAGGACTTTCTCTTATGCTTGAACATTCTCTAATTTTATTTGGAGAGAAAGTTTACCATCAGCTAAGTAACTGAAGAGGAATTGGTTTATCCTTCAAGGATACAGATAATCACACACACATAAACACATACACATTAAACAATTCTTCAAAATCATATTGTTAGTGGTATCATGGTATTGTTATTCCAAGGCTGTTGTGTGGGTAATGCAGGAAAGAAAATTATTGTTTGCATGATGATATTTTAATTCTAACAAACCCTTGAGAAGCAGGATTCTCAGCATGATAGAAAAGAGATACATGTGTAAAACAGAAGACATAAAAACTCTGCAGTCCTGGGGAAGCATTTGAAAAATAATTATTTGTTCCATTGTGTGTGTGTGTGTGTGTGTGTGTGTGTGTGTGTGTGTGTGTGTGTGTGATAGAGAGAGAGAGAGAGAGAGAGAGAGAGAGATATGCTTTACTTTAAAATAATATGGAAGAGTGGGACATGGTGGTGCATACTTGTAATCCCAGCACTTGGGAGGCAGAAGCAGGGATCACTGAGTCCAACCTGAGCTATATAGTGAGTTCCAGGTTAGCTGGGACTACATAGTGAGACCTTGTCTCAAAATAAATAAACAGAATAAAATAAAATGTAAGAAAAATAAAAGTAAATCTCAGTATAGATTTAAAATCTGGCAAGAGATTGATGATTATTTAGCCTGGATTTTGAGTATATAGAGGGTCCCTTACTATTCTGTGGGCTGGATGGAGGTTCCTATACTATTCTGTGGGTTGGGGTTTAGCTCAGTTGGTAGAGTGCTGCTTTGTCCTCTCTGAGGTCCTGACCCAGCACCACAAAAAAATGGGAGAAGGACCTAGCAGCCAACTCCATAAACAATCCAGAAATAAGCCTCTCAAAATACTATGAATAATAGAGAAGCACTGACATAGCATTGGGCATGGCACAGTGTTAGGGATAGACTAACTATAAGTTGGACCTGACCCAAAGGCACCTAACAACAACAACATACAGGAAAATGCAACTTCAAGGCCAGCCTGCACAGTGTAGAGGGATCCTGACTCAAAATGAAAAAAAGGAAGGAAGGAAGGAACGAACGAATGAAGGAAGGAAGGAAAGAAGGAAGGAAGGAGGAAAGAAGAGGGAGGGAAGGAAAAGTGAAAGAAAGAAAAAGAAGGGAAGGAAGGAAGGAAGAAGAAGGAAGGAAAAGAAGGGAAGGAAGGAAGAAAGGAAGGAAGGAAGGAAGGAAGGAAGGAAGGAAGGATTGACTGATTAAAAATGGGACAGGAGTGCAGCCCAGTGGTAGAACGCTTGCAACCCCCAAGTACTGCAAAAAGAAAAAAACATTGTAGCATTAGTGCAATACAGTGAAAGAAACTAAACAACATGGTGGGAAGCAATCTGTGTTCTTGTCTCCATTTACAACAAACAAGATAGAAGGACTGGAGTAAATCATTTAACTTTCCAGTTTTTGTTGACTCATCTGCAAGAGTAGGATATAATTAATTACCCTCAAGTAGGGACTGGACTAAATTTTTCAGGGAGTTCATTTGAAGCTCTCAGGACTACAATTTATAAACATCTTCAAATTAATTGTTTTAACTTGATCAAAATTAGATTATAATGCCCCAAACTGAAGTTTAACAAACCATTAGTTAGTGAATGTAAACATTACACCAAATTATTCATACCAAAAATTGGCAAGGTTTATAACACCAATCTAAAAAGTATAGTTAATAAATAGCAAATATTAGTATTTAATAGTGAAGTTTCTGTAAATATATTCATTTGTATTCCACTTTGCCTCCAAACCTATATGTAAATATATAATGTAAAAAATACAACTCTAAGCAATCTTTATTCTTATCTCATTATAATTTAAAAATCATAACCAAACCCAAATGCAATAGAAAACACAAGAAAAATTGCAAATTGTCTTTTAAGAATGGCACTTTGAGGATCACTTTACAAATGACTTTCTAAAAGTCTCCACTATATAAAATATCAAAGATACTCTCTCTGAAGGGCTGAGGACATAGCTCAGTGGTAGAGCAGTTGCCTAGCATGCACAAGGCCCTGGTTTCAATCCCTGGCACCATAAGAAGAAGAAAAAAAGACATTCTCTCAAATCAAGCCTAAATCCACCCACATAGTGTGAAGTGTTCACCTTTCAATGCACCTGTACAATTATATATATATATATATATATATATATATATATATATATATATGCCCTTGGACAGATCTATTAAGTATACTTAAGGTGTAGGATTTTCCCCCACTTAGTAACTTATGCTTACAAGGAAAATTTGTACTTTTTCAGCCGACTAAATAAATTTTTTTCAAAACCTCATTTTGGGATTTGCCCTCAGTCCCATACACACTCATTCAGCAAACACACACACGTGCGAACACACATTTTAGTTGTACCAGACTTAATGTGAAATTTTAGATTAGAGTCTCATTTATTGGCAATTCTGGGAAAGGGTTTTAGCTTAATCCTCAGTTAATGAAACCCTTGCTAGTGAGTTTCCTTTGTCAACACTGCAGTTAGTGTATAATGCTTCATACCTGCTACATCATCAAAACCCACAAAGTGATTAGGCTCCACTGGAATGCAAAAGTTGGATGGCAGGATTTTTATATTTATAAAAAAAGATTATGCTCAGGAATTACATGGGCTGGCTCTATTTAGAAACTATTTTCCAGCTTCTGTGTTTTTCTATTAAAAGCAACTAATATATCACTTCTCAGTTTTTTGGCTAAGATCAAATGTAAAAGCAACCAATAGCTATGCTTCAAACATTACCAAACTATTTCTTGGGAATCAAGCCTAATTGATATATGGTTCCTTAAGATGAATGATCTTGTCAAACACTGGCTCAGAATAATCCAGCCTAGCCACTGTTCTTCTTTTGTCTTTTTAAGGCTGAATACATACATGGAAATAACATAAAAAATCATAGTAAATGCCTATCTGGAATTGCTGGTAAATGTAATATATTTGATGATCAAACATTGGGGTTAAAGAAATTTATCAGTTATTATACATTACTTTATTTACTCATTTTCAAAAAGATGGGCTATAATAACATCGTGTAAATTCAAAATTCATACACAATTTCTCTTTGAAAGTACAAGGGGACTGGGCGCGGTGGCGCACGCCTGTAGTCCCAGCGGCTCAGGAGGGGGACTGCAGGAGGATCTCAAATTCGAGACCAGAGGCAGTCTGCGTAATTTAGCGAGACCCGGTTTCAAAAAGTAAAAAAATGGGCTGAGGGTGCCGCACAGTGGTTCAATGCTTGCAAAGCATGCAAGCGCGAGGCCCTGGGTTCAACTCCTAGTACCAGAAAAAAAAAAAAAAAAAAAAGTACAAGGGGTACTTCTGAATTTAGTAGTCTCTTCCAATATGGTACCACAGGTAGCTAAAGCAAAATTCCCACTAACAGATGGTAACAATAACAAGGCAGAAATGGGCATTATAGAGATCATCAAAAGTTAAAAAATAGTTGGCTGTTAATACGAAAAATCTAAGATGAGGCTGAGATTTAATTTTACTTAGTAGTATAAAATCTAACTTGTTGATTTTAAAGTATAATGAGATTTCTACCCTGAGATTCCTTCACCTCTGGTGTTGCTTCAAAGGAGTGAATCTATAATCTCATACAGTATCACCTTAAAACAACAAATACTGATTGCTATTCAAAATAAAGTAAGAGGATAGATATGAGACTCAAAATTTATTTTAAAAAATAAAAACTATAAAATAATGTCCATATACTTAAAGCTGATTGGCCAAAAAAGACCCCTCTTTTTGTCTTTCTATGAATTATCTGCTTATCTAAAAGTTCCAGGTTATTTAATTAGCATGTGCACAAGCTATGTGCTTTTCAGAAATTTTTGAGCCTTGTCAGTGTAATTGCTACCATTTTCACCTGAAGAGAAGCTAAGAAACTAAGGAATTATGACTTTAATCCAAAACTCTGTGTAGCTTCATTGATATGACTGCTGTCAGTGAACTTCAAAAATTAGCTGCACATACACAAAACCTAAAACACACAAACAGAATGTCCAGATAGAGACTTAACCCTTAAGTGTAAAAGAAAAATGTCTGCCAGCTCTTCACAGAGATTGGCTTAATCTCTTATGCAATGGTGTAAGATTTGATAACTCTACAATCCCCTTTTAGAAATAAAACCAAATGTTTGTTTCTGTGACCTCTGGTCCTGAACTCTTCATCCTGCTACTTCAGCTTGTGAAAAAATATTATCTTTTCTTTCCTCAAGCTGTGCTGCTTTTTTTAATTTCCAATTTTTTAAATTTATTTTAATAGGCACATAACCAGGCATATTTATGATCTACAGTGTGAAAATTCAACATATGTATACACTGTGCAGTGGTTATACTACTTGTTGATAGAAAATCTTTTCTACATTCTTGTTCTACATAAAAGAATGCCATTATTAATATGACTCTCGGCCTAGTATACAAGAGAAAGAAGAGTTACATATACCTGCATTTCACAGTAAGTTGCATTACAATAAGAGGGTTGGCTAGTAAATAAAACTGTTCACTAAAACAAAAAGTCAAAGGAAAAGAGCATAGAGCCCTTTGTTCTGTGTACTGAGAATATGTACATACTCTGTCTGAAAGCAGAATGATCTGTAACATGTCGAGAAGCTTGTCCCAGTGTGATTGGAATATTCTCTTGCATGCAACTGTTTTTAGTGTGATTTCAGAACTCTCACTCCTCCTTGACCTGGTAAAGCAGGAATATGGTACACTTCTTCTTTACAAGAATATTTTAGAATATATAATAATGCACTGATTTAAATCCTTGCCATAGGTGCTGTAATATTAAGGGCCCCTAAAGAGCTTTGAGCTTTTGTGGAAGCAAAGTCTCTATAAATAGTAATGAGGTCAATTCTCTTATATTTTGAGGGGCATGAGTGAAGGTTTATAGAATGAGATGGAGCAAAGGGAGCCTATGCCTGGATGTAGTGATTTTCAAGTGTTTACAACACTTTTGCTCCAGTGACAGAGCAAAGCAAAACTTACAGTCCCTTTAAAATATGAGACTCAAGCTCATTATTACCATGGTGGGTATTCTCTTCATTCTTTTACTGCTCCCTGACACCATTCCTTCAGTTTATAGGTTAGTTTGCAATATTTTAAAAAGAAAAGAAAAAATCTCAAATAAGCCAAGTAAAGCAATAATGTAAGCAGGTAGCACAGACACCATTTGGTGTTAAGTATGTCATCATAGCAGAAAAGTAGAACAATTTGGAACTTTTTAAGTCTTTCATTAATACTAGGTGGAGACCTGAAAGAGTAAATGAATGAATGAAGTTCTATATGCCTATTACCTGTGGCACAAATTTCAAACTATAAAAGCATAAATGAAACTATAAAAGTATAAAAATAAGATTAAAACATAGTAACTATTGGGGAAAAGCACTTCTTATTGCTGGGCTACAGAGGTTTCTCACAGTTTTTCACAAGCTCCTGCCTATATAATGTAACAACAAACAAACTTAATATAGACACAGCAACAAATTTCACAGGGGTGCCTTTCTTAAAAGCAAAACTAATGCATCATGCAAAAGTACAATTCCATAAAAGCAATTGTAGCGTTCTATATCTTCTGAGGGTGGCTATGAGTCAGACCTGACTCGATGCCATACAACAACAACAGCATGTCTTCTTCTTGGAAGAGAATTTAGAATATCTATGACTGAGTAGATAACACATATTTCAACAATATTCCCTATATATTCACCTGAGCTTTTGAAAACTATTGAGTGAAATTATAGTATAGATTAAAATTCTTTTCAAGTACAAAGAATTACCAAGCAAGAGAAATATGGAATTTTAATAAAAGGTAGTTTAGAAATTATTAAAATCTCAATGAAAATATTAATATGATATTGTTCATACAATGGAGGGAGAAAAGAAAAATAGACCCTAACATTTGCTTAAGGAAAAAATGTATAACTATTTGAAAAAAAGGACAGTAGGAAATGAGAATAATGGTAATTAGGTATACCATATATCAAAATCCATCACAAATCTATAATTAAATTTAGATGGAACTGCATTAGATCAATGGAATAGATTCTGAGACAAATCTAAATATGTATAAGTACTTAATAAATGGTGAATAAGGTCCAATTAGTAAGTGAAAATTTTAATATTTATAAATTTTGCTATCTAGAATAAGTTACTTAGAAAAAAAAACTGTTTAGAAAGAAAAATGGGACTGGGATTTGGATCAGTTGGTGGAGCGCTGCTCTGCAGTCTCTGAGGTCCCAGGTTCGATTCCCAGCACCACAAAAATGGGAGAAGGATGTGGCAATCCACTCCCAAGGAAATCCCAAGACAATCAGCCATCAAAAACCCCTAAGAGGGTCACTATGAGTCGGATATGACTCCACAGCACCTAACAACACGAACAACAAGAAAGAAAAATAATCAGAGAGATCTCCCAACAACCATAACTCAAACTCTAGCTGGATGTAAAAGTTTTCTGTTGGAAAAAAAAGGAATTAATACCTAGTACAAAAATATAGGTGACACTTATTTAATTTAATTTCTTCTTAGGAAAAGACTTTCTCTAAGCAAATTATAAGAATAATCTTTAATAGATGAGAGAGATGTATAATAAATGCAATGATGTAACCTGACTGAATCTTGAATAAAAGCCTCAGAAGACATGTATTTGAGGAGCAATATGAAAATTTCAAGTATGGACTGGATATCACATATTATGTAAATTTTATCCATTATCTCAGATGTTTTAATACTGTTATAGTATATAAGAGAACATCCTTATGGTTAAGAGACACATAATGAAGACCTTAGCATCAAGTCTCATGCTACATGAAGCTTACTTCCAAATAGTTCAACAGTCATAAAATAAATTTTATCTTTCTTTCTCTATCTTGATTTCTCTCTCCCCCATCACACACACACACACACACACACACACACACACACACACACACACACACCAAACATGCATAAGGTGTATGATATATGATTATATATGTGGTTGGTAATATAACAAAATATTATCAGCTAATGAATCTAAGTGAAGAATAGACAGGGCTCATTGGCTTATTCTTTTAAGTTCACTATACATTTAAAATTTTTTAAAGAAAAATTTGAAATGAAAAATTTTTAGTAAGAATAATTGATTTAATGAGTTAAAAGTATAAAATATGAATATGTAAAAGTATATAATACTTCTAGATTATATGACAAATGGTTATATTTCTAATAAACAGAAGGTTCATAAAAATTATTAAGGAAAACATCAGGGCCCCAAAAGAAAACATGAGCAAAGAGTACAAAAAGATACTTCTCAGAAAAATTTGAGGGATATGGATACAGCTCAGTCACAGGGCATCTCACCTAGCAGGCAAAGCCCTGGGTTTGATTTGCAGCACCACAAAACAAACAAAACATGGTCAGAAAAACTTCCAATGAAAAACATCACCATCTCCAGTCATCAAAGAAAAGGAAGTACTATTTTCCCTATATAAGCAATAATTTTTACTTATTTTTAATGATTCTACTTAATATTCCACGAGTACCAGAGGAGACACCTTTTCATTGTTGATGGGCTTAAAATTTCTTACACATTCTGGAAAGAAATTTGGAAATAGTTTCAGGAAAATAATGAGTGCACAACCTCTAACCAAGTTACTGTTTTTCTGGCAACTTATACCATCAATGGTAATAACCAAATTTTGCACAAAAGATTGTACACTACACATATACATAGTCACACACTGGAGTTAAAGTAAAGTAGTAGAGACCTTCAATGTCCACTGTTAGGGTTGAGGTAAACAAAACTTTATATTAATGACACATCCATGTAGTCGATTATTATAAAACTATTAAAGATGTTTGTGAACAGTTTAATGACATAATAAACCTCATATAATAACGTATTTAGTGCAAGAGTACAAGGATATATATAGAGTATGACCTCTATTAGGAAAAAATCCAATTAACAATACTGAAATGTGGCAAAATATGAATAACATTGGTAGTGTTGATTATCTATACCTTGTTTTCATTTTTACACTTCCATATCCCTATACTTCTCTTTATGTGTCATAGGTGCTGCTATGGGGATACAAATAACATTTATTTAGAAATGCTTGAAAAGACACTAAGAAAGGGCAAAAAGAGACTCTAAAATACTCAAGTAATCAAAAACATACTGGAGTCTACTTAAAATTGACCCAGGTAATATAAATATGTATTTATGTATACAATATACAAATATTGTATAATAATATTTAGTATATTCATATTTATAATGATATATAAAATATACAACAGAAATAAAGCAAACCCTTTGGGATAGACCATATACCTCAAAGACCAAATACAACTTTCTGAAATCTTTCCAACCACGGTTTCTTTTTTTGTTGTTCTAAAAGTCTAAATGGTTCCATGAGTTTTTTGTTTACCTATATGTTTGGTTTCATTTTTTTCAATTCCAGATGAAGGAGTTGAAAATTAAGTAAGTGGGTGTCACTTACCTAGGGAGAAGGAAATTATGGTGCTATGACCAAATGAAGTTCTCTAAATCCATGCTTCCCTACAGTTTAGCTCTACATTTGACAATTAGATACCTCTTTGAATCAAATAAATTAGCCTTTTCAAATCATAGACAACTCATACAATATTAATGTTTCACATAAAAAATCAAGATACTGGGAAAATATATAGATGATTGGCTTATATTTTTCACATTATAATTTTAATCTCCAATTTAGGTTTAAAGACCTGAACTAGCAAAGCCAATTATTGTATTATTGCATTATTTACCCATTGTAACACTCTTTTATAGAATCTGACTATTATTGCTTTCTCAGAGTGAATGTTTCCATAGGACAAATTGGATAGGGAGCAAGACACATGATCCAAACTAGGATGATAGCTAATTACAATGGAAGAACACCTAGCCCAAGTGAGGTCTCTGAGATTTCTCTTCTAGAAAGTTGCAGTTCAAACACTGAGAGACTGACTTCATTTTCTGAGACAACTTTACCTGTCAAATTTCTAGACTGAGTACCAACTGAAGCCTTTGTGTGTTTATGAGTCAACTCACCGTGCTGGTGCATGGGGAAAACCAAGAAAATGAAGTAGAAATACAACACTATGGGAGGAACATAAGTGGTGCTGGAAAAAAAGTGAGTGGATTAAGGAGCTGTGGTTTCTGAGGGTTTTCTAGTTCTCTCCTCCAGTATCTCACTCAGGCCTAAAAACACATACTACTTTTGACTTACAAGATATTCTTGATGTCTTATTAAAGCCTTCCCTTAATTTACATAAGTTTTAGTTATTATTTTGTTGCTTGCAACCAAAGTATCTGTTTTAGTCCATTTGGACTACGGTAACAAAATACTAGAACTGGGCATGTTACATAAAACAAAAACCTACTTCTCACAGTTTTGGAGACCAGGAAGTCCAAGATCAAAGCAGACTTGATATCTAGTGAAAGCTCATTTCCTGTTTCATAGACAGTACTTTTTCACTGAGTCCTCATATCTTGGAAAGGGACAAGGTAGAGCTGGTTTTCTGTGTGTCTTTTATAAAGACACTAATTCTACTCACGCGGGCTCTGTCTTCATGATCTAATCACCTCCAAGAGTAACATCTCTGTCCTTATGATCAGATCACCTCCCAAAAGTCCTATCTCCCAATATCATCACCTTGTGAACAAGAATTTCAACATGTGAATTTAAGAAGAACACAAATATTCAGACCATAGCAGTGTCCCTGGGTAAAATAAGCTCTTTTTCTTCCTAAAGTACATTAAAAAGTATGCAAAGCATGTATTTTTTAATCTATCTTAGATCAGGAATGGAGTCAAATAATTGCGTACTACTATACCTATCTACTAAAGCACTGGGACTAGAACTCAAATCTTCTGATTCCAGTTTCTCTACTGATAACTCTTCTGTTTTCAGAACTAAATATGGGCAATAGTGTCCTAATAGTTACTGAACACATCAACAGAAGTCTGGGTAATTGCTACAACTGGGTCCTACCTTGGTAGCACTGTAGAAAGAGATCATAGGTGAACATTTCAGTTAAAAGGATTAGGACTACTTACTTGTAATTCTACCATCAAATTTGTAGAAAAACTCAAGGAAATTGTGTTTTGACATGAACTATTAACCAAAATTTACTGCCGCTTCTATTTTAACTACAGCTATAGTTTTAGTGTTGAATGGCTCTTTTCATCAAATGAAAAACCAACGAAAACTTTCTGATTCAGTGTTAAAAATATTCTGTAAATTCAACCAAATACCTCCAATTCTACCCATAGAGGAATAAACAGTGGAATTCAGCAAAAGCCTGCCAAATGCTCTTGAACTACTACATATTTTGTATGGCTAAAGAAGCCTAGTTAATTTACTAACAAGTAATATAAAAGCTACAATTTATTCAGTGTCTACACTGTGCCAGGCACTGATCTAGATCCTCTGCACACATGATTCATTCATTCTTTCCTTCTTTCATCAAATGTTTATTTTGCTTAGCATATTATGTAACACTCACCATTCACATTTGACCCTCACTGAAAATATAACAATGTAAAAAATAGTACTTGGTCTCAATACATTTCTTAGATTTAATTTAATTCATCACAATCAACTCACTGTTATCATTTTTTAAAGAGTAAAATACCCCAGAGAGATTAAATAATTCACCCAAGGTCACATGATTGATGAGGGATCTGACTTAAAATCTCTGACTCTTTCTATTTGACTATACTGCCTTTCATTAAATCATTGACTATGGAAAGTGAAACATATTTATAGCCAGGAGAACACTGTTGAGAAGCTGATAATCACTGATAATCCATGCCAGGACCTTCTCACATATATTAGTTCCCTCATTCATTTACTACAAATGTAAGTTACTGTTCCCATTGAAACCAATATTTCCTAAAATAGTTAAACAACACTTGAAATTTACCTTTGGATTATCACTGGATTGGAATCTAAAATACTCTGTGGTCAATATAAACAACTTTCCAGATGTTCTGTACAAGGTGAATGCAGCAATTTTATTAAATCAGATTAGGCTGATTCTGTTTTTATTTTAATTCATTTACATAGAGAGAGTGACTATTATATGCTAGAATCAATTCTAGGTACTGAGATACAGTAATGAAAAGAAACTGTATTCTGATGGCGTTCACATAAAAAATGCATTTAATTACATGATAGCAAGTGTTAGAATTCATTCCCCAGTATGATAGTATTAAGAAGTAGGACCTTTATGAGGGGATTAGGTCATGAAGATTAACCTTCATGCACTAATGTCCTTTCAGAAGGTCTTCTCTATCCCTTCTGCCACGGAGGATTCTGCAAGAAGGCACCATTTATGAGGAATAGGCTCACACCAGAAACCAAATTTGCTGGCATGTTGATATTGGACTTCCAAGCCTCCAGAGCTGTGAGAAATAAATTTCTGTTGTTTATAAGTTACCTAGTCTAAAGCATTTTGTTTTAGCAGCCTGAATGAACTGAGACAGAAGGTAGCATTGTAATGGAGAAATCTGAGCAAATTCTTGAAGGAATTGACAGAGTAAGCCACACGGATACCAAAACAAAAGACATCAAGTTCAAAATTGCATAGGTAAATATATCAAGGCTAGTAGGGGCACCAAGATTGAAGAAATAGGAGAGACCAGATTATGTAAGGTCTACTAGGCCATCATGGGAAGTTTGACTGTTACTTTGAGCAACATAAGAAGTCATTGGAAATTTGGAATAATGAAACTCTATTATTTGACTAAACTTCTCTAAAGGACCCCTGGCTATTGCATGGGGATGGACCACAGCAAAAAACAAGATACAAATGGGGAGATGAATTGAGAGCTTTGGGAGAGAGATGGGAGAAGACAGTATTTTCCTTCTGAGGGAGAAGGGGCTGCATTTGTAGAGATAATTTTCTGACAGAACCTATAGTGTTTTCTAACAGATTGGGTGTGGGGTTTGAGAGGAAGGAAGAAGTAAAAGATGACAGCAGAATTTACTACAGTCGGTGGGGAAAACAGAGTTGCCATTTATCATATGAGGAGCTTGTTTGAAAGATCAGTTCAGTCTGGGGCATGGTAACTATATGAAGAAAGTATTTCATAGGAGTGAAACCTCCGTATTACAAGGAACTGATAGGCTCAGTGATAGGAAGACTGAGAATTAACTAGGGATTTAAAATCTTGAAGGTCATTGATAACCTTGACAGAAGATGTGGTAATAGAGGGAAAGAATGTAAGTGAAAGGGTAAAAAGGTGGATGGAGAAGCAACAGGGAAAGAAGGAATTAGAAGGTAAAGTCACCACTTTTGAGAAATTTGCTATAAATAGATAAAATGGACAAAAACTAAAAGAGAAAGAAGGGTTGAGGAAGATTTTCTTGTTATTTTTGTTGTTGTTGCTGTTGTTTGTTTGTTTTGTGGTACTAGGGGTTGAACACAGGGCCTCGTGCTCGCATGCTCTGCAAGTGCTGAACCACTGTGCTGCATCCCCAGCCCATTTTTTTCACTTTTTGAGACAGGGTCTCGCTAAGTGACACAGACTACCTCTGGTCTCGAACTTGCGATCCTCCTGCCTCCACCTCCCAAGCTTCTGGGATTACAGGCGTGTTCCACCACACCTGATGGAACATTTTCTTAATATCAAGTTAAAGTTGAAGAATAATAAGCATCAATAACAATAAAAAAGTCCTCAAGTTCATATGCTGCTAGTATTTGGCGTGGGGCCTTGTGGACATAATTAAGATCAATAAGGTCATGAGAGTGGGACACCTATGATGGCATTTGTGGCTTTATAAGAAGAGGAAGAGAGAACCTCAGCGTCCACACTTGCTCTGTCTTATCACATGATGCCCTCTGCTCTATAAGAAGGCAATGAATAGGTTTTAGGATGGTGTTGGTGCCATGCTTTTGGAATTGTCATCCTCAAGAACCATAAATCTCTCTTCTTTATATTGATCCTTAGGAGAAGAAGAAGAAGAAGAAGAAGAAGAAGAAGAAGAAGAAGAAGAAGAAGAAGAAGAAGAAGAAGAGGAGGAGGAGGAGGAGGAGGAGGAGGAGGAGGGGGGGGGGGGGGGAGGGGGGAGGGAGGGGGAGGGATGGGAGGGAAGGAGGAGGGAGGAGAAAGAGAAGAAGGAGGAAGAAGAGGAGGAGAAGAAACAGCAGCAGTAGCAGCAGGAGGAGGAGGAAGAGGAGTTTTTATAAATGATCCTGTCTGCATTATTCAGTTATAGCAACAGAAACACACTAAGAAAACCCAACTTTCAAGAAATTCCTCCAATTTGACTTCTGGTTCATCTTCTACCTCACTGACCACTCCTCCTCTGTCACCAATTCTTTATCTCTTTCCATTATTTCTTTCTTAGCTCTCTTTATCTTTTCCTTTCCAAGTTATCCCAATGGAGAATCTACAAAGTTGTATGCTTCCATTGTTGTTAGGTGCCAGTTGAGTCAGGTCCAACTCATGGCAACCCTATATACAACAGATGAAATACTGCAATGCCCAGCACTATTATTAGTGCTTCTCTACTATTCATAGGGTTTTTGATAGTTTATTGTTTTGAGATTGTTTCAGGAGTGGGCCACCAGGTCCTTCTCTCATTTTTGTCATGCTGGGGATTGAACCCAGGGTCTCAGACAGTGCAAAGTGACACTCTACCAACTGAGCTAAACCCCAGTCTATGCTTCAACTACCACTTCTTCAATGTTTCCTCTCAATTTTACTTCTTGCCTCACTTGGACAACAAATACTGACTTGCCAACAAAGCATTCCTTTTAAAGTTTCTGGAATTTTTGCAAAGAAAGATACCTAAAAGCAAACAAATGATCTCTTGTCTTTGCCATTTGTGACAGTTTTGCCAGTTCCCTGGGTTTGTGTCCTTCAAATAAGGATGAATTTCTTCTATTCTCTTATTTCCCCAAATGCAGTCATAAAACAATGCTTTGAGTCTTTTGATGCAATTGTTTTCTCTCTCTTATCCTGCCCTCTCTATTACTATGGCAACCCATATGGGACACCACATCACACTTAACACGTGCACTGATGCAGCTGGCTTTTAAATGAATTCTTTCTTTTAATCTTCCCTGAATCCAAGTCATAGTGTGCATTCAGATGCTTGGATAATATCACTAAACATAGATTTCATCATGTGATTGTTTGAATTAGAAAGCCTGAAAATAAAGTACAAGTGTTTAGTAAGTGCTCAAATCCCTCTGCCACATTAGATTTTATAAATTCAGCCTTACCTGTTCCATCATATTCATCTTTTTCCATTCTGTGATATGGACAGCCCCATCAAAACCAGTCAAGGTTTTTACTTTCCTTAATACTCCTCTTTTCTCTCTGCTTTTGTTTCTCTTTATTGACTCTCTCCTTAGGAACTACCCTTATCCAACAACTTTTTCATGACCATGATTTTCACACATACTCTATAAACTTGTCCTACAACTACATTTCTTACATTCAGACTCCTCTCAAAAGTTTAGAGCTTAAAATTTTAGAAACAAGCTTTGAGTAACAAAAAAAAAAAAAAAAAAAAAAGAGACACTGAGACTATGTCAGTGGTAGAAGGTATGACAGAGGCAAAGCTACAAGAAAGACCTGCATTCAAACCTTCTCTAGATTTCAGACACACATACAAAAAATTTTTTCAGGACTACTTGAAAAGACTATGTGTATATTAATTATAGTCAATAAGGGTTACCAAGTTTGATATTTCACACCTTACAAAACACTACTTAAAATTAGAGGTCACAGATTATTTTGTTTTGAGTTTGTTAAACAGAAACTTCTCAAACATAAAACAAGTGCTTATTTCAAAAGCATTAAAAATTCTATTTGTGAGTTGGTAAATACAGTTAAAAATCTGTGTCTTTAATCACAAAAAAAATCTCACAGCTTCAGAAACAAAGACTGCAGGATTGTGCTCCAAAGTTTTCAAGGGCATATATGACAAGTGAATTTGTCAATTAATAATTAACCTATATACTCAGTACTTAGTCTTGTATTTAAATTTATAAAATTGATGCTAAACTGGTATTTGCTATGCTATATTTTTACAGACTCGAGGACATATTGGCTCTTCTTTGTAAAACAATGTTGCTATATGATTTTTTAAATATTTACTATTAAAAAATAAGAACTATTACTTATGGGGCTGGGGTTTAGAACAGTTGGCAGAGTGCTTGTTCCGCATGCTCTGAGACCCTGGGTTTAATCCCCAGCACCACAAAACAGAAGAAGGATCTGGTTGCCCACTCCTGAAACTATCAGCCATCTAAAACCCAATGAATAGCAAAGAAGCACTAACATAACTCCAGGCATGGCACAATCTCAGGAAATGCTTCATTCTATTGTACATGGAGTTGCTATGAGTTGGACCCAACCAGATAGCACCTAACAACAGCAACAACTATCACTCTCTTTGTATAGAGGGGCTTAGATACATTTCCAGGATCACATATATTGCAACTTCTGGCATTCAAATTAGATATATGTGTAATTCCAGAAAACATGCCACAAATCATTATCTTACATTGTTCTCTGTAACCTATATTCCTTATTCATTCTACTTAATTAAGATATAACTTTGATATACTTCTCTACCTAGGAAAATTTATCCATAAGAGAATTATATGTAACAATCTTTCCTTATAGTAAATATCATTCTACACAAATGTGTGGGTTATACTGAATATATTTAAAACTACAACAAAGTTAATACATATAATATTTCCAGATGTACATTAGCTAAGGCCTAAGATACATTTTGTGATAGTTTAATTTGATTGGAGGAATTCTTGGTAATTTTTTTAATTTTGCAGAACCAAATTAGAAGAACCAAATTATTAGAACCAAATTAGAACCAAATTAGAAGAAAAGAGATTGGCTATTTAAAAACTGGGGAAAGAGGGAAGATGTGAATAATGAAGGTGAACTAGAAAAGAGAGAACTCAGTGCAAGGTATAGGATGAGGGTTTTCTCAGCCATAGCAGTGATAGATTCACATGAAAATATATGAGCAGCCTAGCTAGATGATTATAGAGACACAGCTAGAAGTATTATGAGTCTTATGACTTCTCAAGTGACAATCTGGAAGACTTTTGAGAAATAATTTTCCCATATACTTTCAATTAATTTTATTTATATAAGGTAATATGTTCTAGAATCTTGCACCTCACACCATAATCTAGCAGAGATCAAAGACATAAAGAACAACTGGCAGAGCATAACATCACTCAGCACTGTAAGAAATATCCCTTTGGAAGTCGTAGCCCAGCAAGACCCATTTAAACAAAGTTTCAAAATTATTAAAAACTAGTAGGTAATATTTGTAAAAATTATGCTCCACAGGATCCTGCCCCTGAACATATTTAGGAAAAGAGTTCTGAAGTCAGGTAGGTCTGACCAGTGTTGTACATCATTGTCCTTCTGTAGGTTTGTGGGAAAAATCCTGCTTAACTTTGCCTAATAAGCATTTTACAAATTTATTTGAGTGCAGAATACTTTTGTGCAGTATTACTTATCAATACATCGCAGTTTAATAGTTCCACTAAGAACATAGTTTGAAAATCATTTTTTGTTCTTGTTTTGCTTTTTGTTGTTACTGTGGTTGTTACAAGATCAAGTGTATTTTGGGGGTTATAAGATCTAATGTAACCTCAATAAACACAGTAGAAAATGTCATAGTAATCCTGGCATGGTGGCACTTGACTGTAACTGCAGCATTCAAGAGGCTGAGGCAAGAAAATTGCTGCTTCGAGGCCAGCTTGGGCTACATAATGAGATCCTGTCTCAAGAAACAAAAACAAAAGAAAACAAAAACAAACAAAAATCCTAAAAACAGAACTATCATATGGTTCAGCTATACCACTCTTGGACATATACTCAAAAGAATCTAAGTCATCATCTAACAGAGATATCTGTACATTCATGTTTATTGTGGCACTATTCACAATACTCAAGATATGCAATTAGCCTAGAGGCCCATCAATAGATGAATGGATAAAGAAAAGTGTGGTATATAGAGATGACAGAGTTTTATTCAGCCACAAAAATGAATGGGATTATGTCATTTGCAGGAAAATGGATGGAATTAGAGATCGAGGTTAGTAGCAGGACCGCCATCCCACCATTTCGCCTTCACGCAGACGGCAGGATAGAATCCCAGAGACTCAGAGGGGACTTCGCCCACACGCCCACAGGAGCCAGACCCAACACGGAATGCAACCTTGACATCACACTGTCACCCTGCCCGCGGGACACAAACTGCAAGTCTTCGGGTGAGTCAGTTTTGAGGTGGCACACGGAATCGCCATCTTTAGCAACATATGTCCTGCAGCCTGAGATGCTGGGCTGTTGTAGGTCCCTCACACGAGAAAATAGGGATCAGAGCCACAAGAGTAGATACTCGAGGGTACGGGGAGTAATCGCAGAGGGAACTGGGAAACCAGTGCCAGCGGTACGCATCCAGAGCTGAAACGCAGCTCCCTCCCTCCTGTTGTGGAGGGACAGTCATGCAGATGCAATCTCCACAGACATACGGGCATACATATGCCTGGACCCCAGACACACCAGAGGGGACCCTAAGTCATCCCACTGCACTGTGGAGAAAGGTGAGGTCTGCGGAGGAGGCTGAGCGCCACGTGGACAGAGTGCTCCTTTCTGGCAGAGTCTTGCGGGACAATTAGACACAATAAGAACAGTTTCCAGCACAATCGCGGTGCATGGCAGACCTACTACAGACTCTCTCCAGGGGGGTTGAATATCATCCCACCCACAAGAGGATTTGGTCCTCCCAAGTGGTCTCCCAAGTGGGCGGAAAGCCCTGCAATTAAAAAAAAAAAAAATCCATGATAGCAGCCATATTCCCTCCATGCTATAGGCTTTGGGCTGGAAATCTCTGATTTGGGGAATTGATGCCCAAACTACGTGGGATGGGGAGAACCCCAGGGAGGACCCCACAGGCTCCACTGCTTCTCAAACAATACAATAGACACAGAATATTTCCTGGAACCATCTCTTTGGTCATTGTGGGGCACTCTGCCATTTTCTACGTAATTGGCAAAATCTCTATAGACTAAGACAGACTGCTCCTGCAGATTGTGTGAAAACACTGCCATCCTGAGTTCTGGAGGGAGCACTGCTTTCTGCAGTATCAACTTCATCTGGTGGAACTGGGTGCCCACAATGCACCTACAAGAACATACGAGGGTTTTTGCTTTTGTTTTTGTTTTTGTTTTTGTTTGTATGAGGATTTGAATCCAGGGTCTTGTGCCTGCCTGCTTTGTAGGTGCTGGACCGCCGCGCTGCGCCCCAGCCCATATTTTTTACTTTTTGAGACAGGGGCTTGCTGGGTTGCACAAACTGCCTCTGATCTCGGGCTTGTGGTCCTCCTGTCTCCGCCCCCCCAAGCCTCTGGGATTGCAGGCGTGCACCACCGCACCTGACTAGAAGTGTTTTATATGTGTGTGCCAGCGTGTATGCATGGTTTCATTTTTGTTTTTGTTTTAATTTTGGTTTTTTGTTTGTTTGTTTGTTTCTTGGGGTTTTTGTTTTGTTTTGGTTTGGTTTGGTTTGGTTTTCTGTTGTTGTTTGTTTTTGTTGTTTTGTACGGAGGTTTGAAACAAGGGTCTTGCGCCTACTCACTTTGTAGGTGCTGGACCGCTGTGCTGTGCCCCCAGCCCATATTTTTTTACTTTTTGACACAGGGTCTCGCTGGGTTGCACAGGCTCCCTGTGATCTTGGGCTTGCGATCCTCCTGCCTCCGCCCCCAAGCTCCTGGGAATGCAGGTGTATACCACCGCACCTGACTATAAGCAATTTTATATGTTTTTTTTCCTTCCTTTCTTATTTTACTCTTTTCCCTCTTTCTATTCTCCTTCTCTTTTTCTTATGCTATATATGTGTCCATGTATTAATTATTTTACCATCAGAGCCCCCACACGTCTGTCAGTTTGCCATAGGGGCTTGCATGTTGCGATGAGGCTGAGAGCTCTGCCACTGTAACCTCAGACATGAGCAAGGTTACCCCTGGTGGACAGGTTTTCAGCTGAGCTTCCAGACTAAGACAGACTAGGGAGTAGGACCTGGCGAGCCACTCCCGAAACAACTAGCCATTGAAAACCATATGGATAGCAAAGAAACACTGTCAGATATAGTGCCTGAAAATGAGGCCCCCAGGTTGGAAGGCACTCAAAAGACTACTGGGGAACAGTTACCTCCTCCAAGTAGAGTCTACCATGATGACGGAAATGGAGTAAAACCCCAGGGTGCTCAACTTGCTGATGTGGCACAACTCAAAATGAGGAGAAACAACTGTAAACACCCATTAATAATAA
>VMDO01001251.1:102230-166856 GCA_007922755.1 Pedetes capensis
AGGCCATTTTGAGTCAGACAATCATATGGTCTACTATGCTGGGAATGATAAACTAAAGAGAAATGGGGTTGCATTCATCATCAAAAAAGACATTTCAAGATCTGTCCTGAAATACAATGTTGTCAGTGATAGAATAATATCCATACGCCTACAAGGAAGGCCAGTTAATATGACTATTATTCAAATTTATGCACCCACCGCTAAGGCCACAAATGAAGAAAGGGAAGACTTCTATCAGCTTCTGCAAGCTGAAATAGATCAAACATGTAATCAAGACATACTGATAATTACTGGTGACTGGAACACAAAGACTGGAAACAAAGAAGAAGGCCCAGTAGTTGAAAACTATGGTCTTGGTGACAGAAATGAAGCTGGAGATTGCATGATAGAATTTTGTCAGACCAATGACATTTTCATTGCAAATACATTTTTTCAACATCATAAACGGAGACTATACACATAGACTTCACCAGATGGAACGCACAGGAATCAAATTGACTACATATGTGCAAAGAGACAATGGAAAAGCACTGTACAAAATGTCAAAACAAGACCAGGTACTGACTGTGGATCAGACCATCAACTTCTCATATGCAAGTTCAAACTGAAGCTGAAGAAAATTAGAACAAGTATACGAGAGCCACGGTATGACCTTGAGTATATCCCACCTGAGTTCAGAGACCACCTCATAAATAGGTTTAATGCATTAGACACAAATGACAGAAGACCAGAAGAATTGTGGCATGACATAAAAGATATCATTCAAGAAGGAAGCAAAAAGTTCTTAAAAAGACAAGAAAAAAAGAAAAGACCAAATTACATGTCAAGAGAGACACTGGACCTTGCCCTTGAACGTCAAGCAGCCAAAGTAAAAGGAAGACATGATGAAGTTAAGCAACTAAACAGAAGATTTCAGAAGGCAGCTCAAGAAGACAAAAACAAATATTATAATGACATGTGCAAGGAGCTGGAGGCAGAAAACCAGAAGGGAAGAACACACTCTGTGTTTCTCAAGCTTAAGAAAGTGAAGAAAAAATTCAAGCCTAGAGTGGCAGTAGTGAAAAATTCTACAGGGAAAATATTAAATGATGCAGGAAACATCAAAAGAAGATGGGAAGAATACAAAGAGTCATTATACAAGAAAGTATTGGTAGATGACCAACCATTCCAAGAGGCTGCATACGAAGAGGAACCAATGGTGTTGAAGGACGAAGTGGAAGCTGCCTTCAAAGAACTGGTGAAACACAAGGCTCCTGGAATTGATGGGATACCAATAGAGATGTTTCAACAAACAGATGCAGCACTGGAGGTGTTAACAAGTTTATGCCAACAAATTTGGAAAACAGCTACTTGGCCAACTGACTGGAAGAGATCCATATTTGTGTCTATTCCCAAAAAAGGGGATCCAACTGAATGTGCAAACTATCATACAATATCATTAATATCGCACACCAGCAAAATTCTACTAAAGATCATTCAGAAGTGACTGAAGTAGTATATAGACAGGGAATTACCAGAAAATCAAGCGGGATTCAGAAGAGGGCAGGGAACCAGGGACATCATTGCTGATGTCAGGTGGATATTAGCTGAAAGCAGAGAATATCAAAAAGATGTCTATCTATGTTTTATTGACTACGCAAAAGCATTTGATTGTGTGGATCATACCAAATTATGGATAACACTTCAGAAAATGGGAATACCAGAACACCTAATTGTGCTCATGAGAAATCTGTATGTGAACCAGGAGGCAGTTGTTCAAATAGAACAAGGAAACACTGAGTGGTTTAAAGTTGAGAAAGGTGTGCATCAGGGCTGTATACTTTCACCCTATCTCTTCAATTTATATGCTGAGCAAATAATCCGAGAAGCTGGACTTTATGAGGAAGAACGTGGCATCAAGATCGGAGGAAGACTCATTAACAACCTGCATTATGCAGATGACACCATTTTGCTTGCTGAAAATGAAGAGGATTTAAGACACTTACTGATGAAGATCAAAGATTATAGCCTTCAATATGGGTTACGACTAAACATCAACAAAACAAAAATCCTTACGACTGGGTCAACACGCAACTTCACAATAGATTGAGAAAAGATTGAGGTTGTCCAAGATCTTGCTTTGCTTGGCTCTATAATCAACACCCGTGGAAGCAGCAGTCAAGAAATCAAAAGACGCATTGCTCTAGGAAAAGCTGTGGCAAAAGATCTCTTTAGAGTATTGCAAAGCAAAGATGTCACATTGAAGACGAAGGTGCGTCTGACTCATGCCATGGTATTTTCAGTGGCATCATATGGTTGTGAAAGCTGGACACTGAACAAGAGAGACAGAAAAAGAATTGATGCTTTAGAATTGTGGTGCTGGAGACGTCTATTGAATATACAATGGACTGCCAAAAGAACCAACAAGTCTGTCCTGAAGAAGTACAACCAGAGTGCTCCATGGAAGCAAAAATTGTCAAACTGCGTCTTACATATTTCGGACATGTAGTCAGGAGAGAACAATCCCTGGAGAAGGACATCATGTTTGGGAGAGTGGCAGGTCAACGCAAAAGAGGAAAACCCTCCACCAGATGGATTGACACAGTGTCTGCAACAATGGGCTTAAACATAAATAAGATCGTTTGCCTGGCACAGAATCGGCAAGTGTTTCAATCTGCTGTACATAGGGTTAGTATGAGTCAGACTCGACTCGACAGCACCTAACAACAACAACAACAATGTTAAGCAAAATAAACCAGACGTGGAAAGGCAAATACTGCATGTTTTCTCTCATATATATACATGAAAGGAGAAGGGGGATTCTCTAGGGAGAGGAAGGAGGAGAAAGGAAGAAGGGGTACAATGGGAGGGTGTAATAAAGGAAAGAAACACAAATATCACATATTTTCTCTCATATGTGGCATCTAGACTCAATTATATATACTGTGTTTATATATATATTTATACATTTATGTTGTTGTTGTTGTTGTTGTTGTTAGGTGCTGTCAAGTTGGTATCTGACTCATAGCGACCCTCATAGGGTTTTCAATGGCTGACTGTTTCGGGATTGCCTTGGGAGTGGATTGCCAGGCCCTTCTCCCATTTTTGCGGTGCTGGGAATTGAACTCAGGACCTCAGAGACTGCAGTGCAGTGCTCTACCAACTGAGCCAAATCCCAGTTCACATACATTTATATTGAGACATAAAGTAGAAGGAGACTGAGGGAAGAAAAGAGCCAGTGGGACAGGGGACATGAGAGGGTTGGAGGGAGTGAACATGAGCAATGTACAATGATACACATATACCAAAATGTCATAATGAAACCCATTATTTTGTATAGTAACAAAAAAATTACTACTAAAATAAGAAAATGGCAAAGGATGCATTTGTGGAAGAGTATTTTTCTAGACCAGAAGCTTATTTACCACAGAAATTATGCTTTTTATCCTCAACACATAGCACATAGAGAACTCTCAGTAAACCAAAACAGAGCTAGGCAACATGGAGCACACCTGTAACCACTGCTACTCAGGAGACTGGGGCAGAAAGATTGCAAGTTCAAGGCCAGAGGCAGGCTGAGTAACTTAGCAAGATTCTATCTCAAAGTAAAAAATAAAAAGGGGGCTGGGGTGCAGTTCTGTGGCATTTATGAAGCCAAGTATTTTAAATACATCTTCCTTCAATTCATAAGCCTCTCTGTGTTATAGGTTCTAGTATTATTCTGTGGCTGAAGAAATTTTATGGCTGAAGAAACTGAAGTTTCAAGAATTTCAGTATCTTTTCTAGAACTGACATGCTCTTAATTCTTATATTACTTGTCATCCTTTGGATGTTTTCCCCTCACTTTTTGGTGTTTAGCCTGTATGAATGATACAGTGATAAAGCTACTTAGTGCCCATCATCATGTGAGTGACTTTTTGAAAATGTGTGTGTGTATGTGTGCATGTGTGTGTGTGTGTGTGTGTATTCTGTTTACCTAAACACAGTGCATAGTGTCTATAATAGGTAAGGATAATAAAAAATACTAAATCTGAATTAGATACTTAAGATAATATTGATCATTTCCTAGTAGCATCAGAAAAGCATTTGAAAATAATAGCAGATTAAGAAGATGAGAGGGGGTTAAAATGGAATGTTAGTCCCTGAGATTATGTGAGAAACCAGTCGGTCTTTGAGATGGTCTTTCAGAAAATGGTTATGCACATGGTGACTTTTTTCTTTGGGGCGGGAAGAAAGGACGTTTTGTAAATATGGTAGTTAGTGTTAAATTCCCTTCTGAGCTCAAGAAATCTGGACTTTTGCTTCCAGGTTGTATTTCTCTCATCTTTCAAGGCCAGGGTTTAAAAAAACTCTAGAAGCAAGAGTCAATAAATACATGAGCTTGCTAGGAATATTTAGATGCTTGGTGTTGTGACTGTGGCATATCATTCACTTGAGCAGAACCCGAGGGCCTTTATTTCCTGTTATGGGAAATACAATCTGGGTGAGATGGAGAATGTTCTTTAAAGGGTGATGTTTGTGGGTCATTTCAAAGTCACCCATGCTTACCTAGGCCTCGCCTTGAGGAAACTGTCAACATCAGCATCCGAGGTTCCGTTTTTAGTTCAGAATGTGCATTGCTCTCCCCACTGGCCCTTCCTTTCCTGTTTTTCTGGTAGCTTTGCTGATTTAAATGCCCCTCTCAGGACGTTATAGAGAGGCCAGGGAAATAATGCCAAACAACCAGCTATGATTTAGAATAATCGAGACCCCCAGATGCGTTTTTCTACTTTGCCAGCACTTGAATAGCTAAGGACTATAAACTTTGAATAGTGAGTCCAAGTCCCTGTAGATTGCTCCGCACTTGAACTCCTACACTGTTTTATAGAGAACAACACTGGCTCTTGCCTTTTAAAAAAAGTAATTTCTAGTTCTTTAGATATATTGAAACATGATATTTTCCAAATGTTGAAAAACTATGGTGGAGGAGAAGCCTGAATTGACAGTATCCTTATGCATAAATTTCTTTTTAGAATTGTTTTTCCCAGTTTATTACTTATGGTAGCAAATAATCAGCCCAGATAAGTTACTTGAATGTATATATCCGTCACAGAAAACCAATTTAAAGATTCTTTTGGTATAAAAGATATGCAAAGAATGGGTTCTATTTTGCTTTATTTTACTTTATTTAATTGGCAGTACTGGGGTGTTGAACCTGGTGTTTCACACATGCCAGGCAAGACTATAATTCAATAGATATTTTACCAATGTTAAATATGGAGAGGTAAAGGAATACAGTTAATGTCACAGCCTAAATTAGAACTAAGAGGAAGGTTTTCTGACTTCTGAGCCCATTCCTTTCTCATCTCTTAGAATTTGGCCAACACTAAAAAATTAGCACTTCTGAAAGGAGAAGATAAAGGAGTCCACCAACAAGTAGGTAGCACAAGTTTCCTAGTAACCAAAATTATGTGAGTCACTCTTAATACATGAGTTGGATTAATCTACTCCATTCAATTTGAACTTGAGTTATTTGCATTAAAATTCTTGAAAACTACAAAAGTATTACATATATTACAAATATAGTCACTATATATTATTCTGAATCACAAGCAGGAAAAAAGAAAAGGAAAAAAAGTATATATTTTCCCACATAGGTAATTTTTGCTTTATTTTACTATGTGCTTTGAAAACCAAATAAAAATATTAACAGCATTCCTATCTTAAAAGTTTCTTCTTTTTTTCTTATTCATTATCTATAGTTTCTGGGATATGGGGAATTTTCCCACAATTACTGTAGGAAAATAAATATAAAGAACCATTTGGGGAGGCTTTAGCTTCATATCTTATATTCAACATATTTTTCCCAAGGCATTAGACCAAACATCAAATCTTCTATATAGTGCACAAACCTGACACACAGTAAGTTCTCAAGATATATTTTGTTAAAGAGTAACAATTTATTGTGAAAGTACTTGTGCCTGTATACCATTGGAGCTAAATAATAAATGATTATTGAATCTGATTATTGTTTCTTTACAAAAATGAGCATACAGAATTTTAATGAAAGGATGATACAATGGCTGATCATTATTATTCAAGTAGAAAACCTTCTAGATTTGCATCTAATTCTGTGCTGTAAGGGAAAGATACTGAAGGTAAGTCTCAGATAAGGTGTGCCTAAGAGTATTAGTATAGTGCACTGTGGTGAAAAACACTTCCCTGAAAACTGACTGTGAAATACACTACCCCTACATCCTCATAGTGACCTTGTATTTATCAGGTCTTGAGCCATAGGTTAAAATATAAAGAGTAATATTTCTTACCTTCTATTACCTACACCTTACTTCCTTTTGCCTACAGCTGTACAACTGTGGCTTCTGATCCCGTTAGATCTAGGAAGCTAAGCAGGGTCAGGCCTGGTTAGTACTTGGATGGGAGACTACCTAGGAACACCAGATACTGTAGGCTTGGGAGAAGGACCTGACAACCCACCCCCAAAAATCAATCAGCCATTGAAACCCTATAAATAGCAGAGAAGCACTGACAATACTGTTTCTCCTATTGTACATAGGGTCACTGTGAGTCAGACATGGACTCGATGGCACTTAACAAAAACAATTTTCTTTTGGCTAAAGATAAAAGTCATCTCAGGGATGTTTATAACAAATATATATAATGAGAGCGATGCTGTATAATCATGTATAAATACCATTCCCTATCCATTTATTGTCTACGACCATACCACCCGGGCATCCAATCTCATCTGATCTTGGAAGCTAAGAAAGGTTGGGCCTGGTTAGTACCTGGCTAGGAGATCACTTGAGAATACCAGATGCTGTAGGCTTGGAAGAAGGACCTGGCAGCCCACTCCCAAAATAATCAGCCATCAAAAACCCTATGAATAGCAGAGAAGCACTGAAATAGTGCAGGGCATGCCACAGTGTAGGGGAGTGTTTTGTTCTGTTGTACATAAGGTCACTGTGAGTCAGACCCAACTTGATGGCATCTAACAACAACAACAACACATTAAATATCCTTACCTGTTTGTGAAAGTTCTAACATTGGAGTGTACAAGTTGAACAAAGGCTGACTGTTTGTTGAAAATCAAGCAATGTTTGATAGAGCTAGAGGGCAGGGAGTTGTGAAAGACTAAAGAAAGGATGGATGAGAGATACAAACACAAAGAAGAAATCAGAAAACCATGATCCAACCAAGAAGAGAGGATAGTGAAAGTTAGAAATATGTCTGAGTACAGAATCTAAGTATCAGAAACTTTCCGTTTTAATCCTCAACATGAGAGTTCAGCTTGTTCCCTATAGTGCTTATCTGTACATGGCTGACACTATTCTGAATAAACAGGCACAGTGGACCTTGATTATGACAAAACCCTTGATAAAGTTTTTCAAGAGGATTTTTTAGATGAAATTAAGATCACAAGCAATGATCTTTTTCTAAAACCTATTCTTTTCCCTGATATATAGTTCACTGTTGTTAGGTACAATCGAGTCAAGTTCAACTCATAGCAACTCTCATAGAGTTTTCAATGGCTGATTGTTTCAGGATCACTTTGAGAGTGGATTGTCACATCCTTCTCCCATTTTTGTGGCACTGGGGATTGAACTTGGGTCCTCAGAGAATGCAGAGGAGCATTCTACCAACTGAGCTAAACCCCAGGTCTGACATACAGTAAGCATTTAAAAAAATTAGAGTATGAGGAATGTGATCTAGGGAATAATACATTAAATGGATTTATAGCTGCTAAAAATACATTTATCAGTCAATGCAGTACTATCATCATTGTTGAGCGATATCAAAAGGAAAGACCAGCTGGGTACGGTGGCGCACACCTGTAATCCCAGGGCCTCAGGAGGCAGAGGCGGGAGGATCGCAAGTTTAAGACCAGAGGCAGTTTGCGTAACTTAGAAAGACCCTGTCTCAAAAAGTAAAAAAAAAAAAAAAAAAAAAGGGCTGGGGGTGCAGCTCAGTGGTCCAGCACTTGTAAAGCATGCAGGTGCGAGGCCCTGGGTTCAACCCCAAGTACAATGGGGAAAAAAATAAAGCAAAGAGCATATAATATTCTTTATCATTGTATGCCATTACTCAGTAAATATCCTCAATAACTATTTGCTGGTTAACTAAATGTGGAGATACACAATGGCTTATCACAGAGTCCAAATATTCAAATCTTTCTCTTTCATGTGAACAGTATCTAAGAGGTTTAAGCTAATTAAATGTGTGGATAACAGGAAGCTTGCATGTTGTTGTTGTTAGGTGCCATCGGTATCCGACTCATAGCGACCCTCATAGGGTTTTCAATGGCTGACTGTTTCGGGATTGCCTTGGGAGTGGATTGCCAGGTCCTTCTCCCATTTTTGCATTGCTGGGAATTGAACTCGGGACCTCAGAGACTGCAGCACAGTGCTCTACCAACTGCGCTAAATCCCAGCCCATAACAGGGAGTTTGCATAAGACACTTTAAATACTTGTCTGATTACTATAGCATCCTTACTCATCTTAAATACAGAACTTTGTTGTTGTTGTCAGGTGCTGTCAGTTTGGGTCAGATTCACAGTGACCATATGTACAACACAATGAAACACTCTCTGACACTGTGCCATCCCCAGCACTATTGTCAGTGGTTCTTTTTTATTCATAGAGTTTTTAATGGCTAATTGTTTCAGGGTTATTAACCGGAGTGAGCTGCCAGGTCCTTCTTCCATTTTTGTGGTGCAAGGGATCAAACCTGGGCTGGGATGTAGCTCAGTTGGTAGAGCACTGCACTACAGTCTCTGAGGTCCTGAGTTCAATTCCCAGTACTCCCAAAATGGGAGAGGGGCCTGGCAATCCACTCCCAAGGCAATCCTGAAACAGCCATTGAAAACCCTATAAGGGTCTCTATGAGTCAGATACCGACTCAACGGCACCTAACAACAACAACAACAGGGATCAAACCTAGGGCATTTTAGAGAGTATTGAGCAGCACTCTACCCTGAGCTAAACTCCTGTCTCAAATATAGTACTCAATGGGAACAATATTCACAACATTAAATGAACATTTACATGAATTCAGCACCACCATAAATAACTGTATACAAAGGTAAACTTCAGGAAAACCATATTATTTGCCTGGACCAGGTTATTTTACTTAGGAGCTGCAGTGCAGCTCAGTGGTAGAGCACCCTGGGTTTGATCCCCATCACCTCAAAAGAAAACCACATTATTTTTCATCCCTAGATATCTTTTAACTAGGTAAGAAAAACTGAAGTGTAGTCCAAGTAAATACATAATATATTCAATTAACTTCAGTTTAAAATTTCAGGTGAATTTGAACAAATGTTGAGAAAAGTTTTGAAACCTCAATCGAGAAGTACAAAAAGAAGTGATTTTTGTGGCAGTGCCCAAAAAACAATTTTAGAATATAAGAGTTGTTGAGTGGTCACCAAATAAAATGTGTTGAATGACCATCTAATTTTAAAAACTGATTATTCTTCAGTATTATTGGGAGAAAATATATAGCATGAATATGTTTTGAAATAGGCCCTTGGCTGAACCAAAATTTGGAGACACTTAGGATACATAGTCCCTCTGGCACACTTTGATAGAGCTCACCTTACATTTGGCAGCAGTTTACTTTCTAAGCAAGAGAGTCTCAGGAGGCCTCTGAATCTATTGGACAGTGGGGGCCAAGATGTAGAGGATCAGTTCTTAGAAGATCTTTCAGCAAAGGATACCCATTGCAAGTCACAAGAAGGTCACAGTGACAAAGATGGCTTCAGCTTCCTCTTTTTTTGATTTAAAAGATTTATTTCCTGCAGTTTCCCATAAAAGACCTATTCAGAGACAAATTTCTCCATTAGAAATGAAAATTTCTGACATAAACAGAAATGTGCAGAGCCACATTTCTAACAATGTAATTTTACCCTCTATTTTCAGCAAGAAATTAAGAATGTTCTTCTCCAAACTCATACTTTGTAGAGTATGGTCATCTCAACATGACAGTAACTTGAAGGAATAAAAAATTTCAAGGAAGAAAAGTTAAAATATCATTTAAAGGAGTTAGAAATGCCATGAAGTAATTCTGAGTTTAGAAAAACAGTCCAGTGACTAGCATTTTGCCAGATCATTTGCCAAAACGTTGACAGGAGAATTCTCTGAAAACTTGGTCTTAAGTTTCCAAAAATTTCAGTGAGGAAATTGCTAAAAGAATAAACAATCAGTTCAATTGCATCCAGTGAAGAACAAGGTCTACACCCAATGTGCATATTCTATGTTTATAGCTGGGAAGAATTTAAATTACTTTTCTAGCATTCCTCTTTTCTTTACAAGTATAAACTAACTCAAAAAATTAAGTAAAAATTGATGATCTAGCAGTGTTTCTCTGGCTGCCATACAGTATGGGCAATGAGTTCTAGACTCCAATTTATTGGTTTGTCAGAAAGTTTGGTTATTTTCATCAATTTAGCTTTACATTTAACATTCCTCTGCCTAATTGAAACCATGCAGACACATTTGGTTAGCATCCACATTCCTACAAAAGTAAAAAGGGCACTTTGTTTCAAATTCTGCAGTTTACCAGTAAATTATATTTTTCTTGCAGCAACAATTAAACATATAGTGAACACTTAATAACAAGCCCTTCCTAATCCCTATTATCAGTTAAAACAACTCAGTTTTGACAAATATTCAGTCAGCTGGTGGGGAAAGAGCATTATCTATAACTTTCTTTTAATAATTGAATAAATGGTTTTGGGGAAACTAATCTGAGGATTTAGAGGCATGGCTTTTGGAAAATTATGACCATATTAGAAGCTTATTTAATGCCCTCTCTCTATTTCTTGCCCTCCTGGGATCCTGCACCTAAGTGCCAGCAACAGGTTGTGATCTGAGTAGCAAACCAGGAGAGTGCTATACTGATCACTACCTATTCTCCTTCCTTTTCACTCTCACTGTGGAAGGTGACTCTGGATGCATTCACAAAGTTGAGTTTAGCAAGGCAGATTTCTACTTTCGTGGCTTTGGCCAAATATGCCAAAGTTGCATAAACAAACAAGATAGTTTGTTTAGCTAAAATACACTGCTTTGAGGTTTCATAACGAAAAAGCAATGCCCTGTTTCCTTTCCCTCTTTGAAAACACGGAGGAATAAAGTGGAAACAAGAAAGAAAGGTCTGATTAAAAGGATGAAGAAAAATGACCCCCAACCAATAATGATGGAGAGAGGAGATCATCATAGCTCATGGCATAGTATCTGCAGGAGCTAGAATTGCCCATCTTGATATTTACAGAGAAGTCCACTGCTAGAGATAGATGACTCCTTGATTGGCAGATATTGGCTGAGCATTTATCCTATACTCCATCTCTAGACACTTTCATTGCTGCTGCAGAGATGAATAAAATAGGTAATGGCTTGCTGTCATGCCGCCCACCTCCTCCTCATTCTTGGGGACTAGCCTGCCAAGGACTGAGGCCAGATCACCAGTACTATGCATTCCTATCAGAGGCTGAAAGAGGGAGGACACATGGGCCAGAAAGGAAGACTAGAGGCTTGAATGTGTGAGGAGGCCAAGGGAGGGCCAAGGACTAAGGGATAGTAAGGAAAGGCAGCAAGGGAAGGCCGAGAAGAGATGACAGATCTGCCTAACCCTTCTCACCAGGGGACCCTCTGGCAGCCTCATGCCTCTAGTTTGCTGGCATTCTTCCCTTTGCAAAACACCAAAGTTCCTCCAGTGTGTAAATATGATACTGTCGCCCTGCTTCTAAAATACTTTAAGTACATGGCGCTCGCCTCTAATCCAAGCGACTCAGGAGGCTGAGGCAGAAGGCTCACAGGTTCAAGGCCAGAGGCAGCCTGTGCAATTTAGTGAGACTTTGTCTCTAGATAAAACATAATTTTTTAAAAAGGGGTGTAGTTCAGTGCCTAGCATGGGCAAGACCCTGGGTTCAAAGTACTGCAAAACATGTTAAGTGATCTCCTATCATTATCCTAAAGATAAAATAAGGAGCTATGACCTACAATTTCTTTACAACTGGGGCTTTTTCCACTTCTTGCTATCTTTGACCTTATACTCAAAATGCCATCCATTCTGAACTTTTTTCCCAAAACTTCTATGTCTTCATCAACACTGTTCCCTCTGAGAAAAATAAGCTTCTACCCCATCCTTCCCTCCCTACTTCCTTGCCTGAAGCTACTAGAATTCCAGGTCTTGGTTCTAAGTTACTTCTTCCAGACAACCTGTATGTACTAACAGTAATCAGCTGCCCCTATTCTGTGTTTCATTCTATCCCATCCATTGTCTGGCTGGAATACACTGGCTGATATTATTGAGTATGTCTTTTGTGCCACTTAATATTCTAAATACTTTTCTTACATCACTTCAGTTAACTATCAAGATAATCTTGTTAGAGGTGCTATTATTTTCATTTTTCAGATGGCAAAACTGACAGAAATGTTAAGCAACTTGCTCAAGGTCAGACACCAACTTGTACATAAGAGTCTAGAGACCTACACTGGGTCTAGTATAGTATGACTGAGGTGCCCATAACTAGATTGGAAATAAGGCCTTCCCACTTCACTGTAATCTCCACAGGGGCAAACCTGGTACATAATAGGCTGTAAATAAAGATTTGGAGAATGAGTGAAATCAGAGTAATTCAATTTAGGATCAAGAAGAGGGGAGGGGTAAAGCATTGCTTTCTTGCACTGTGTCCTAGGGTCTGAAGCTGTCTTTTAGAGAACTGCCAAATTACAAAGCCTGGGAGCTTACAAGAATTGAGATGTAGCAACCATCTGCGGACACTGAAATCCATGTACCTAAAAAGCACCAGTGACAGAATTGGCTTTTCTGCTCCAAGTATTTTTATCCAAAGTGATGAAAATGAAACTGGCATGTGTGCTCTTTGCCAGTAAAACCACACCAGAAAGGTTAGAATCAACAGAGGCGACAGGCTCAATATTCCATGGAATTTCTTAGAAAAATCTTTCAAAATACCTGTTAGTAGAGCCAGTTAAAGCCTACAACCTGAATATTAAAACCAGTTATGTCTCACAGAACCACTACACAAGATTGAGACACTCCCACCTTTCTCTACAGCATCAAGTTGGTTTCTTCCGTTAGGCTGGAGCACTGTGAACCAGTGTCATCTAAGTCAGTACTGGGAAAGAGTACAGCTGATCGAATGGAGATACTGAATATAGGAATACTTGAATTTATACATTAAATTGATACAAGAAAATATCAAAGTTTTAAAAGTTTTGTTTTTTAAGAATGAGTTGTCTGAGCCAGGCATGGTGGCGCATGCCTGTAATCCCAGCGGCTGGGGAGGCAGAGGCAGGAGAATCCCAAGTTTGAGGCCAGAGGCAGTCTGCGTAACTTAGCAAGACCCTGTCTCAAAAAGTAAAAAAAAAAAAAAAATGGGCTGGGGGTGCAGCTCAGTGGTTCAGCACTTGCAAAGCATGCAAGCGCAAGGCCCTGAGTTCAACCCCCAAAACTGCAAAGAAAAAAAAAAAAAAAAAAAAAGAATGAGTTGTCTTCCTTTCAGAGCCAGGAAAAGTGAAAGTGCAGATTTCCAAGAGAATAATCTGATTGGATAAAAAGATTGAGGAAGACTTGTAAGTAATACAGTGACTTTCTGGAAAAGTTCATTGAGATGGCTGCAAGGTTTTATGTCTGACTCTAAAGTACACGTTTCCATCACAGTCCTCTTCATTCTTCCAATCAGTAATTTTCTCATATATAGAGAAAAAATTAACTGACATTTGGGCCACATTTGAATTGTCATTGATTTTCTATCCTTGATCTAAATTTTAAAAATATAGACTGTTACCCAATCAACTAGAAAATCTAAAAACTGTTGTAGGAATAGTCAACAAGAATCATAAACTGGACATGGTGGCCCATGCCTATAATCCCAGCACTTAGGCACTAAGGCATGAGGATTGTGGGTTCCAGAAAAGCCCAGTATAGATAGTGAGACTCTGTCTCAAAAACTCAAAAGAAATAAAAGAATCATAGCTGCTACTTTAGCTCTCCAGATATTGTCCTTTCCTATGTCTCCTTCCATTGAGTCTGCAACTTGAGATATTCCTACACTTCAGTATTTATCTTTCCAGAAGATAATTTTATTTCATATATACATTAAATATTGATATGACTGTTAAAAGGTAAATTACTATAATGAAAAACATATACATTCAAGAAGTACCGACACAACTCAAATTTCACCCAGCTAGGGGGTTCTTGACATTGATAAACCACTCGACTCTTGCTTTTTAAATTTACAAGGTCATTAGGCAAGTTCAGTGGAACTATAGTCTACATGTGCAGTGGGGCACAATTGAAGACTCTAATAATTTGTCAATAATTAGACTCCTCCAAAGAAATATTTTGCATTTACTAAGGACTTGGCTCCCCAGTGTCTATCTGGTTGTATTTCCTACTATAAGAGTAAAATCTGGACAATTTATCATTGTCAATAAATTCTCCCAAGAGAACAATAATTTCACACTTTCCTTCTAGTAAATCAATTGTGTTACAATCAAGATATCAGATGAATTGGAATTTTTAAATTATGCTAAAGGTGCAATTAAGAAATGTTTTGTCATTTTGAAAATCCTTGATGGAGAGGAGAGGTTGGAATAAAAGAAAAGTATGACCATACAAAACCTAAAATAAATATCTATTTATAAAAAACAATTCATATACATGAATGCCACAACCAGTGTAGAGACTTAGATATATCAGTTATAACATTTAAAAGGCTCACACACAACATATTTAAAATTTTATTATCTCAAAAACATAACTCCCGTGGGGTAGTTTAGCATGGGTTTCTTGGATTCTTGCCTTCATGATATTTCACAGAAGTCATATCCACGAGTGAGGTCTTGGAAATCTTGTAACCAACCAATTTTTCATAACACAAGGTGACTAACTCCCTCAGCAATATGGTGCTAAGACCGGGAAAGTGAAATTTCCTCCATTGTCTTTGGCTGTTGCTATGAGTTTCCTTTCAAAGAAACCACAAAGCAGGACCCAACCAGTTTAATAATCCCAACAGAAACAGAGTGAGTAAAAGTTATGAGCATAGACAGGCTGGAGAAAAACAGAATGTTTGGGAAGGAAGCTGACACACAGAGACAGAGACAATCAGTCACCAGCATCAATTTTGCACTGGTTTATGAACCAGGATATTGGAAAAGGAGAGAGGAGCTTGAGAATAGGAGCTGAGAGGAAGGGTCGGTTTTTAATATAGTGTTTTTCCTTTTGGTTTTTCCTTTTAATCCTGTGGTATTGAAATAACAGCTTTCACAAAGACAATCTGACCTATGCTCAATAATATAAATCATTCTCTTAACCTCATAAACTGAAGGTCTGCAATGAAGATCTGTAATTAACACCATAACCCATACTTCTTTTAAAAAGCAAAAGGAAGGAAAAGACCTTATAGCATTCTTATGGTCAGCTCTAGAAAAGAAATACCAAGATATGGTGCTTTTTTATTTTCCTTTTCTAAGAAAACTTCATATTCAATAATACTACTTGAAGTTATTGCTGGTTAATTCATAGCACAACAGCTTGAAATTGAACATCCAATCACATTTTCTAAAATCTGTAAAGTTGGATACAAAGTAATAACATTGTTAAGAGTAGGGGTAACAATTGAGTCACCACCTCAAAATGTAAAAATTTTTAATTCTGCTTTTAAAATTCAAATTAATGTAATCACAGTTTTTCGAGTTATCATGAATCATCCCTGTATGTAGTATTCACATCAACTTACCAACTTACTAGCACATAGGCTGTTTTTGCATATCAATCAACCATGAACCTATATGACAGGCTGTATAAAGCCAAGGTCCAGAGCAGGCTGGAGTGAGGTGCCAGAAAAGTGACAATGAAAACAGCTCTGCCTAAGAAAATAAGGATTACAAAAGTGATAGCATTGTTCCAAATATAGAAAACTTTTAGTGTCATTTTATTCTGTGTTGGTCAGAGTACTGCTAGAGTATTGTGATTATATCTGGGTGTTTGTACAGAGCTTTTCCATCGTCTCTTTGCACATATGTAGTCAATTTGATTTCTGTATGTTCCATCTGGTGAAGTCCATGTGTATAGTCTCCATTTATGATGTTGAAAAAATGTATTTGCAATGAAAAGGTCATTGGTCCAACAAAATTCTATCATGCAATCTCCAGCTTCATTTCTGTCACCAAGACCATATTTTCCAACTACTGGGCCTTCTTCTTTGTTTCCAACCTTTGCATTCCAGTCACCAGTGATTATCAGTATGTCTTGATTGCATGTTTGATCTATTTCAGATTGCAGAAGATGATAGAAGTCTTCCCTTTCTTCATTTGTGGCCTTGGTGGTGGGTGCATAAATTTGAATAATAGTCATATTAACTGGCTTTCCTTGTAGGCGTATGGATATTATTCTATCACTGACAACATTGTATTTCAGGACAGATCTTGAAATGTCTTTTTTGATGATGAATGCAACCCCATTTCTCTTTAGTTTATCAATCCCAGGATAGTAGACCATATGATTGTCTGACTCAAAATGGCTTATGCCGGTCCATTTTAACTCACTGATGCCTAGAATGTCAATGTTTATGCGATCCATTTCTCTTTTAACAATTTCTAATTTTCCTAGATTCATATAAAGTACATTCCATGTTCCAATTATTAATGGATGTTTATAGTTGTTTCTCCTCATTTTGAGTCATGCCACATCAGCCAATGGAGGTCTCTGGGGCTTTACTCCATTTCCGTCATCACAGTAGACTCTACTTTGAGGAGAAAACTCTTCCCCAGTAGTCTTTTGAGTGCCTTCCAACTTCGGGTGCTCATTTTCTGGCACTATATCTGACAGTGTTTCTTTGCTATTCATAGGGTTTTCAATGGTTTCAGGAGTGGTTAACCGGTGCCTCCTCCCTAGTCTGTCTTAGTCTGGAAGCTCAGCTGAAACCTGTCCACCATGGGTAACCCTACTGGAATCTGAGATACCAGTGGCATAGCTTTCAGCCTCATCACAACACACAAGCCCCCACAGTGTGGCAAACTGACAGATGTATGGGGGTCAGAATCCTTAGGACAAGTTGTATTTCAGAGTTCAAAATTCTTAAGGAATTTTTATAAAATTTCACAGTGTACTTCTATCAGGGTCTGTGAAGCTCTCTATGATCAAACATTAATACCATTTTAATATCATGCATTGAAATTCCTACTAAGAGGGATAAACATTACAAATAATTTCACCTTTCTTCAGGTCAGATTTTACTGCCAGATGAATTCATGTCAGGTCAGTTTTGCTGCCAAAGAGAGTCAGGAAATAACCTTTCCGTTTGAAGACCTTTTGAATTTCAGAATCACAGATAAGAGTCTGTATATCTGTAAGTATTTGCTCTTTGTCTGTTTTCTGTTTATCTTTCCAACTAGGACTTAAGAGCCATGGATATGTGAATATTTTGTCTCTCCTCTTCACTGTACCTCCAAAGTCTAGAGTAATGGAAGACCCAAAGTCTCAATAAGTAGCTGCTGAGTGAATGAATAAATGAGATCTGCCATCAGAGTTCTGCCAAATAGAGAACTCCATATTTTATATCAGTTTCTCTCTCTTAAGGCTCTTAAATGGTAATGCCCAAAGTGGGTGCAGGCTGTGCAACTGATACAAAAACTGAAAAACAAGGCAAACAAAACTACCAATGGGGAGAAAAGGCATTAAGCAAAACAATGAGGCAATGAAAGATGTAAGTAAGCCAAAGCCAGGAGGTAGAAGGGGAGAAAAGGTCATTAGTCACAGGTATTAGAAATAAGAGGAACAATGAGAGAAAGATGCCTGAGTCTGCCTGATGATGAGTCTAAGACTCAGTATTAGTGATACCCCACAATTCCTCATCTTAAACTTCCATTAACTACATGGTAATTATATGACTCAGCCTCTGGCAACTTGAAACAATTAATACCTTAAAAAAATCATGAAACTTCTCTATGCCTCAGCTCTTCATATATTAAATGATGAGTTTGAGATGATATCAAAATTTTCTTTCAACCAAAATAATTGTATATGGCAGTATTTCCAAAGATTAGTTTATAGAACTACAGGGATTATTAGAACTCAGATTGCTGGACCCCATTCACCAAGTTTTTGTTGGTGGTAAGTTATTATGTGTTTTGTTTTTGTTTTTTGAGACAAAGTCTCATTATGTAGTCCAGGGTGGCTTTGAATTTGTGATCCTCCTACCTCTGCCTCGTGAGTACTGGGATCACAGATGTGTACTACCATGTTCAGTTCCCAATTTTTCAGACTGAGGTAAGACTGGAGAATTTGCTTTTCTAAAATGAAGTTGATTGTTTAAGTGTATTAGAGTTCTCCAGAAAAATAGAGCCAATAGGATACAAACCTTTTATGTAGATAGGGGAAAAAGGAGAGCTATATTGTAAGGAATTGGCTCACATGGTTATGGATACTGAGAAACCCAAAGATCTGCGATTTCAGAATCTCACAACCAGAAACATTGATGGTATTACTTCTAGTCTAACAATAAAGACCAGTGTCCCAAATCAAAGGTCATCAAGTAGAGAGAACAGTTTCTTTCTTCCTCCACCTTCTGTTCCATTCAGTCCTCTGTTAGATTGCATGAGGCCCACCCACATTGAGGATGGCAATTTACTTTGGTGGGTCTACTGATTAAAATGTTAATTTAACCCTCACAGATATGCCCCAAATAATGTTTAACCACATATATGGGCACCTCATGGCCCAATCAACTTCACACAATTATATTGGTGCTGCTGCTTTGGGTACTACAATTTGAGATCAACTGGGAGCCTGCAAAAACAGTATTTTTTTTTGAGACATATGTGAGCCATTATTCAAATCTCAGTGCCCTCTGTAGCATGATTTATCTATAGAGACATGTCTATGCTCCCATCCACTCTTGATATTCATTTGATCTCCAGTCAAAATGTACATAATCTAAAGAAAAACGAGAATCTTCTCCCACTGTGAAACTGATTTAACCATAAAGCTAACTTTCTAAAAATTAAATGAAACTCATGTTTAATGTTTTCTCACAACACTGAGAGGCCTCACAGGAGAAAATTTTTAGTATTCCTGTTTCCTTTGGACTTATTAGTGACAGCTGCTTATTTTCTGGCAGGCAGAAATCTTTTAATTCAAATGACACAGCATAGCCAATCTAAGTCCAACTGGATTTAAGGCTCTAACAAAGTTGCTCAATTCTCTGGAAGCAAATCTTTGTGCAACAAAAACTTCAGACAGCCAAGTGTGCATGGTGGTACAAGCCTGTAATCTCAGAATTTAGGGAGCTGAGGCAGCAGGATGATGAGTCCAAGACCAATCCTGGCTACATTGTAAGACTCTGTCTCAGAAAAAAAAAAAAGTAATAATAAAAAATAAAAATAAGTAAGTAAATAAATAAATAAAACAAAAATCTTCGCAGAATAATTATGATAGCTCTTACCAGTGCAAAAGAGAACTTACGCAGGTTTTTTGAGCACTCAAAATTATCATTAGAAAAAATGTTTCAAATATGGCACATTTAAAAGTACAGTCTCAGAAAATCTACAATCACTAAATACAAACAAAAATTTCATTGGGAATAATTATACTTCAAAGAAAGTAAATGCCATTATTCACTTGCAAAGACAAGAAAATAAGTGTAAATCACTGTAAGTGCTTTGTAGTTCACTGGGAAACTTCTTGGAAAAATATTTTATTACCAAATGACACCTGATAAAAGCTACCCACCCAGTTTTCCTGTGGAAGGAAAATTGTAGTGGAGGCACAGATAGCCTGGGGCAGTATCCTAGGTGATTGATCCATGGTGATTACACACACACACACAAGCACACGCACACACACCACGGATGTGACAAACCATATAAAAGGCATTCTAAGTGCACATCCAGGTCACCTGATGCTCTTCTAGAAATGAGCAATGGAGCCCTGAAGACTGAAACATACATGGTACCTTGGGGGGAATGGAGAGATGGAAAAGGAAAGATTAAAAGGTTGACAGCAAGATTTTTTGTTTTGGGAGACTCTTTTTTTTTTTCTCTTTTCTTTTCTTTTTTCCTGAAGCCAATTTATTTTTCTTTAAACTAAAAGTACTCTGCCTTGAGGCTCGGGTAAAATAGCCTTTCCAGGAAGCCACATTTATCACACCATTGAAAATCACTACAAAGGAGACAGCATGATAAATATCTTGTTTCAAGATTCCAGGATAGAGTGTCCTGAATTTATTTATCTCCTTGAAGCCTGGGATCTAACTCAAGTAATATTCTTAGCAAAGTTTGCTTCCAAACACCCAATCTGTTTGTTCATTTAAGACATTAAATATATTAATTACATGAGGCTTTGTCACATTCTAAAAAGGTTGATAGAGTCATTCACTGATCTGGGACACACATGAAAGTTATTTGTTATGGTGATTACTTGGTTTGCACAGTCCATGCCCTTGACCTAGCCCCATAGATCAATGTCAGGCAAAGGGAGATCACCAGCAAGGCACAACGTGAACCCTCTCCTCAAGGTTAGGCTTTCGAAGCTAATAGCTGATCCTGGATTCTGAGATCAGACTGGCCTGGCTTTTAATTTTATCTCCAAACACGAAGTTGTGTGACCTTAAGTAACTTAACCTCTGGAAACCTCAATTTCCTCACATGTAAAATGAAACTAATTATAAACTGTGCCTCAAAGGATGTTTGTGAGTTGAATGTGAAGTTCGATATATAAAGGAGCTGTATACGGCATATAGTAACTGTTCAAGAAATATTAGTTATTCTGACTGTATTATTATTAGAGTAGCACTTCCCTTAACGATCTTCAGTAAACTGGTTTACCAGATTAATTTACATTCTATCCAATTCTTCTATACAACATACAGGCTGATACCAGTGGCCTTCCATACAACATTGCTCCTGCCAGTGAGTTTTATGTTTAACAAAAGTCAAATAACTTTATTACTAACCTGCTTACGACAATTGCAATTGTTATTTGCTTTCTGTAAATTTAATATGTAAATTAATGAAATTAAAACAAAACCAGAAATTCATCTCTGTGAAAACAAAGTTAAATACTTTGAAAAGTTGAAAAATGATTTCTGCCAAAGTAAATGTCAAAACCACAGATTAGGTTAAACATTGCTATAATCTAGGAACTAATACATTTACATTGCCTCATAGGTACTTTAAGATCTTCCCACATTTTAAAGCAACTACAAGTAGAAATTGTAAAGGACGCATTTTAGATACAATTTTTGGAAGAAAGACACTGCAGAACTCTGGTCAGTGGATCAGTATATCAAGAAAATGCCCTGGCTCTACATCAGAAGACTGATAATAGAATGTCTATGCATATTTTTTAAAGTTACAATAAAATGTTTGATATATGAATATGTAATTTCCCTTACCATTTAAATGGATTTTTTAAAGGTAAATGACATTGCTAGTCCTACCTGAATAAGATGAAAGGGTTTCTACAGCACTAAAAATATCCTTAGTCATTAAACCCCTTCTTAAAAGAGTTCTAAATTTAAATAGGAGAAATGTTGGTCAGTGGACACACTTCAGCTAGATAGGAGGAATAAGATCAAGAGATCTGTTGTAGGGGGACGAGAGAAGATGGCGTACAGATAAGACACATGTTCTGTCCCGGAGTAGAGGGAAGCCTTGATTAAAGGTTTGGACCTCACATTGACTAGATAGAAACAGTGATAATTTAGATTGGGAGACAGTGGAGGGAACCAGAAGAACATCAAAAGCAAGGATCTGGCTCCAGAGGACCTACACCGAGGACAGCAGCTGGGTCACCATTTCACAGATGGTGGATAGGATCCTGGAGACTTGGAGGGGACTTCGTGCACACATCCATGAAGGCCTGGACCCAACACGGAGTGCAACCTTGGCATTGAACCATCACCCTGCCCACGGGACACAGACTACAAGCTCAGGATGAGTCAGTTTGAGGTGGCACACAGAATCGCCATTCCTAGTGGTGCACACTGTGCAGCCGGAGTTGCTGGGCTGGTGCAGGCCCCTCATGCAGGAGTGTAGGCATCAGATCCACAAGAGTTGATACATGAGGGTGTGGGGAGTGAACACAGAGAAGCTTGGGGAACATGTGCCAGTGGAGCTTGACCAGAGCCGTAGTGTGGCTCCCTCCCTCCTCTTATGGAGAGGCAGTTGTGCGGACGTGATTTTCACAGACATATGGGCACACATGCACCTGGATCCCAGACACATGGGAGGTGATTCCATGTCATCCCACTCCACTACGGAGTAGGCTGGGGTCAAAAGAGGTGACTGAGTCCCAAGCCGGCAGTGTGCAGCCGATTGTGCAAACAGCACAGTGTTGCACTTTGCCCCAAAGCAGTTTCAAGTGTGACCACCATGCATGGCCAGATTTGCTGCAGATTCCCCCCGGGGTGGTTGGATATCATCCTGTCCACTACAGGGGGAGAGTAGCGAGACCACAATGGGATCTGAATCTCCCAACTGGACTCCCAAGTGGACAGAAAGCCCTGCAATAAAGATCCACAATAGCAGCGATATTCCTTCCATGCTGTAGGCTTTGGGGCAGAGATCTCCGATTTGGGGAATTGGTGCCTGAACTACATGGGACAGGGAGAACACCAGGGAGGACCCCACAGGTTCCACTGCCTCTCTAACAATACAACAGACACAGAATATTTCGTGGAACAGACTCTAGGCATTGACATTTTGTTTGCGTATTTATCTTCCTACTCATAATAGCTATATACTAATGATTACCAAATTAATAAATTTGTTAGTTATTTAGTGATAGATTGAAAACATATTTGAAATTTCACCAATTAACTTTTTGTAAACAGGTGCTCAACATGTGTTCAATCGGTTTAATAAATAGTTATCAATTAATAGATCAAAACAATTAGTCTACTCAATAAACAGGGGATGGGATTTATCTCAGTTGGTAGAGTGCCACTCTGCAGTCTCTGAGGTCCTGGGTTGGATTCCCAGTACTGCAAAAATGGAAGAAGGACATGGTGTCCACTCCCAAAGCAATCCCAAAAGAATCAGCCATTGAAAACCCTATGAGGGTCTGTATAAGTTGGACACAACTCAAGGGCACCAAAGAACAACAACAACTAAATAAACAAAGCATTACACTGAGACCAAGTGTCAGTTTATTAATATGTTGGTGGTTAGTGTACACTTTCCAATAGATTAATTTTTATTCATTTCCTCAACTAGTATTTTCATCTTCAATATACAAAACCTTTTGTTAAGTATTGCATTGAGACAAATGCAATACTTGTTCTTTATGTTCATTTCATGAACATTGAGCATACATGCAAATACAACTGCAAGATTAATACACACATTGTCACAAAGCTACGCCATGCTTTAAATACTATGTTGATTCCAAATGCTCAGTTTCCTCTCTCTAGCACAGGTGAAATGTTAGCTTTTCTCCCAGAAGTTCCTCTCTCATTGTAGGGCTGGTGTATAAATTACTTCCCAAATCCTATGGCATCTAAGGTTTATTTTTCTTTTCCTTCTGTTTATTTCAGGTTCCTCTGGCTGCGTAAGTGGCCTCCCATCTATCCTCCACAGATGTCTTCCTCTTTAGAGCCATTTCCTTAACATGGGTGAACCAGTGGTGGCCTGTTTGTTAATCCTTTTTTTTCCAAATAAATATCATGCAAGAATCACAGAACATGCTAAATAAATGTAAGAATGAAGGAGATATTAGCTGGAGGGTACAGATGCCAAAGAAATAGAAAAAGTGAGTAACTATCACCAACTTTCCATAAACTTTTGACTAGCTGGAGCTCAGTACTGCAGAAAGGGCATTATCAACCTGTAAACTGCCCTAAAATTTATCCTAATTCATTTTTCCATCCTCATGATCAGCATAGATCAAGTATGGATTTAGACCATTTGGCATCCAGTCTGCTTTATTCTCTGACTATTTGCAGATGTCTACTTTCAACACACATGTTCTTTGCTGGGCATGTTGCATTAGGACCTCAGTCTCCTCAGATTTCTCTTTGTGCCTCTAAGCAAACTCTATAAACAGTCTATACTCTCTCTTATCTTCTTTAGCTTCCTCAAATAGTATTCTGTTAGGATGCCTGACACACTGCACTGGGAAAAGCTGTTGCAGAAGACCTCTTTACAGTGCTGGGAAGTAAAGGTGTCACGTTGAAGATGAAGACGTGCCTGACTCATGCCATGGCATTTTCAGTTGCATCATATGGTTGTGAAAGATGGATGTTCAATAAGAGAGAGAGGAGAAAAATCGATACTTTTGAATTATGATGCTGGAGATGAATACTGAACATACCATGAACTGCAAAAAGAACCAACAGATCTGCCCTAGAAGAAATGCAACCAGAGTGCTCCTTGGAAGCTAGGATGGCTAGACTGTGGATGACATATTCCAGACATGTTGTCAGGAGGGACCAGTCCCTGGAGAAGGTCATCATGTTTGGGAGAGTGGCAGGTCAATGAAAAAAAGGAAGACCTTCGATTAGATGGATTGACATAGTGGATGCAGCAAGAGGCTTAAACATAAAAAAGATCATGCTCCTGGTACAGAATTGGGGAGTGTTTCATTCTGTTGCACATGGATCACTGTGAGTTGGACTTGACTCGATGGCACCTAACAACAACGTACTCTTAGATCACTCTGAGTTTCAGCAGGAGAGGGATGGTGTACTCGAACTAGATAATTAAGTGAAGTTTAATAGAATGTTTGCAAAAAGAATAAGCAGGATTTGGAGGATAAGCAGATGATGCCATTAAATTCCATGACACATAAAAGCAGAAAGATGTTACTGTCCAGGAGAGGGTAGAGCCTGTCTTCTAGACCTAAGGAGTAGGTTGAACCAACAGTGTGTCCTAGGACTAAACATCCGGCCTTACCCTCTTCCCACCAGCTGGTGCCTCTTATTGGTAGAACAAAAGGATGCTCATTCATACAGTTCATTCAAATCTGTCTCCCAAGAAAGCTGGAGAATGGTGGAGAATGGGTTTGAAGGGGCAAATAAAATACACACAGCACATGCCTGAGCTGGTGCTGAGATTCTGAGTGGAAAAAAGTGCTAATAATATCTTGAGGGTTGCCTATTGCTTTCCTCCCTGGCTTTTTCCCTCTCTCTGCTTCCCCTTCAGAAAAAATCCAATTCCCAGTTCAATTTGCATTCATCATACATGATCTAACAATGGCTTCTTTGAGATTCTACCTTCTATAAAAAACACTTCTTCTCAGGTGAGGGAGGACTCATCCCATCTTACTAATTCCCTCAGGACCTATCAACACTTTTGTGTACAACAGACTTTTCCTGGAACTTGTACAGGGTATTTACCGTATTCAGAAGAAATCAACATAAAACTGACTTAAATATCTCTATTCTTAAAATTTGTTTGTCATTTCCTGAGGAAATCTCTCCTGAGGAGTTTTTCTTCCAAAAACTCCAGTGTGGTGTTACCTCCTTGCTTCATTGAAGATTATACTTCCAATCTGTTGATTCTTACACTAAGGGGAGAAAACATCTCTCACACTCATTTGCTGGATTGGGCATCTAACTGGTGTAGTATCCTGATTTTCTTTTGTGGAAAAGTATTTTTTCTGCCACTTTAACATGGAGTTTGAGTGGTAACTGACATCTTTCTTATACACCCTACCTCCCTGGCCACAGGGATGGGTTAGAAGGGAGGAAGTAAGCCTAGGCATACTACTGCACTCATCCAATCAGTCCCCTAACCCAAGAGGACTTAACAAATTCAATCCTTGGAATTTTTGAACTTGGGAGTAGAGATACTAACATTCAATTCCTTTCTGGTCATGAGTGTGCTGAGATGACCTTGGGGTTCTGGTAGCCTTGAATAAGCCATCACAAAGGAGGCTAGCATGAGGAACTGAGACCCTTGTTAGTCCCTTGTTCTCACCATAGGCTCACTTCCGCTGGGAGGAAGCCTGTGCACGTGTATTTTTTGCCTGAAATGATCTCTGTTCTCCCAGTCTATGTAGCTTCTCCTCCTCCTTTTCAATATTTCAGTTCAAGAATTACTTTTCCTGAAAGGTCTCCCTTACCTCTTCATTTATAAAGATGAAAATCATATTTTAGAAAAAGGAAGCAATATACACAAGTCAGAAATTTAAATATAGGATATCAAATGTTGATGAATACAGAAACAAATTAAGAAAAATGTAGAACTAGATATATAAATCAGTGATAGAGTACTTGCATAGTAAGTGTGAGGTCCTGGGTTTGATCCACAGATCAGGGGAAAAAAGGAGGGAAGGAAGAAAAAAAGAAAATAGTGGGGGGAAGGAAGCAATGAAGAAAGGGAGGGAGAAAAGGGAAGGGAAGGGAAGGGAGAAAGAAGGTAAAAAAATTCTAGTATGGAGCAGGTATTGTCATTTCTAAATGTGGTGATAAAGAGAAGTCCTTAATAAGGTGTGAGCTGAGCAGAATCCTGAGGGAGATGAAGGAGTGAGGAATGCAGAATCTTAGAGAATACCACTCTATGCAGACATGGACAGCAAATGCAAAAGTCCTGAGACAGCAGTATATGTGATATTGTCAAAGGGCAGCAAGGACAACAGTGGCCCTAAAGTAAAGTGAGTAAAGGAAGAAAATAGAAAAGATCAAAGAGATAGCAGGCAGAATATGGGGGGCCCTGTACATCATTTTAAGAACTTGCTTACTCCAAGTAAAATGGAAATCCACTAGAAGATTTGAGCAGAGGAGTAAAATTATCTACTTTAAGCTTTCAAAGGATCATGATGGCTGTATTTTGGGAGAACAGACTATCAGAGTCAAAAGAAGAAAAGGGGACATTGGTTAGAAATCTACCACAGATATTCAAGTGAGAGATGATGGTGACTCAGACTAAAAACACAATGAAAATGATTAGATATCACCACATGTTGACACTATCTTGAAAGTAAAGACAACAGGATTTGCTGGCAGTGTTGACTATAGAGTATTATAAAGTATTATAAATTATAAAGCAAGGGTAGAAACAAGAATAATCACATATTTTGTGACTTGATCACTTAAGAAGATAGTAAATCATAGTAATAAGGAAGATCCAGGAGTAAGTTTTTTTTGAGGAAAGATCAGAAATTATTTGGTCAGAAAAACCTGTTAAGACATTCAAGTTGTTTTGTTTTGTTAGGTGCCAGAGAGTCACATCCAACTCAGAGTAACCCTAAATACAAAAGGATAAAACTCTATCCAACACAGTGACATGCATAGAGTCTTTTTATGTTTGAGCCCACTGTTCCAGCCACTACGTTTCTTATCATTTTGAGTTGTGCCACAACAGCAAATAGAGGTCCTGGGGGCTTTACACCATCCTTGTCATTAAGGTCTACTCTACTTTGAGGAGGCAACAACTTCCCAGCCATCTTTTGAATGTTTTCCAGCCTGGGGGTGTTGATTTTCCAACATTACATTTACCAGTACTTCTCTAATATTCATAGGGCTTTTAATGGCTAATTGTTTTGGGAATGGGCTGCCAGGTCCTTGTCCCTAGTCTGTTTTAGTCTGGAAGCTCAGCTGAAACCTGTCTACCATGGGTAGCTCTGCTAGTATCTAAAATACAGTGGCATAGCTTTAAGCATCACAACAACATGCAAGCCCCCATAGCATAACAAGCTGACAGATACACAGGGGAAGACATTCAAGTAGAAATGGGTATATACATGTGGAATTGAGAAGATGGTCTAGAATGGAGATATGAATCTGGAAGTCCTCCATATAAATGTATATATGAAATAGTGAGTATGGATAGAGAAGACAAAAGATCTAGGAAACAAAACATAAAATCTGGTGTATTCAGGAAAGAGAAAGAAATGGTAATATGGTTGAGAAGCAGCAGCCAGTTAAGAAGGAAAACCCAAACAAACAAAAAAACAAACAAAAAATAGAATGGTAGAGTGTTCTGGAAAACAAGACAGTATTTCACAGAGGGAATGAGCAAATGTCCAATGCTGTTGAGAAGTCAAGAAAGTTAAGAAGCAAGAGTTGACCATTAAATTTACAAACAGGTAAATCATCAATGACCTTGACAAGAGAAATTGCAGAGAAATTTTGCGAGTGAATACTTTATTGGAGTGATTTCAAGATTACTTGAAATTGGACTAAAGGCAGGGAGAAATACCAGGTGTGATGGCATATGCTTGTAATCCTAATACTTGAGAGGCTGAGGCAAGAGTAGCTCCAGTTTGGGGTCAGCCTGGGCAACAAAGCAAGAGTCAAAAAAAAAAAAAAAAAGCTAAATAAATAAATAAAAACATGGAGAATGGGCAAGCCTTTTGAAGATTTTTGCTGCAAACGGAAATCATGAAATGAGGACAGCAGCCTAAGCAAGGGAACGTGGGACCATGTACGTCATCTACTCACTCGGTAACTCTACTGAACATTTCCTCTCAACTATTCAACTCAAATCTCCATCAACCCCTCTTTCATCCTTATTTTGCCTGGTGGTCTTACTTCCTCGTTTCATTGAGAGAAAATATAAACAGTAAGAAAATATTATCCCTCAGCTGTCCACACAACTTCTAACCTAAACACATCCTTATATATTTGGTATGAAACAAGTTGGCTTGGTTGCATGCTTTTCTGCAATGGTTCAGCTATGTCATACAGGAATGGACCAGGAAAAGTATTGTGTTAATTTGGATTGAGGTTTTGTTAGATAAGGGTGGTAGAATGTATTTTGGAGACAAAGAAAAAATAATTACAACATTAGAACTGTGATACATTCCATTCCTCATAACTCCTACCCTACTGTCAATGCTAGGGTCCTGCCAGTTGAGCACAATGGCTCAGTCTTGGCAGAGATCCCAAGAGGGCAACAATTGATGTCAGCCTTAAAGTTTAGAGATATTCTCAAACATGCAGCTTCTCTTAATTATTCCTTCTACATTTTGCCTCTGCCCTTATCCAAACCTTTCTCTTTTCTGCCTATATCCACCCTTGGAGTAATATATTAACTATTTGGTATATAGTTTTCTCTTTAATTGTTCCATGAATTAGCCTAAATTATAACGAGAAAAAGACTAATTGCTCAACCTGTGCTATTCATGATCCCTATCATAATATTCAATTATCACCTTTCCAGAATGAAAAGCCCTCACTTTAGCCTAATTATATTTAGCAGTGCAAATCATTTCTGGAATTGCTTACACATAAAATATGATCATGGTTCATATTATCTTCCTTATTTTTGAAGCATCTTTTCAATAAAATCTCATATTAGCCACTAGGGAAGGCATATAAGAATGTTCACTACCTTTGAAGGAACTGTTAATCAAATATGCAATCTATGGGCTAATGTGAGATGAGCAAATGAGGAGACAGAGTAGCTAAGAAAAGGGCAGAGGAAGAAGATGAACAAAGAACAAGACTGTCTGACTTCATTGCTCAAAGGCCTAACTTGAAAATAAAACTGAAAGAAAATATAAAGAACTCAACGCCAAAAAATGAAAGCAGAGGGCCCAGACTTTGGAAATACTTAAATGAAATATTTAAACGTATTGTTTCTTAAGTAACAAAATATCCACATAAATAAAAAGTAAATCATTGTGTTAAGTACTTGTATGTGAGTAGTATACACAAATTCATGTTCTGTTTGGAAAATGCTGTTCAGAGCAACAACTGCTCTAAATGGCCACAACCAATGCTCTTAACAAGCATGCTATCTCCAGAGGCACAAAGCCACAGTCAAGAGCGAAAGCCCAGAGCAGGGATCTGAACAGAAGCAAACTCCCATGGGGCAGAACAGTTTTCTATAATCTTTCTAAATAATCTTTAGACTGGTTTCTATGGACCCCTTAGGACTGGGACCCTAATAAAGTCCATGCCCTATGAAAGCTATTTATAAAACTTTTCTAAGAAGGTTACACAAATATATTGTCTCAGGCACTGTGTAACTAAAAGTTATAACCTATTCCTTAGAGGATATCTGAGTTTTAACAGATCTTAAAACTATCTTTATATAAGTTAAGGTTTTGCAAAGAAAAAGTAATCCAATTGTATTCTTTAAAAATATTATGTATCTATAATATATACATATACGTATATATACATATGTGATAATTCTGAATCAAAATGACCACCATTTATGTTCTAGACCCTGAGCTAAGCACTTTATACACCTCAGTTAATCCTCACAGAAACATTGTAAGTATTATTATTATTCCTATTTTTGAGAGAAAGATTAAAGTTTATATAAGCTACATGACTTCTCTATTATCTCACAGTCACTAAATGCCAAAGCCAGAATTCATATCCAAACATGCCTGACTAAAAAGCCAGTATGTGTTGAACAACCACTCAGACAGACAGTTCAGATAGACAGATAGAAAGGAAGAGAATATATATATGGATATTTTTAAAGCCATTGCTTTCCCCTCTCCAAGTTACCACTTTTCAAATGGATTGATATGGACACCATAAGAAATTTTACTAACCAATCTGACGCCCAGTGTTTTGCCCTACAGGTACACCAGGAATAACTATCAAAAATTCCATGTTTTAAGTCCTTAGTAGGTCAAAAAGAGATAAAAATTTTTATCGATGTCTTTGTTCACAATTAATTATAAGGAGATTCAGCATACTGAAAAAGAAAAGTGAAATAGGTTTTAATATCAGATATGCCCTCCCCCATAGGGGGCACAGAATAAATCTCTGACTGCATTATGATTAAACATCTATGGTTTTCATTTATTCAAACTCACACTCCACTCATTATCTCTGATATAGTAATCCTGCCATGATATAAGCTGCCAAGTAGTAGACTAAATTTGATTCACCTTTAGGTCTCTGGTGAACCCATAAAAGCTATATCTATGTATTTGATTACTTCAGATTTTAATGGAAAAGGAGTTAGCATATTAATAAAACATGCTGTTTAGTACCCAGAGTCAAATGTATGCCATTATAGAAGGGTTACTTTCTCAAGATAGAATTTTAGAAAGCAATCATTTTCCAAAGAAGATTATATACCGACATGAGGAAATTAAAGCTCAAAGGTTAATTAAAATGAGCAACAGAAATCCATAGTTTAAAGGTAGGGTTTGGGTAAATAACATCTAAACAAGACTTCTAAGAGTACAGAATTTTAAATAAAGGCTGAGATGCAACTCTCCAATCTGAAACAATTCTTTGCCTCTATGTTCACCAAGGTAAAAATGCAACACAGGCATGAGGAAAACTTCTGTTTAGGTCTCCACTTCCTCCTCTTTTGCTCAAGTCTGTGAATTTTCATTTTCCAGGTTGTAACAGCTGGTTAAACATAATGAAGGAAGCTCAGAAAGATTACAAGTTCTTTACAAGTAAGACATATGTAAATTTACTTACAGATACATTTTTAAAGAATTTCAGCAAAATATAACCAGTTGACATATTAGAGATTTGTGTTACTTAGATGTTGCCTCTATAAGCAGAGGCACCTAATAGGATACTAAAAAGGAACTGACAGGGATTAACAAGTCTATTATTTTCTCTCTGGTACTAATATTTGTAACAAACACATATTAGTAGTTTGTATTCACATATGGATTTTCATTGACCTGAGGTCCGGGTTCCTTATTCATTATTATTAATTTGTGCTTAAAATTTTGAGAATAAAGAGTGTCTAGTATTCATAGAAAATTACAACTTCATAAAAAAAACCCAGAGATTAAAGATCCCACAGCTGTAGAACCAAGCTCTTTGTTATACATGCCTTGTTTTGTAAATCCCATAAAAATCTCAACATCTGACCCATTTCATTTTTACAGAAAAGGGACTATTACATTGGAAAACATGCGTAAAAATCTGCCGCATTCAGAGGCATTAATCAGTTCAACTTCACATTTGTTTCCTATGTAAGCTACATAGGAAACATACATTCCTATGTCCTACGCACATGATAGCACCTGCTGCTATAACTCTAACCTCCATCAACTCCCTACCTTGTCTTTTTTAGAAGTGACTTGAGCCTTGTTTTGGAAGTGCTGAAGCAATGCTGCCCTCTTCTGTTCATTGCCTAGAATGTAATGAAATTATCCTCAAAAGGAATGGAAATTAAAAACAATTTTATTCAAAATGACATGCCATTTATGTCAAAGTGATGTAATTATTTTGTTTTAAATTTGTATGTTTTAAAATACTAGCTAGTCTAGAGAAGTTTTATAATCCTTACCTAAAACGTTGTTGTTGTTAGGTGCCGTCAAGTCGATATCCGACTCATAGCGACCCTTATAGGGTTTTCAATGGCTGACTGTTTCGGGATTGCCTTGGGAGTGGATTGCCAGGCCCTTCTCCCATTTTTGCGGGCTGGGAATCGAACTCAAGACCTAAGAGACAGCAGCGCAGGGCTCTACCAACTGAGCCAAATCCCAGCCCACCTAAAACATAAAATTACATAAAATTGGTAATTCTTCTGATTTTTCTGAATATTTCTCTGATATAACTTAAATGTCAACCATCGATAAATATAAATATTATTGTTATTGTTATGTGCCATTAAGTTGGGTACAACTCAGAGGAACCCAATGTACAACAGAATGAAATACTCCCTAACATTGTGCCATGCCTGGCACTATGCAGTGCTTCTCTGCTATTCATAAATTTTTATGGCTGATTATTTGGGGATTGTTTCAGGATTTGGGCTGCCCAGTCTTTCTCCTGTTTTGTGTGGTGCTGTGCATCAAATCCAGGGCCTCAGAAAGTAGAGCAACACTCTAACAACTGAGCTAAACCCTGGCTCCAAAATTAAAAATGATGATCATGTATATTGATTTTTTAATATTAGCTAAGATGTTCTCATGAAATTTCTTTCTTTCCAACAATCCCAAACTTACAAGCTCATAAATGAGAGTTATAGAAATTACCATCATATTTTGGAATAGTACTAAACCAGACACAAGAAGATAAACTTTTCAAAAATTTATTTCCATTTCTAAATTTCAGAATCTGAAGACATTCACTAGAGAAGTCCATGTCTTCAAAAAATAGTATTACTTTGTTCCTGATACTACAATAAATCAGTAACGTTGGGTGTTTATAAGATCATGGTCCCCAGGCTTTTGTGAATGGAAATTATATTCTACTCTAAAAATGGTCATCCCTTGGAGAGATAATTAAAAGACACTTTTCTTCAGTCATTGCAAATATTAGAAATCTTCTGCTGATGGTGCCACAGAATGGATACCTAACCTGATGTTATATTTTTAGAAAAGTTTGAGTTCCCCTACCAATCACCTATAAGTGGCAACAATTCCTCATTTAAAGTTATTTATAACATGAAGACTAAAACTAATTTATTTACTTTATTTGACGACAAGACAAAATGACTAGCTATAAACTACCCTCAAACCCTCAAAGCCAGGCATGGTGGCACACACCTGTAATGCCAGCACTCAAGAGGCTGAGGCAGGAGAAGGATCTCATGAGTTTAAAACCAGCCTGGTCTTCATAGCAAGTTCCAGGACAAAGAGACTGTCTCAAAAGAAACATAAACTAATTAATTAAAATAAGATATACCCTCAACATGACACTTCAAGACAGATACCCATTTTTTAAAGACATGAACCAAATTTTGCATTTGTTCATTTCTTCCATTTGTAATACTCTTTATGACATACTTGGCCTGAGATTCTTTGCTATTGTCCTTAACCACTGCCCAACAGCCACCAACCACTTTACTGGGTTTTTCCTCTCAGTCAGTTTTGCAGGGGCCCACCCATTCCCCTAGTTTCTTGTTGTCATCAACCCTAACAAGGTTGATTTGGTGCTCAGTACAAAGGGCTTCCACCCATTTGGCAGATATAGCCTCATCACAGTTGGATGAAAGCTTACAAAGATAGGTGTGGTGTTTGCCGAAGGTTTTAACAGCTCCACAAATTCCAGGAGGTAGGCCATCATGGATGAGACTAACTTTAGCTCTTCTTGCAAAGCAGTATTAACATCCATTACACCCCTAGAAGCAGTGCCTTCCTTGGCCATGGTCGTGGGTTATGGGTGAAGCCAAATTTTGAATGTACCTCTGCCTCTGTGCTCTTCTGTGGCAGCAGAGTAAGAGCTTAAAACAGGTATTCTTCAAATCACTCTTTTCTAGACAATTCACTTTTTCTTCTTTTTCTTTAAAAGTACTTCCTTAGCCTTGTACTTCACCTGTATTGCTCCCAAAGAGACTTTCTGTTGTGGTCCCTTGTTCTGGAGACTTTACTATTCTTAACCAGTGTTGTTTGCCTGAATAATATGGAACCACCCAGCTCAGGAAAACATTGCTCAGAAAAACTCAAAGGGCACAGCATTGCAAACATATGGCCCGTGGAAGACCATGTCTGTACATTCTATGTTTATATAAATATTCCAAATCTGCACATGCATTTTGTGGAAACCAAATGTAATAACATTGTTCGTTTATTTTCAGGTATTAAAAAAGCATTGATGTATTCATGGCATGTTTATAATTTTCATCCTTGGTATTTTTTACCAATATACATACAATCAATTTTAAAATATAACTTAAGTACATATACTAAATACAGAATACTATGATCTTCCATAAAATGACAAATCCTATAATCAGTTTACCCACTTGTTCATAGGCTTCTTGGAGCATGACCTAGGACTTGGGACTCTGACTTCTCGGTTGGAAAATAATGGAATCAAACTAGATTATTTTTCAGGTTGCTTCCATCTTAAAAACTAATTCTAACTACAAACAGCATCTGCAATGAGAAAATATTGTCACATCAAGCCTACATTCTCTCTGGGCAAGAAAAAGCATCTTTTCCAGAAACTCGAGAAGAAAGAGGAAGGTCATATTTTGTTCAGGAAACATAATTACTTCTAGAAAATAACACAACCAATAACAATAATAGAAGATGGATACTCTCAGAAAAATAATTGACCACAATTGCCATTAATGTTTACTTTAGGTGACAGTCTTACAGAATATTACTTACACCATTATGAGGCATATTACAATCATTTTCTTTAATTGCCTAAATTTTGTACCATTTAGCAATAAGCTAACTTTGAAAGGTGAGTATGAGAGACTATATATATATATATATATATATATATATATACACGTTTTTATAAATGCCAAATGGTTAGTCTTAAATAGAGGCCAGGATTACATAAGTCCCTTCCTAGTAGACTCTCTTCAAAGCACTAAAATCAAACATGATGCAATTTAGAAATTCCTTAGACAGAAAAACATTATGATAAAAGAAGTGTCTTTTTCTTTCCTTGCACAATTACTTAACTCTTGTTGTCAAGGCAGAAATCAAAAACCATAGAATTCCACAATCACAGAATAAGGTTAAAAAGGACAATTTATAGGATCTCCCACTCAATTCTACAAATTTTTGTTTTAATTACATATTATTCATGTTGAAATGATTTTTGCTTGGTCATTTTCCAATTTAGGTAAAGCAATAAAAATATTAGATGTACTTTTTTCTTTAAATAAATGTTGGTATTTTTCATCCAAACTAGCTTTCTGCTCTATTTTTAATTGACAAATAATGATTGTCAATTAAATAATAGTTTATGAGGTTCAATGTGAAGTTTTCATCTATGTATATATTATTGTTGTTGTTAGGTGCCGTCGAGTCGGCATCCGACTCATAGCGACCCTCTGTACAACAGGGGAAACACTATTGTCAGTGCTTCTCTGCTGTTCATAGGGTTTTCGATGGCAGATTGATTTGTGGGAGGGAGTTGCCAGGTCCTTCTCCCAAGCCTACAGCTTCTGGTGTTCCCAGGCGGTCGGTTTCTCATCCATGTACTAACCAGGCCCAACCCTGCTTAGCTTCCGAGATCTGACGGGATCGGATGCAACAGGGCTACAGCTGCAGGCTTTGTATATACTATGGAAAGATTTATTAAAAATACTCATTACTTCCCTAGTTTCTGCTCTTAATTTACAAATATGAATACCTTACAAGGAAGACAGACTTCAACTGTACAGGAAGGATGATAATATATCTTTGCAACCCTAAGAAAACTTTTCAGCACAGTAACTCTACATCCATGGACTGGCGATGATTATGAGCACTTTGTCTTCAATAAAATGTCATTTTAGTTGAGATCATATGTGATTACTAAAGAAAACAACTATTGGAATTCTACCCAATGCAATAAAAGTAGAATTGATCAGATAATATTCAATTTATTTATACTTATTTTCAACGAATGATTTATAAGAGCAAGTGACTGCTGACCTTACGAAATCAAAGGCAAATGCTGGCAATTTTTTTCAGTTAAGAAAATAATCAGTGTGGAGTAAAACAATAAAAGAAATTCTTTGTACTCATTTATAATGACCTGAACATTTCTTTCTCTTTCCCTTTCCTATCCTCCTTCTCTTCTTTGTTATCTCTTCCTCCATCACTTCTCTCTTCTATCTCTTCTTCTTTCCTCCCTCATAGAAGTATTACTTGCTTTTACACCATCTTCATTTGTTTCAAATAAAGCTGTACATGTACTTTAAAACTGTCATTATGCTAAGGGGTACTGGTTTCTTTGTTCAAGTAAGTTTCTAGTTCACCCAAGGTCCTGTTGTTGCTCATTGCTATGACAGAGAAACATCTCAGCGGTTTCACCACAGCATAGACATTTCCTTGAAGATTAGCTCATTTCTTACCTGTTTTATTTTTACTACAACCAAATAGTTTTAAACTGTAACTGAATGTTAAACTCTATCTTTCATATTATACTATCATTTTCTTGTTTTAGAGTAAATTTTTCTAGGCTCTTTCCATGACAAAATTTTGGAGTAGAATACTTTGAATTATTTTATTTTAAAATCTAGCTTGGGGAGAAGGTAGAAAAGTCTTTAATTGCTTCTTTAAAAATTATATGTGTATTCCCTTCTGAAATTATGGCATAGCTGCAATACTTTATGGCCCAAATGTGGTAAGTACCTCCCAGAAAGACACAACATATACCCATTTAACAAAACATCTGCTGACCCTGGAATTCGCCAGGTTTACCCAGCATCAAATCTAAAAGAGAAAACAGGGTTTTAAATTTGTACCATTTTGTATGTTAATATTTTATTTTCCCCTCATGGATCTCATATTTATTTATTTTTATGTGCATTTTGCTCCTTTTAACCTGGTGGTAGCACTGTGAAATATCACAGGCCTTTAACTCAGTATTTCTCTAACAAGCCAACCAGGTACAAACAGGATTTTTATATCCGTTTGTAAATTTTAGTGAGGGGTGGCTGAGTTGAGAGAAGCAAAATAAAGACAAATACTACATTTGTGTAATGTTTAGTTCACATCACTTGTACAATACTGTGCTGTTGGCATATGTCTCAATAAATAGGCTTCAAAAAGAAATTACTGCAGTGTAAAAATAGTTTCCCTGAATTCACATGCTTTTTACTGTTCCCAGGTCTCAAAATGACTATTAAAATTATTTTTTCAGACTCTTAGAGCCATGTACCCTGTATTGTGATAGGATATGTTTCTCTGCCATGCTCCCTAGAGTGGAGTTGGAGAGAAGAGAACTTGAGACAGCTCGGCACCATACTAGTCTGAAAGAGGCCCAACCTGAGAGATTCACTTCTGTTGCCAGAGAGAAAGGAATGTGAGGAAGTAAAGGGTCAAGAAAGGCTGGGAGTTTAAGCCTGAGAAAAAAGGCCACAAACAAACAAATAAACAAACAGGTCAAACCTATTCATCCAACAAAAAATACCTGAATGCCTACCATCTCAAGTGTTGTCCTAGGCACCAGAAATATGGCAAGAATAGTCAATGCTTCCATGGAGCTGCTACATGGAGATTATAATCTCCAAAGTACACCTGTTCCTGTGATACTCTCTAAATTATGCTCATTTTCTGGAATAGGACTTCTCTAGAACCTTTTTTTCTTCAGGTAGCTCGAGGCATATTCTCAATATAGTGACAGAAAAGAACTAACAAAAACATACAATTCACTATTACAGAATAAAAATCTTTCCTCTAGGAATACCTGGTAGAGTTGCAATTTCCTAGACATATAAAACAACTGCAGTAGGACTGAAGACTCGGTAGCAGAGCACTTGCCTAACACATACAAGATCCTGGGTTCAATCCCCAACACTGCAAATAAGTAAACAAACAAATAAACAAACAAACAAAAGCAAGTGCAATAACCTCAGATGACAGTCTATGAAAGCACATGAAAATATGCCACTCTTTGCTGACTTCACCAGATATGGAGTTTAGATTCTGCAATAAAGACTAAAAGGTACAATCTAACTTCAAGCACTGGAATAAATCCTGAGTATTTTTGCCTCTTTAAGACAATGGTTTAAACTATCTAAAATGTGCTTAAGAAGTACACCCTGGCCAGGTGCAGTGGTACACATCTCTAATCCCAGTGACTTGGGAGGCAGAGGCAGAAGGATTGCAAATTTGAGACCACAGGTAGTCTGTTTAACTTAGTGAAACCCTGTCTCAAAAAGCACACACACACACACACACACACACACACACACACACAAATGGGCTGAGGGTGCAGCTCAGTGGTACAGCATTTGCAGGCACCAGGCCCTGGGTTCAATCCCAATACCACAAAAGAAAAAAAAAGAAGTACATGCTGACATGGAATATATTAGTACATTACTATACATTACTAAATAAAAACCAGAACGTATCCAAATATAACTTCACTTTTGCTTTTTAAAAAATGGTAAAACTTTGTTGCTATTATTGGTAGAGTGCTTGCTCTGTATGCTCTGATACCCTGAGTTTGATCACCAGCACCACAAAAATGGGAGACAATACTGGCAGCCCACTTCCAAAACCATAAACCATTGAAAAACCCTATCAATAGTGGAGAAGCACTGACAATAGTGCCAGGCATGGTACAATAACAGGTAATGTTTCATTTTGTTGTACATAGGGTCACTATCACTCAGACCTGACTCGGTGATACTTAACAACAAAATTATCCTAAAATAGGACAAAAAGTAGAAAATTAGGAATATAGACCAAGTAAGAGGAAAGTCAAATTGTTTTTCATCATTATATGGTTTATTCTATGTATTCATTGAATACCAACCATTTAAATTTTTATCCCACTTCTGACCTACATTTCATACAATTGAGAAAAATTAGTAATCTTTGAAGAAATACAAAAAATAATCAGTATATATTGATGAGTTTTTGAATTCTAATTGGTATTTTTATTACTAATAAATTTTATTTCTGGATGGGTGCCGTGGCACAGGCCTGTAATCCCAGCAATTTGGGACGTGGAACCAGGAAGATCAAGGGTTCCAGGCTAGAGACAGTCTGCACAACTTAATGAGACCCTGACTCAAAAAAAAAATTAAAAAATGGGATGGGGGCCCAGCCCCATGGTGGAACACTTAGGAAGTATATGTGAGGCCCTGGGTTCAACCCTTAAGTATTGCCAAATAAATATAAATTTTATCTGTTAAACTATTTAAAATAACAACTAATTGAAATACAATATTATGCAAATTAGAAATTTCCCATATCCTTTATATTTAAACATTTAAAATGTGAATGGTCTGAAAGCAAAGCTAATTAGGTCTATTTTTGTCAGGAGAAGGGGCAGTGCTGGAGATAGAACCCAGGGCCTTATGCATGGCAGACAAGAACTTTACAATTGAGATATGCCCCTAACGCTTAAGGCTATTTCAAGGTATCATTATTATTATTTTTCAGAAGCTTTTCTTAAGCTTGGTTCAGACGATGGTACCATTTGTATAAAGCAAATGCCACCAAAGATCGTAACTAAAGCTGCATCTTCTCATCCTACCACTTATTGCTGTTGTTGTTAGGTGCCCTGGAGTTGAGTCTGACTCATAGCGACCCTCATAGGGTTTTCAATGGCTGACTGTTTCGGGATTGCCTTGGGAGTGGGTTGCCACGTCCTTCTCCCATTTTGCCGCGCTGGGAATCAAACTCGGGACTTCAGAGACTGCAGCACAGCGCTCTCTACCAACTGAGCTAAATCCCAGCCCCATTCTACCACTAGAATTCCTTAAATCTTCAGAATGAAAAAATAATCTTTTCCTAGGAAAAACTGCTGTATTCAGTTCTTTTCTTTCTGTTTTTCACCAAAATAGATACTGCATCTGACATCAGCTTCATACTGCCCTCTGCTGGGGAGGTATGAATTGTTTTTTTAGGCAGTTCTGTTTTATCCTAAGTGCAATTTTACTAGACTACTAGTAAATTGGCTCACAAAATATGAAATATTTTTAAAAATTATATTAGTGACACTGAAAATTAGTCCCAAAAATGTACTGTACTATCATTTCTTTAATGAAAAATGTTTTCAATACCAGGTGCCCTGTTGCATGCCTGTGATGTCAGTAGCTCTTGAGGTCAAGGAAGACAGTGTGATGGAGGTTTTAAGCAGCTACCAACTCAGCAAATCAGTCTCAGAATAAAAAATAAAAAAGACGGTGCCAAGTACCACAACAGTAACAAACAAACAAACATACATACATACATACATACATACATATATACATATATAAGTACATACATAAAACAGAAAAGGGGGTGGACATGTAATTCAGCAGTAGAGTACATACCTAGCACTGGTGAGGGCCTGGCTTCAAATCCACAATACCAGAAAAAAATATATAGTTTTCAGCCAGGCTTAGTAGCACACACCTGTAATTCCAGCGCTCAGGAGAAGAATCATGTGTTCTATGCCAGCCTGACTACATAGTGAGATCCTATCTCAAACTCCCCCACCAAAAAATTCCTTATCTTACTATGAAAATAATACATGTTGATTAAAGAAAGAAAAATGAGAAAACGGAAAACCAAAATATCCACCTTCCCTAAAATAATGGTGAACTCCTTCATGTATATCCTCCCAATCTCTCTTCTCTACTGGTATACCTTTTCATATTCTTTCATCTACTTTTTTGTTTTATTTCAAAATGCTATCCTATTGTACATTTTGAATGCTGCTTTAAAAATATTCATATTAAAAACTGTCTTTCTATACTGTTTTTATAGCACTATAATTTGTTGTTGTTGTTGTTAGGTGCTGTCAAGTCGGTATCTGACTCATAGCGACCCTCATAGGGTTTTCAATGGCTGTTTCGGGATTGCCTTGGGAGTGGATTGCCAGGTCCTTCTCCCGCTATAATATCTAGGAATATTCTATTTAATCATTTTCCCTCAATCAAGAAAATTATCACTAATAGCTCTGTGATGTATAAACCTTACATTATCAAATCTAACCTGCAGGCTTTCAACAGTTTTAGAGGACTACAAAATCAGACATGGATTACAATCACATGCAGATTGGATTCACAGGAGTCTTAACCTGCATCTGATTTTATTGTACTATAAAACTGATAAAGGGCTGCGATTTAGCTCAGTTGGTAGAGTGCTGCCCTGTAGTCTCTGAGGACCCAGGTTCAATCCCCAGCATTCCAAAAACAGGAGAACGTAGCAATCTACTTCAAAGCAATCCCAAAACAATCAGCCACTGAAAACCCTGAGGGTTGCTATGAGTTGGATCCTTGCAGGTTAGATTCAAGGATACACGGTATTACGCCGGGCCGGGTGATGCACACCTATAATCCCAGAGGGCGGGGAGGCGGAGGCAGGAGGATCCCACATTTGAAACCAGAGGCAGTCTGAGTAACTCAGCGAGACCCTGTTTCAAAAAGTAAAAAAAAAAAAAAAAAAAATGGGCTGAGTGTGCAGCTCAGTGGCACAGCACTTGCAAAGCATGCAAGCGCAAAGCCCTGAATTCAAACTGCAATACCACACACACACAAAAAAAGAATACACAGTATTTATCACTATTCCTATTCTTTTATTGGTAATTGGTCTAATAAGTAAATGTGTTTTCTTAACTATACTCTGAATTAATGCTTTATAATTTTTCTCTCCTTTCATCATCAAAAAATGAAAGGCAACAGAACCTCATGCACTCACTGTCAATGACACAGGAAGATCACTAGAGTCCTTTATAAGTTTTATAGCTGTTTGGTTGTTCATATATTTTTTTAAAAAATGAAACTGAAAAACTCTGTAAAACTACTCTGTCTCTTCTCCAACACATTGCTCCCAAATCCAAGGCACTGTGGAAGCAAAATTAGCAATGTGGTAATGAACATGGGCATTCAACACAGAGCAAAAGTAAAATACTCTTAACAGATGTTTCATGCAAAGTAGGAGAGAGCTTAGAAAATTGTCCCACTGGTAGTTTAGGATTCACCTTTCTTGGTTGCTAAGCCTTTTCAGGCAAAAACCAGATTGCAATGTAACTTTAATTAGCAAACCAAGATTAGACTACAGGCTCTGGAAAAAAAGCTGGCTGAAACATCTCACTTGTGACAAAGCAATTTCAATTTGTCTGTGTTAATGCTATATTCAAAGTTTAAGCTATAATTATTAAAAAGGACTTGTGATTTATTTTTGTCTGTTGGAGACTCGGCCCCAGTCTTTCTCAAAACTTTTGATGTGTCTATACTCTTGTACCCCAGCCCTGAATACCGATCACCTGTTTTAATACTAATCTTCAGCTTCAAACTCAAGGGTTCCTCTACTCCCAGCACATGACACCAGCAGTAACAGATTCTCTAGGGTGGTATGGGACAGCCTGTGGGCCTCCTGCCTGGGCACCTCCTTAGCCTAGCATGCTGCCTTTATTGCTCTTACTGGGGCTTAACCACTGCAAGTTCTATTCTTCTGGCATGTAGTTTGAGGCTGACTGGGAGGATGTCCTTCCCATCTCAGCCATCAACCTGTCATTCTCTAAGGCCTGTAATGGTGAAAACTGACCTTGTTTCCCTTCCTTGACCAGACATTCTCCCTTTCCTTCACTACATATATAAGCCAAGTGCACATATTGTCACATACTTTTGAGCCTAAATTTATGTTTACAAGTACACTCAACTAAAGAAAAAAACTCAAGTTCCGTTGTAAAGGGTAGATTAGTCTCAGTAAGATATTTCTATGGTTTTCTAGCGTTTATAACACTTCTGCCTGTATATGTCTGTTGCCTCAACAATTCAGTGAAAGACTGACAAACTCTTGCTTTAAAAATACAACAGCATACTAACCCTTTTTAGAAGTTCTACACATCCTGATTCATTATTTAAAGTATTTAAGGGGGCTTATCAGAAATACAGAGTCAGTGTGATGGCACACACCTTTAATCCCAGGGACTTGAGAGGCAGAGGCAGGAGGATCACGAGTTCAAGGTCAGACGCAACATGTGTAATTTAGCAAGACCCTGTTTCAAAATACAGAGTAAAACATAGGATTGGGGGCATGCTGCTCAGTAGTCGAGTGTTTGCAAAGCATGTGTGAAGCCCCGGGCTCAACTCCCAAGTACTGAAAAAAAAAAAAAAAAGAAAAAAAAAGATAAATTTTAATAAAATCAAGACCACCGTAAAAAGAAGAGAATTAACAACAGAAGGAAAATGCAATAATTGGCTTGAGAGACCTCTTACAGTCAGTATAAATGACTCATCATTGCCCATGTGAGCAAGAAAACATTATTACTTAGTCAGACATCTCTCAGGGTACCCAATGGAAGTCCTCAACAATATTCTGAGCACACACAGCCATTATTATCATACATCTATTTTCTCCAATTAAAAAAAAAAAAAAAAAACAAGGAAGACATTTGCTTCTGCCCTGGCAATTTAAGTTTAATGGGCTCCCTCATGAATCCCCTAAGTCAAAAAGTACATTTCAACTGAGCTTTGAAGGGTGAGTGGGAGTTACTTGGAGAAAAGGCCCTTCAGAAAAGAGTAGGGGAAAAAAGAGAAAAAAGAAAAAAACACTAAGACAAAAAAATGAAAACATATGAGCATGGTCATTTTTTACCTCCAAATGAGACTAATAACCAGAGTAATTTAGGGTATGAAAATCATTTGGATGACACTAAGCCAGCAGGGGTAGGTACTGAGGATACCTGAGGCCTCTAGTTTGGGAATCTGGTAGTAAATTAACAAGGGATAATGGCACACTTGGTACAGTATGTTATACACCAGATGTTCAATAGCCCTTTTTCTCAAATAAAACTACATCAAGGTGATAAGTTCACTAGGCATACAAAATTTTAAGGTGAGTGGTAGTTAATGGGAAGCTGTCTGATACACACTATGACTACAATCAAGAGTTTGCCAAAGTATAAACAAAGAGATTTGAAGATCAAAGGAAGGTATGGGAGTACAGGAATTATCCAGGCAGGGTGAAGTAAACCACTTCCACCGTGAATTCTGGGAATTATTACAACTGTAAGGGTAGACAAAGGGAAAAAAAGGGACAGAGACGTGGCATAGGCCATGAGAGGTCACAAGCATTCTCTCAGGCTGGGGATGTAGCCTTAACTACAGTAGAGTGCTCGCCTAACATAAACAAGGTCCTGGATTTGACCCCCAGCAGTGAGAGGAAGAGGGAACAAACCCCAGAAGCCAAGGAAGAGCTATAAATGAATTATAGGATTGACCACTGGGCGGTTAGTGGCCATAATGATACCAGTTTCAACATAGTGAGGACAAAGGACAGAAGACATATTTGAGAAAATCAAGGATTGTATCTTTGAGGCATGAATAGTATTTAAAAGAGCTAGCATTATGGGTAAATTTAAAAGATTAGGATGTTCCTTTAAATCAAGAGCGTTTTACAGCTCAGTATACTCTACAGCTGTACCATCCTGGCATCCAATTTCAGAAGCTAAGTAGGGCATGGTTAGTCCTTGGATGGGAGACCTCCTCAGAATACTGGATGCTGTAGGCTTGGGAAGACCCAGCAGCCCACTCCTGAAACAGTCAGCTATCAAAAACCCTATAATATCAAAGCATTGACAAAGTGCCAGGCATTGCAGTGTGTAGGAGTATTTCCTTGTTGTATACAGGGTCACTTTGAGTAGATTTGTCTCAATGGCACCTAACATGGAACCATCAAGCTGGCTGGAAGAAAACACCATAGGCCCTGCTACTTGAGAGGCTGACACAGGTGGATCAGGGACCTAGTCTCAGGGAACTTAAAAGGGGAAGACAGCTGGGAGTGTGGACAGTGGTAGATCACTTGCAAATCATGCATGAGGCCCTGGGTTCAGCTCCCTCATACCACAAACAGGAAAAAAAAAAAAGTGGCTATAACTCTTAAAATTGGGTGGGGAGAAGACTCAAGGAACATAGTGGCTCAAAAACTTTTCTAATTTCAAAAAAGGATGAGCGGAAAATATGGAAAAGCATCTACAATAGAGCATTTCAAAATAACAAACGTTGAAACTTTCTTGGGACTTTTTTCCTAAGGCTGAACTATAATTCACAACCTTCTCTCTTCAGGGCTGGTATTCAAGGAATGGACTGCGACACCATTTAAGGAGTACTACTCAAAACACTTTCTTAGTCTAAATTACGGCAGAATTTCCTATAAAACATTTAAGGCAGATACCCATTTCCCTCCTTGTGCATCTCAAACTGAGATACAGAAAAGTAAGCACTCTGTAAACTATATACAATTTAAGGCAGCCATTTTCCTTAAAAAAAAAAAAAAAAAAGAAAAAGCAGCACAAGGCTAACACAGTGACAAAATAAACCCAGATTACTCCAATTGATTAGTTTACTGATGGGGGCAGTTAGATTCTACTAGGACTGTAATCCCAGCAATTTGGGAGGTGGCAACATTAGGATTACAGGTTCAAGGCCAAAGGCAGCCTGAACAATTTAGGGAAACAGCCTCAAAATAAAACGGGGTGTAGCTCAGTGGTACAGCACTTGCAAAGTGCTGGGGTCAAGCCCCAAGTACCACGAAACAGTAAAACTACACAACACTTAAAAACAGGGAAGGCCCTAAAATAGGTAAAATAGGACTAAAATAGGTAAAAGCTTCCAACACCATTTGGCTCAAGTGCAGGGCTGATGACATTCCTACCCACAGCAGCTCTATACAAGCTTGAAATAAACTGATCTTGTCACCATTGCACTTACTATTTCTCAGGGGAGACTATGTTAACAAAATCAAGGATATTATGCACTTCTAGGATCCCAGAGCTTAAACTGGATCCTGCTTTTTCACTTTTCTGACTTTCAGAGCCTTTTCCAATTACTGTCATGCCATTGGATTTTAATCTACTCACCCAACCTGAGCCTATTTCTCCATGCTGTAGATGATCTAACAGTGAGTCCTGCAGCTGTGTCACTGTATCCCATCAGATCTAAGAAGCTAAGCAGGGTGGGGGGCCTGGTTATTACTTCTGAGACCACCGGGACACACTGGGTGCTATAGGCCTGGGAGGACCCAGCAACCCACTCCCAAAAACAGCCACTGAAAACCAGATGGATAGCAGAGCACTGGCAATATTATTTCCCTTTCACCTGTTGGATGTAGGGTCGCTGTTGAGTCACCAATTGGATGGCACCTAACGGTAAGTGTCAGATGCCCATAACCAAGTAACCCTGCCTGTCACCAATACATCGTAGCAGGCCTTTTTGCTTAGGCCATGTATGTTTTAAATGCCCCAACAGTGGTTACTGAGTAGGCTTTCATGTGGAAATTAAGTAGCAGCTCAGTGGTGGAGTACTTGCCTAGGATGCTTGACGGGTAATTGTTTTAGAGCATGCTTCCCATTAATTTGGTAGTGATCACTTTTCCCTTCACAAACAAGGACCTTACTGCCCCAAATAAAAAGCCAGAGATAAATATGAGCCAAAGTTTTTTATTTATTTCTTGCATTTGAAGTATTCTTCGATGACATCCTTGGCCTGAGATTCTTTGCCATAGTCCTTTAAAAAAAATTACATGCAATTTCTTATTAACATTTTGAAATTTCATTAAGCTCCTAGCACTAAGTAAAGTTTTAATTAAATATCTTATAAAAATGCTTCCCAACATCAAAATTTGTTGTAGCCATTTTCAGGGACCTTAATGACTTTTAATTGTCCTTAAGGCTCGTAACATGGCATCATTATTGCCAGCTTTTTCTCAATTTCTGCAGAAACACATTCAGACAAGCAGAGTCATGAGCTGGCTTTTAAATTATGGTTCCCTTTCTTTTTCTGAAGTGCAGAAAATGCTTGAGCCTGTTGAGAACCTTTTTTAAAAGAAAATCTTTAATCTTACTTCAGCCCAAAGATTAGACATGGTTAAGTGAACTTTTTCCTGACTGAAGTTACTACTGACTTACCTTAACCACAACACAACTGCAACCAACCACTTTTCGTGGTTTTCCCTCTCGATCAATTTTGCAGAGGCCTACCCATTCTCCTAGTTTCTTGTTGTCATCAACCTGTCAGAATAATTAAAAAACAAAAGCACCATACTAGTAGACATTCATGACAATTAAAATAAAGCAGACCCTAAAGGTAGCTGTAGTCAGAAGGGTGACATGGCAGTTTCCTCACAGCAGTTCAGTAGAGGGAGCCAGTTGTCATCATGCACAGCACAAGAACAGTCACTAATATTCCACCTTAATTTTTGTTCTACACTAACAGCAAAATTAACATGTGGATCTGCAGGTATAAAATGCTTTTATAACTAGCAACATAAACCACAGTATCAGACCCCCACAATGTACACACCTGCAAAAGTACCTAGGTATAACAAAAATATCACTATGGATGCCACTTATCTCAACGTATGACCCTTAACCAATCGAATTTTCAAGGCCTCCTTTACCCCTACATACAAATTAATTGGCTTACCTTAATTAGGTTGATTTGGTGCTCAGCACAAAGGGCCTCCACCAGCTTTACATACATAGGTTCATCGCAGTTGGATGCAAGAACACAAAGATGGGCTTGGCGCCTGAAATGCAAGATAAAGAAAACGAAATCAAAACTTCATGTCTAAATATGCCACTCTTGTCCCAAAGATTATGTTTTCATTGGCTACACCTGCAAAGTCTAATAAGCAGCACACCATTAGGATAACCATAAACATACAAAATTGGCTCAAGCCTGACAACCTGTTAGAGCAGACATTCATTTAATTAACCTACAGAACATCTGAATATCAAGCTTCAGCTTATTTTTCCCCAAAATACAAGGCCTGTATATGGAAACTGATTGTATTCAACAGCCCAATTTGCACCTAAGTTGCCTGAACAAATTCATCTAGCTTGGAAATATGATGCTTAAATTTGGCACAAGCAGTTAAGCATGCAGTTCTTTCCCCATACATGTAGCCAGCCCAGCAGGGCGCGGTGGTACATGCCTGTAATCCCAGCACTTGGGAGACATAGCCTCAAAATAGAGAGATATAATCAGCCTCAAAAACTAAACTTATATTTACAAATACTCTGAATCGAAGTTTCCACAGCTATTATAAAGTTCATCTCAAAATACAAATGTTTCTTCCACAATAGCGTAGTATTTTGTTAATTTAACATAATGCTTAATTTGCAGAATGCTCAGTGGAATGATGCCCCCCACCTAGCCTCCAGACAAGTATGAAAACCGGCCCTGCAACCTACAGGTTTGTCAGACTCTTACATCTCACCCATGAAAGGGGTGAAGGGGTATCCGACAATTTCAAGTCATCATTCAAACGCTGTAGTGTTACTTTAAGAACCAAGCGGTCATCCCCATTCCAAACACCAACCCACATGCTCTACGTGGCCTATGCAAATCTGAGTTCTAATACCTTTTCCTAGGTTTCCTGTAGAACGGATGTCATTCAGAACTTTTGTGCTAACACCAAGAACTTCACGCTTTCTTTCCTTGGCTGCGGTTTTGTTCCGGTTGCAACAACCCACAGTATTGAGACTGATACACGTACTTGTCTAAGGCCTTGGCAGCTTCACGAATTCCACGTGCTAGACCATCGTGGATGAGGGCGGTCTTCAGCACCTCTTGTAAAGCGGTATTAACGTCCATTACACCTCCAGCAACAATGCTAAAAATCAAACCACAACCATCAGTCAAAATGAGAACAGTATTCAACGCTTTAAACTTGTCAGAGACACATTTTGTTCGATAAATACGTTCTCAAGGCCCCAGTCCCAGCTGTCCTCCTAGGCTGTATCTGTGCCCCAACTCCGGCCCCTGGGCTCACCCTTCCTCGGCCATGGCGGTGAGTTACGGGTGAAGCCGAATCCTGAGCACACTGAAAACAGAGAAAAAATGCTAAAGAACTTCGTTCAGATGCAAACATCGGCCACCCATACGATATACAAAGCACCAAGGCACACATCACAGCCACCACGCTCGTCCTGGCCTCTCTCAACTCACCCCAGCCTCTCTCAACTCACCCCAAGCCTCCGCCTCCCCGCGGCTCCGCGGCGGCAGAGAAAAAGGCCGCACGCTTTCGCATGACGGTATTTAAGGGTTTTGCCAGACGCGTGTGCGCATGTGCGTACTCCCGCCCACAAAAGGGGTGGCTCTCGCGGTGCCGGACCTCTCGGGAGTTTCTGTTTCCGGTTTGCGACAATTCTGAGGCAAGTATGCGGCGAGTCCTACTCGGAAGGTCTTGGCTCGCGCAACAGGCATCACACAGGAAGCCTCGCTTTGGCCTTCTCTCCTGGAGGCGTGGCTTATAGAGGCCCAGGGTGATCCTACGGAGCGCGAGAACAGCCAAGCGTTCCTTTGCGCATGGTGCATAGAGTCGCGTGCGCCCTATTTCTCGCAGAACAGTAGTTTTAACCCTTTCTCATTATCTAGTAATTTCCTGTGGGCTTCGCTCAACCTGAGCCTTCAGAGGGACACACTTTGCCCCTTAGTTTCTAAGTCACTCTGAGTGCCCGTGAGTGTGTCTTTCTGTGGGCTAATTCACAAATCCCACTTTCCTGGCCATTGAGCAGTCAGTTCCCATATCTAAGCACAGCCGGTTTTGAATGAACCGGTTTGTTTTGAACGCCGGATTGTACGGAGTGGTCTCGCGCAAATCGAGACCCCTCAGGTGCATCTTAAACGCCCACAAATGGATCTGGCACAGGTTAGGTCTGACATTGGTGAGGAAAAACAGTGTTTGGTAAATCTGACGTTATTTCATCCAGGACTTAGCGAATTTAGGAATGGGTATTCGAGAACCTCAAAACTCGGCTATTTTTTTTTCCAGAAGAAAGATGTTTGATTTTGAAGTGAACCGAGTATAATCAGTGTTGTCTTTTTGTTTGTTTTAATTTCCTCTCTTGACAAGTCCTCAAGCCAAAGAGCAATTATTAAGTGCTTCCAGTGGGCCAACCTTGTGGGTACAGTGAACTATGTCAGACTCATGAATGCTGTGAAGAAAACAAAAATGGTCAATGTGGTAAGAGTGCTAAGGGGAATGCACCAGGACAAACGTCCAAGGACGTTTAGTAAGCTGGTAAAGTTCATTCTTAGTTTTTCGAATGTCGTGAATTGCAAGTGCTGAGCCTGCTTCTCTCCGTGTGTAACTCATTCAAATGTTTATTGAGCTTTTGCTTTAAAAATAAAAAAGCTGCGATATTCTTGCTGCAATGCATTTTTGAGATGGGATTAAGATTCGAACCAAAGATTAGAGTGTCAAAAATGCCACGGGGTGGTACAAAGTTGAATGGGGTTAGGGAATAGGGATGATGTGAGAAAGTAAGAGGACTTTGAAATGGGTTTGAATTAAGGGATTCCAAACAGGTGAGTATGAGAGGAGACGACAGTATTCTAAAAAGAAAAAAAGAGCAAGGCCAAAGGTATGGTTGCCTTTTTGGCTGTTTTAGAAGTTACCTTAAAACATTTTAGAAGTTACTTTAAAACATTAAAGCACTTTTCTCAGTATCTAAAGGTAATAAAAATTAATATGTAAGTCTATTACATTTCTTCACCAAAGACATTCTTACAGAAGCAGCAATTTGGTAAACACATGGGAAATGTAAACGGGAAAAATAAACTTCACCAAGCAATGCATTTATGTGGAAATGACTTCTAGTTGAGTGCTTTTAGTGCTGTTCCCAGCATAGTACCAACCAATTCAGACTTATTTGCCTTTCTAATCTTGATTTTGAGCTTCTAATCTGTTCTGTTGACTCAAATATCATAGACCTCTGCCCTAAAATTTCACCTCAATAAATACCATTTCAATCAGCCATAAACCTTCTCTGGAAATGGAGCTAACTTTATTCGTTTCTTTTTTTGTTTGTCTTCTTCAGTATTGGGGGTTTTAACCCAAGATCTCACACATGTGCTCTGCAACTGAGCTGCACCCCCCAATACGTTTTTTATATTTTTTACTTTTGAGACAAGGTTTCTGTAAGTTTCCAGGCTGACTCTGGCCTCCAACTTGTGATCCGCCTGCATCAGCCTCTCAAATACTTGGGATTACAGAAGTGTCTGAAGGCTCCTGACCTTCCCATCCTCCGTGTGTGTGTGTGTGTGTGTGTGTGTGTGTTGGGGATTGAACCCAAGGCTTCACACATGCTTTGTGACCACCCTACCACTGAGCTGCACCCTCAGCCTGTTTTTTGGGTTTTTATTTTTTTTCCTTTCTATTTTTGAGGTAGGGTCTCATTAAGTTACCTCTGGCATTGAACCTCAGCTCCTTTTGCCTCTACCTCCTGTGTCACTGGGATTACAGGTGTGCATCACTGCATCACACTTGCTTTTTATTTATTTATTTATTTATTTATTTTTAGTTCTAGTTATATAAGTAGTTCTCGCCCCTCAAATGAAGTCAGCAGGCACATTTGTGATATTAGGATTCTTGAACATAAATTCTCCCGGTTTACTCTCAAAGTATCTCCTCTCAATTTCAGATATGAACCAAGGTAGATGAAACTATACAGAGCAGTTAGGGACTAGTCACTCTCATACAAGCAGATTATAACATTTACATAATGTACATAAATATGAGTCTGAAATGGTACATATAAAACTATGTGGGGCTGGAGTATAGATCAGTGGTAGAGCACTTGCCAACCATGCTTGAGGCCCTGGGTTCAATCCTCAGCTCAGGAAAAAAAAAAAAAAAGTAGAGTCTAAAGTTTATTTTAGGAACACTAAATTAGGTTTAGCATTTTATATATGGCAGGTAATATGCTAAATTCTTGTGTTTTTTCCTTTGATTTTCATAGAGATCCTATGTGGTAATGCCAATATACCCTAGCGTCTGAGCCCATCTGATCTCAGAAGCTAAGGAGGATTGGGCCTGGTTAGTCCTTGGAACATTGCCTGGGAATATTGGGTGCTTTAAGCTTGGGAGAAGGACCCAGTAGCCTACTCCCAAAACAATCAGCCAGTGAAAACCCTATTCATAGGCAAAAGTCCTGAAAATAATGCCAAGGATGGCACAGTTTCAAGTTGTGTTTCATTCTGTTGTATAAAAGGTCACTATGAGTTGGACCCAACTTAGTACACCTAACAACAACTACTACTTTGAGAAGGCAGTTCTTCCCCAATCATTTCTTGGATGCCTTTCATCCTGGGGTGCTCATTTTCTGGCATTATATTTGATAGAGCTTCTCTGCTACTCATAGGGTTTTTAATGCCTGATTATTTTGGGAGTGGGCTGCCAAGTCCTTCCCCCAAATCTGTCTTAGTCTGGAAACTCAGCTGAAACCTGCCCACCATGGGTAGCTCTGCTGGTATCTAAAATACCGATAACATAGCTTTAAGCATCACAGCAACACACAAGCCCACATAGCATGATAAGCCAACAGACATGTAGGGGATATATATATATACATAATGGAATATTATTCAGCCATTAAGAAGAATGAAATTGTGTCATTTGTAGGAAAACAAATGGAACTGCAGACCATCATGTAAAGCAGAATAATCCAGGCTCAGAAAGACAAATACGGCATGTTTTCTTTTGAATCTAGACTTTTAAAAAAGTAGTAATAAGACTTGAAAGTAGAGGGGGACTATTTGAGAAGAGGAAGGGGACAGCATGAGAAGGGAGTGGAACAGGAGAGTGTAATGGCAGGGCTGAGTTAGATCAAAGTTCATGCTATACATGCATGAGAATGTTATAATGAAACTCATTATTTTGTACAATAAATGTATGCTTATAAATTTGTAAAAATTAGGTGAAAGAAACAAAAGCATACATTTCAGAAAGGAAAGAATAAAACTCTATTAACAAATAGCATTGTTGTTTATGTAGAAAACAACTACTAGAACTAAGAAGAGAATTTACCAAGTTTGCAGGAGTAATACCAAAATTCATTTATACACACCCAGCAAATGATTGGAAGTTTAAATATAGAAAAATTCAATTTTAATAGCTTGCAAACCTAAATTATTTAGGAATAAATTTAATATGGGTTATGTAATATCTCCATAATAAATACAATAAATAATTTCTGAAAGAAATTAAAGAGTCTACTTAGAGAGATGGACCGTGTTCATGAGTAAAAAGACTCAAGACTCATTAGATGTTAATGCTCCCCAAATTGATCTATACAGGCAAAAAAACCAAAAAACAAGCAAAAAAAAAAAAAAAAAAACCCTAAGAATCCTACCAGTTTTTTTGAAGAAATTGAGAACTAATTCTAACATATCTATGGAAATTGAAAGGACTTGGAATATTCAAATTGCTCTGGAAAAAGAAGAAGAAAGTTGGAGAACTACTGACTTCAAACAAGTAAGTGGAAGAAGTTTGCACTGCCTAAAGTCCCTTCTGGTGAGGGTGACAACTTCTAAAATGGTAGGGGTGATGTTTTAACTACAGTGTCTTGTGCCTAACTCCAGTGGTGTTCAGCATATGCTGTAGATCTGTGTCTAAGCAGTGCAGTGACATATGTACTGATTTGGGGCGATCAGTGTTATACATTCTCCTGATGATTCTATGTGCTTCCTAATCTACCATAAATATATTTTCTGTTTAAAATAGTCAAAGATATGTCTTTTATCAGCAACAGAGAACTCTTACTGATACAAATGCTAAGAAGAAAAACACTAGTAAAGGGACAAAGGGTGACTTGGGCTGTATTTTGGATAAGAAGATGAGAATGAATTCTGATGGATGGCATTTGAACAGATACCATATCATTCCATTTTAGTTTGTTTCATATATTTTTTCTGTGTATTGTTGTTAGGTGCCATCGAGTTGGATCTGATTCACAGTGACCCTATTTACAACAGAACAAAATGCTCCTCGGTACTGTGCAGTGCTTCTCTGCTATTCATAGGGTTTTCAGTGGCAGATTGTTTTTTCGGGATTGTTTCAGGAGTGGGCTATCAGGTCCTTCTCCCATTTTTTGTAGTGCTGGGGATCAAACCAGGGCTTTAGAGAATACAGAGCAACACTCTACCAACTGAGCTAAACCCCAACCCATTTTTCTGCATGTTGTTGTTGTTGTTAGGTGCCCTGGAGTCAGTGTCCGACTCATAGCGACCCTACATAAAACAGGTGAAATGCTATTGTCAGTGCTTCTCTGCTGTTCATAGGGTTTTCAATGGTTGATTGTTTTTTGGGAGTGGGTTACTGGGTCCTTCTCCCAAGGATACAGCACCTAGTGTTTCCAAGCCGGCTTCCACCCAAGTACTAACCAGGCTCGGACCCTGCTTAGCTTGTGAGATCTGACAGAATTGGATGCCACAATGATACAGCTGCAGGCTTTTTCTGTACATATAGGTTTAAATGAGCATATAAAATTACGGCTAGAGAATTATTGTTGTTAAGGTGCCATTGAGTCTGTATCCGACTCATAGCACCCCTACATACAACAGGTGAAACACTATTGTCAGTGCTTCTCTGCTGTTCATAGGGTCTTCAATGGCAAATTGATTTTTGGGAATGGGTTGCTGGGTCTGTCTCCCAAGCCTACAGCACCTGGTGTTCCCAGGCAGTCTCCCATCCAAGTACTAACCAGGCCGGACCCTGCTTAGCTTCCGAGATCAGATGCCACAGGGCTACCACTGCAGGTGAATAGAGAATAGTAGTCTGATAATAGCTCCCAAAGGTAAGGCCACATCCTAAACCCTAGAACATGTAAATATTCCCTTATTTGAAAAAAGGCTCAGGACGCAGCTCAGTGGTAAAAGAAGGAGGGTGTCTGCATCCATGTGATTAGTTTGACAATTTTGAGATAAGATCATCCTGGATTATCTGGATAGGTCCTAAATGCCATCAAAGTATCCTTACAAGATAGTCACAGAGGAAGGCTACCTACTCAACAAAAGAGAAAAAGTGACCGCAGAGGCAGATATTAGAATAATATTGCCACAAAAAATACCACAGCAGCCACTAAAAGCTACAAAGAGCAAGAAGTAGACTCTTCCCTAGAGCATACAAAGGGAGTATAAGCTTGCTGACACCTTAGTTTGGGCTCAGTGAAAACGAGGTTGAATTTCCGATCTACAGGGCAGTGGTTTTTGTTGTTAAATTACAAAGTGTACAGTACTTTGGTATAGCCACCACAGAAAACTAACACAATAACAAAGAACAGACTCTGATTTATGGTGGTTCAGGGCAGGATTTTTTGTCTTTAAGATGGGAGGAAAGTGCTATTCATTCAGTAGAAATTGTACTTTGAATTTTGGATTTGGACCTTTTTTGGGGCTAGCAATATGCAACATGGTACTCTCTTGAGACGTTGGGCAGCACCATTGAGCTGTAGTTCCCAGTCATGATCACAAGCGGAAAAACTGATACTCTCCAGCAGAGATATCCAACCTTTTGGCTTCCCTGCACCTCATCTAGTAAAGAGGAATTGTCCTGGGGCTGCACATAAATTATATAATATAGTGAGTGCATGTATATATGAGGGGAAGTCATGAAGAAAATAAATTCTAAAATACACATGATGTTAAAAGATTTTGTGGGGCCACCTTACCTGTTGTCTTGGATGACATATGGCCCATCGGTTGGACAGGCCTGCCAGTGGGCTGTGTTGTTAAACTCTGATGTTCAGTAGGTTAGGTGCACGAAATGCATTTTTTACTTAAAATACTTTCAGCTTGTGATTGCTGTAGTGGGATGCAGCCCGATCATAAATCCAGGAGCGTCTGTATTTAATTTTAAGATTGACTATCTAGAGAGAGGGTGAGAGTAGCAATTAGAAGTAGAGAAAAGGATGAGAATTTATATATACACACACCACAATATCTTTTACGTAAATTTAAAATGTTGTTAGATGATGCTGAGTTGGGTCTGACTCATAGCAGCCTTAGGGACAACATAGGGTTTCCAATGGCTGATCGTATCAGGATGTTTTGGGGAGTGGGCTGCCAGGTCCTTCTCCCATTTTTACAGTACTGGGAATTGAATCCAGGGCTTCAGAGAGCACAGAGCAGCACTCTACCAACTGAGTTAAACCCCAGCCCAAATTAAAATTTGGGGACATAAAACAAGAATACAGTTTTTATGAAAATGTATGCAAACAAAAAGATTTGCATTAAGCATGCAAGAATGGTTGGTAATGAGGGAGGGAAAAGGGAATGGAGATAGAGGGAAATTGATGTCAATAGAAATGAAAAAATGGTATAGGATTGTCAAAATAAAGTTGGGGAAACTTCCTAAAAATGAAGAAAAGGAGAAAGAAGAAAAGTAGAACAGAAAAAGAGTAAGCAATACGTAAAAAGACCATTTTGAGTGACCTGACAGGAGCAGTCTAGAAAGTGAGCACAAAAGGAAATGTAAATCATCAGGAGATCATTCAAGAAAAATCTGTAGATTGATGTTAGATTGCAGAGAGAACATTGAGTTCAATGAAATTGGAGAAACTGGAAGAGGTTAGTTAGATCATGCCCTGTGAGGCCACTTTGAGGAATCTGTGCTAGAGCTAAGCATTGTATTTAGAGAGATACTAAAGATTCTACCTACTCTTTGCCCCTCCAGGAATTTTTACATAACCTTCAAGACCCAGGTATCATCACTTCCTCTGGAAGCCATCCAGGACTCATTTTGCCAAAGTAAATAGTCCTTTCAGTAAGAACCACTGCATTATAGTCAGGTATGAATTAGTGTCTGTTTTATCTGCCAGAAGGAGGGTTGCTGTTTGACAGCAGAGGCTGGCTGGGGGTCATTCATTTTTTAATCTCACAAGGCTTGGCACAAAGTGGTGACTCAATAGTCTTTTGTTTCACCTTGGCTCCAAATATCAAAACTGTGCCAGCCTCCATACTTTCGCCGTTCCCAAATAGAAAATTAGGTGAAAACGAGTAAAACCTACTTTTTGTGCCAGCATATTGAGAGTGCCAGAGTAAGGTAGCAGCCAGGCACTAACACATCTTATCACGAATGTCCACAGCCACCCTACAAGATAGGCATTATAATCCCAGTTGTGCAGATGAAGAAACTGACCTTGTCACGTAAAGTCACAGGGAAGTTAAGTACCCTGGATTGAAACCCAGATATCTGCCTCCAGAGATGATTCTTCTAGCCACTCTCCTATGCTTCCTCAACATTCGTTATCATCGTTGCATATAGTTTTCTCCAGGTGCTTCAAATCCCGTGTTCATTGCTTGTTTACTAGTGTCTGGCTTTAATCATAAACTATCTCATTTACACGCTGAAAAATAACTCTTAAAACATTCAGTATCAGACTAATTTTCTAGTTTACTTTTGTGTCTTTAAGGTAGACGAGTTCTGACTATATGAAATATCTCTCCCCCCCCCCACCTTATTTTCTTCCTCCTATGGAATGAAAAAAAGACCGCATACTTCCTAGCACGCAAGGCGGTGGATTAATAGGGAAAAAACACGCCCTCGCCCCACCTGCCCCGCCTCCGCCCCGCCTCCGGGGTTCTTACAGTCCTTGGAGGTTTTGCGGAGCCTGGCTGATCTCTGCGCGATGTCAGTCGGTATTGAGCTTCCGCCGCTCGCGCGTTGGATCCTTAGGGGCTGAATCCGAGGGCACTTGCTGGGACCCGGGAGCAGCGGCGGAATCCACGCACCGCGCATGGATCCGTCGGCTTCCCCGACGCCTGGGGAGCCAGGAGGTGATCGAGAGCTGCGTGGCCGTGTGAGCCACGGTGGCTTGCGGCCTGTCTTGTTAGCAAGGATCGGGTTGCCTTTAGCTTTATTTCCGAGGGACTCCAGAAGATCCGGGCCTGAATATGGGGTTCAGGCCAACATTTCTTCTTTCTCTGAAAGGGGTAAAATTTGGTAATAGTGGCTTTCTCCCCGTCGCTCTGCATTTAGTACTGTGTGTTTTAGGAATTCATTCAAATTAAACGTACTACTAGACTGGGAAAACATAGTCTTTGAAGTATTCACCATTGTTCCCCATTCTTTTTAACTTCCTCTCACTTCCCTTCGTCAGCTCAAAAATTTTACAAAGATTCTTCATAATTTCCTCATTTTGCACAGATTTTCCCCCGTAGACTACAGTAGTAACCCCTGAAAAAAAGAGAGAGCAAATAAAGTACATATTTTTTCACATATTTTCCCCCTTAGAACCATTTAATTTAAAAATGACTAATGGATTTGCTTGGGTGTTTGAAATGGATTGGATGTCTTTAAGTTAAATGACAATTTAACCCTTGTAACGTTCAGTGAATTGATGGTGAAAGACTAGTAATTAGTGTAAAGATTTGACTGATTTACAGGTTTGTGGGATTTGCTCTGTCCAAAAGCGTACAATGGTATTAAGTCTTGTTTTCTACTACTTACGCTTTACTTGATTCCTATACTGTGGTAGAATTCCTAGTAAACAGCTAGGAAACGTGCTTAAAGTAGCATGTGAAATTATAACTTAAGAAAAACTAGACATTATACTTCAGAGAGTGGCACCTTTTGGAAATCACCCTGCTGCTCATCCTTCTTGAAGGGATTTATTAAAGACTAGGGAAGTAGGCTGGCATTATGGTGAAGGGAAAACAAATCAGATGATCAAATGACTTAATAATTTTTGTACTGAAATTCTAATAAGGAAGAGTATACAAGGGAAAGTGATATGCTTCCAACATTGCGGTGAAGTTCCAGGATTGGTCATACCTGCTATATTAAAACAGTCATTAGCTTCACAAGTGTCTTCCAAGTGTATCATCTCTGCACAGAAATGTTACTTATCTATTTCCATCCATAGTTATAGTTACAGCTCTGTGATTACAGTATGTTTGCACTCAAGGTGATGGCCCAGCAGGAAGTGCAAGTGAGACACCAAGGCAGCTTTCAAGAGAACAGCTTTTTGTACTGATATCAGCAGCTTCCCTGAACATAGGTTGCATGATGGCCTATTCTATCCTTGGACCCTTTTTCCCCAAGGAGGTAAGCCATTTTTTTGTCTTTATGAATGCTAATGTTTTAAAAGTCTTTTGAATTACAAGTATACAGTTTACAGTAGGCAAAATATAAAAATTTGCTTATAGAGTAGATCATGTACGGAACTGCCAACAGAATATTTCTTATAGAATGTTTAATACCAGAAAAAAAACCATAAAGAACATCCTCTTGGAAAGTAATTTACCTAAATATAATAGACCTTTAAGGCATTATTTGCATATTATGTGGTTTGATTAATCTTTATTTGACCTCTGCAACTGAAAAAAAGGAGATGCACTGAATAATTAAGATTTGACTGCTGCTGCAAAAGGTCTGTATTAAGACAGTAACTTTGCCTTCTGGTGTTTTGTCTTATTAATATTTTGGAGTTAGGAAATCGTGGTCCAGTAAGTTCCCTTTTCTGACTTGACTCTAGCAGCAATGTTTGCACAAAGGAGGAATTCTGATTAATATTGCCGTATTCTCTCTATATCCTTTTATATGATGTTAGTCAGGGCTATCATGTAGGATGAAGGGGATTAGTTTGGGCAAGTAGAAACAAGCCCATGTGTTTTGTTCTGTGCTTTTTGCCAAAGCGTTGGGTTTGGCACATTCTTAGTCCTCTGGCTTGACAACATGTGGCTTGACAACATGTAGTCCTTCGTTCTGTGTGCTACAAAGGAGGGTAAAGCAGCCTTTCTGATGAAAGAATAGCACCTCTTACCCATATAGTGCTCACTGGTTTTCAATGCACATCCCCTACCATTTATCCATTTGGTGCCTTCAACAACCCCATAAGGAGGGTAGAATACCAAGAATCCTCTCATGTCGCAGTGAAGAAACAGTTTCAGAAGTTAAGGGACTCTCCCTTAGTTTTAGTCTTACTCACTATAAATTAATCAAGTTTCTATTCTTAAGTGTGCTAGGTATTGGATGTATTAGGGCAAAAAAAGGTCAAAGAAATGTCCTCTTGCATGTTCACTAGGAATGAAAAATATGGGGAAAAAAAGCCAGGCATGGTGGTGCATACCTGTAATCCCAGTGCCTGGGAGACAGAGGCAGGAAGATCATAGATTTGAGGCCAGAGGCAGCCTGTATTACTAAATGAGATCCTAACTCAAACAAAAAAAAGAAAAGAAAAAAAAAAAGAGAAAAAAGAAAAGAAAAAATCTGGAGGTGCAGCTGTGTTAGAGCACTTGCAAAGTATGCAAGTGCTTGGGGTCCCTGAGTTCAGCCCCCAAGTGACACACACACATATGTGCGTGCGCTCGCACGCGCACACACACACGAAAAGTTTTGGTTTCAGCCTATTTGGGTATCCTTTCAGAAAAGGATATATAGAACCTCAAGAAAAAGGAATGGTTAGCTCTTTCTTTGGACAGAGAAGCAGCAGGAGAGGAAGGTACGGTGCTGAATGGGACTTCATGGGATAAATCTAAGCTGTGTCTTGAGGAATGGTTTCTAAGGTGAGGGCGTTTCAGGTCTGGTCAAGGGAATGCAGAGTGAGTGGCTTATTCTTGGGAACAGCAGATAGCTCCATGTGGCATGAGTCTAGGGTGGAGGTGGATCTGATGGGAGGCTAAGGATCTGAGGGGCAAGCTGCAGCTAGAACAAAAGGGCACTTGAGTGCATGCCAAGGACTTAGTCAGTGGGAGATCATCAGAAGTGTTTGGTAAGATCCGGATTTTGTGAAGAAAAAATAATAATAGGAGCCTCTGAAGCTATAGAAGGGAAAGATAACTCAAACTCAGCTTCTCCTACTATACACTCACAACATGAATCACTTCTGTGTCCTCAGAGGGAGAGAGATGTCTCCCCTCTGGCAAGCAAGCAGTTCTGCACCAGCAGCTGTCACCTGGGTGTCTCCAAGTCAGTTCCTTTTTCTTTCTTTCTTTGTTTTTGTAGTACTAGGAGTTGAACCCAGGTCCTCACGCATGCTAGGCAAGTACTCCACCACTAAGCCACATCCCCAGTCCCTTTTCTGTTTTTTATTTTGAGACAGGTTTCACTAAGTTGTGCGGGCTGCCCATCCTTGACCTGTGATTCTCCTGCTTCAGCCTTTCGAGTGGCTGGGATTACAGGCATGCAGTGCTCAGCTTCAAGTCACCTGGAGATAGCATCAGATCCAACAATTTGAGGGCTCAGTCCCCAAGACTGCCCTCCCTAACCCCTGCATTCATATGCCAGTGGTAGGCTCCAGATTGTTTTACCTGTGTTTCTGACCAACCAACTATAATTTGGGGTCCCCACAACCTCCCCCTTGGGTTTGATTAATTTCCTTCAGCAGTTACAGAACTCAGGGAAGCACTTGTTACCAGGCAGCAGGGTACCTCTTTGAGTCCTTGGTTTTGTTAATAAAAGAATTCTAAAATGGACCTAGACAGGAACCTCAAGGATGTCAGTGGCAGTGGGAGATGCAGCCCAAAGGTGCTGCCTGGAGCCTGCAGAGTTCCTCCCTAGGGACTCCATCCAGACTGAGCTGGGTCCTTGGCTGTGTGGCAGAAAAGAATCTCAGCAGGAGCCAGAGTGAAACAAAGTTAATGAGTTTATTAAGTTGAGGTAAGAGATAGCACATGCTTTAGCCTAAAGTGCTAGCGTTCAAAGAGAAAGAGATACACTTAGATGTCTTTACAATGTGGTTTTTTTAACATGGGATTTTTCTGGCTTTTGATGTTATCTTGCTCCAAGGGTGTAATTTACAACCATGTTTAAAGATTATGTTGTTGCTAGGTGCAGTCAAGTCAGTGTCCCGACTCACAGTGACCCTATGTACAACAGGTAAAACACTATTGTCAGTGCTTCTCTGCTCTTCATAGGGTTTTCAATGGCTGCTTGTCTTTTTGGGTGTGCGTTGCCGGGTCCTTCTCCCAAGCCTTTGGTACCTGGTGTTCCCAGGCCGATCTCCTATCCAAGGTCTAACCAGGCCCAACCTTGCTTATCTTCTGAAATCTGATGAGATCAGATGCCACAGTGGTTTGGCTGCAGACTATAAAGATTATACAAAGTTTAAATTAAGTAAAATTTAAAAATTAAGTAAAAATATATGAGCTGGTTTGCTTATTTTTCTTATCTTAAGGAATTTCCTGTTGTAAATGAAATTGCAAGGTGTTTTTATGAACTGCAGTGTTTAGGTATAGGGATGGGAGAATAATGCTAAGGAGGATAACTCAAAGGTCACATCAATTCAGGCTTCAAGTGATTATAGTCTATTTGTTGTTCTTAAAAGCCTTGCTTCAGATATTTTAGGAAAATGAGCATTGTTTCTATGTAGGCCTTCACTGATCTTTTCAGTTGTGTTGAAATTGTTGACTTTTAGCTTGTGGGAGATGTAAGAAGATTCCTTTGGTTGAGGTTGTTGACTCTCAGCTGGCAGAAGTAAGAGAAGAGAGGATTTCAGAGTAAGAGACCTTTTTTTCTTCCTATGTCACTTTAATTTTTGCTTTCTATCCTGTGTCATTGGCCATGACCTGGCCACTTATAAGAAGGTATTATTTCTCAGCAACCGTGTTACTTATAAAGGATATTATCTACCAAGGAAATACCACCAGACAAGTATTGATCACCTGGTCTCAGAAGAAACTCACATTGATACTCATGTCTCAAAAAGTGCCTGGGAAGCAGGTGACTCCAGAGGGCCCTTCTATTCCCTTTCTTCCTGCCTGTCACTTATTGTTGTTGTTGTTAGGTCCTGTTGAGTTGGGTCCAACTTGTAGTGACTCTGAAAGGGTTTTCGATGGCTGACTTTTTGGAGATTGTTTCAGGAGTGGGTTGCCAGGTCCTTCTCCCATTTCTGCAGTACTGGGGATCTAATCCAGGGCCTCAGAGTGCACAGAGCGGCACTCTACCAACTGAGCTAAACCCCACCCCCTTTTGTTTAATAAAGGGTGCAGATGAAGAGATGCATTGGGTGAGGAATGCAAGGGGCACAGAGCTTTCATGCTTTCTGTGGTTGCACCACCCTTTCAGGACCCCCACTTGTTCACCTATTCCAAAGACTGTCTGAACCCATTCTTTTGGGTTTTTGACTTTACTACATAGGCACAACTGCTTATAAACTGTATGTTCAGGTTCTGGTTGGGCTGTCTGTGCACTATTCCTCCCTCCAGTATAGGGGGCAGGACCTCTTTGGAATGAGGAGGGCCTTATGACCTACTATCAAACAAGCTAGGTCAGAGTTATAAGTCAGGAACTGTGGACAAAACTCCAAATATATGTATCATAATATCATAAAGCTCGTGGAATTAAAATGGAAAACTAAAATAAATGGACGAACCAGCTAGAAGGGGATTTCCACGGCCCACTTGAAACAGGGTGAGCATGACTGATGTTAATTTTCTCTAAGAGGGATAGGGACAGAAGAGAACGTTTTTTAAGTTTTTGATTGATTTTTTTCTGTGTAGGGAAGAAGGCTGAAAGAAAATAAATAAGGAGAGAGAACATTCTAATTTTCAAGCTATGTCTACGAATAGTAGGCTGTTCCTTTTCATTTCTTAATGAACTTGCATGGTTGACAAATGCATTGGTAAAATATCACCTTTTCAACTGTATGTTCTAATTGGGCAACTGATAGGCAAAAGAAAAGCAGGTTCATTCTTTATAAATTCTGGTGTAAGGTTCCAACTTTTACTCATGATTTTTTTGGCTGCCCTCCTCCTTTGCTGGATGATTACATGTGAACCACAAATTACTTTTAACAACTGTCCTGGTTCTACTCATATAAAGTAGGATCAATGTTTCAAAAGTGGTATTCACTTTGCTGTGTCATATGGCTTGAGGACACCCTATGTCACCATTTCCCTTCCACAGTGATTGTGGGTACACACATGTTAGTAACTGTACAGACTCAGTGACTGTCATCTTTGCAAGTCCTTGTCCTCATCTGTAAATGGGGCCAGTTAATAATCCATCCCTTATGTAGTTGTTGTTAGATACCATGCAAAATAGCACTAGATAGAGATTTTGGCTTATGGTGAGGGTTCAATGAGTATTAGTTGCTGTAACCGTTGTATGTTTTCTGCCAGATTTTAGAATTAATTTGACAAATGAACATTCTTCTGATATCTTAATTGACTCCTTTTATAATACCTTCCATCTGAAGAACCTGACTCTTGCATAGAAGAAATGTGAACTTCAAGTTCTAGTCCGTATACAATATAATCTTTTGCTTGTTGTTGTTGTTGTTAGGTGCTCTCAGGTCTGGTCTGATTCATAGCAACCCTCTGTGCCAGGCACAAGATCTTTTTTGTTTAAGCCTGTTGTTGCAGTCACTGTGTCAATCCATATAGTTGAGGATCTTCCTTTTTTTCATTGAGCCACCACTCTCCCAAACATGATGTCCTTCTCCAGGGATTGGTCCCTCTTGACAGCATGTCCAAAATACATGAGACACAGTCTAGCCATCTTTGCTTCCAAGGAACACTCTGGTTGCACTTTTTTTAGGACAGATCTGTTGGTTCTTTTTGTAGTCTGCAGTACATTCATCTCCAGAACCATAAATCAAAAGCATCAGTTCTTCTTCTTTCTCCCTTATTCAATGTCCAGCTTTCACAAGCAGATGATGCAACTGAATATAC
>VMDO01001251.1:166956-220618 GCA_007922755.1 Pedetes capensis
TTTTTTTTTTTTTTTTTTTTTTTTTTTTTTTTTTTTTTTTTTTTTTTTTTTTTTTTTTTTTTTTTTTTTTTTTTTTTTTTTTTTTTTTTTTTTTTTTTGGTACTGGGGGTTGAACCCAGGGCCTCGCACCTGCATGCTCTGCAAGTGCTGGACCACTGAGCTGCACCCGCAGCCCATTTTTTTACTTTTTTGAGACAGAGTCTCGCTAAATTATGCAGACCGCCTCTGGTCTCAAACTTGAGATCCTCCTGCTTCCACCTCCCGAGCCGCTGGGATTACAGGCGTGCGCCACCACGCCTGGCTGCAATGCATTTTTTGATTTCCTTTTTTTCTTATTGGAAATTTTTAATGTACACCTTAATGTGATTCATTCTGACATGCTTTTCATTGTGACATTTCCATATATGCATTTTGATGTACATTATTCATATAGGTTCCCCCTTACCCTCCCCTATGCTTCCCCCCCCCCCCCCCCTCCCCATCTCAGTCTTCTCCATCTTTTACTTGGTAATATTTTTCTATATGTCCTTGGATTCCAGTACTGTTTAAGATAGAAACTTTTCCTGTAGTGATCTTTGTTTTTATCTTGTTAGAACCATTGCATGCATTTTCTAGACCATTTATATTGACACCATTCTTATCTTTCTTTTTTCCCCCTTTTACTTTGATCTGAACTTTGAATAGGATTTTTCCTTCTTATAATTTTGAGTCAGCTCTCTCATATGAGTGAGAACATGTGGTATTTCTCTTTCTGAGCTTGTGTTCATTCACTTAAAATAATTTTCTCCAATTCCATCCATGTTGCTGCAAATGGCACTATTTCATTTTTTGATTACTGAGTAGTACTCCATTGTGTATATGTACCAAAGTTTTTTTATCCATTCTTCTGTTGATGGGCACTTTGGTTGATTCCATACCCTTGCTATTGTGAAAAGTGCTGCATTGAGCATGGAGATGCAGGTGTCTCTGTGGTATGATGACCCATCTCCCTTTGGGTAAATTCCCAATAGTGTTATAGCTGGGTCATATGGTAGATCTATTTTTAGTTTTTTTAAGATACCTCCATATTGATTTCCACAGTGGTTGCACCAATACAGCTCCACCAGCAATGTAAGAGTGTTCCCTTTTCCCGCAACCTCGCCAGCATTTGTTGTTTGTTTTATTGATCTTGGCCATTCTTACTGGTATAAGGTGAAATCTCAGAGTTGTTTTGATTTATATTTCCCTAATGGCTAGGGATGTTGAGCATTTTTCATGTGTTTCATGGCTTTATGGACCTCTTCATTTCAGAACTGTCTACTCAGTTCCTTTGCCCATTTGTGTATTGGGTTATTTGTTTTTTGGGGAGTTTTTTTCTTGAGTTCTTTATAAATTCTAGTAATTAGACCTTTATCTGATATATAAAATGCAAAGATTTTTTCCCATTCCATGGAGGTTTCCTTGACTCTGTTAATTGTTTCTTTTGCTGTGCAGAAGCTTTTTAATTTCATGTAATCCCATTTATCTATTCTTGTTGCAATTTCTTGAGCACTTGGAGTCCTATTAAGGAAATACTTTCCTATGCCTATTTGATGGAGTGTATTGCCTATCTTGCCTTCTATAAGTTTTAAACTTTCTGGTTTTATGTTGAGATCTTTTATCCATTTTGAGTTAACTCTCGTGTATATTGAGAGATGTGGATCCACTCTCATTTTTCTGCATGTGGATGACCATGTTTCCCAGCACCATTTGTTGAAGAGGCTGTCCTTTTTCCAGTTTGCTTGCTTTGCTCCTTTGTTGAAAATAAGGTGGTTATAGGTGTGTTGAGGTATTTCTGGGTCTTCTATTCTGTTCCACATGTCTTCAGGCCTATTTTTGTGCCAGTACCAAGCTGTGTTTGCAACCACTGCCTTGTAGTATAGCTTGAAGTAAGGGATTGTGATTCCACCTGCATTAGCTTTGCAGCTTAAGAGCGTTTTGGCTATATGTGGTCTTTTGTGGTTCCATATGAAGTTTTGGATCATTTTTTCTATTTCTGTGAAGTCAGTCAGTGGAATTTTAATGGGTATTGCATTAAATCTATAGGTTGCTTTTGGTAGGATAGCCATTTTTACAATATTAATTCTCCCCACCCAGGAGCAGGGGAGGTCTTTCCATTTTTTAGTGTCCTCTGCTATTTCTTTCTTTAATGTTTTGAAATTTTCCTTGTAGAGATCTGAAGGGTCTTTGGTTAGATTGATTCCAAGATATTTAATTTTCAGGTGGGCTATCATGAATGGTATCTTTCCTAAAATTTCTTCTCTTCCTGTTTGGAATTGGTGTAAAGAAAAGCTATTGATTTTTGTGTGTTAGTTTTGTAGCCTGCAACTTTGCTGAAGAAGTTAATCAGATCCAGAACTTTTCTGGTTGAGGTTTTGGGGTCTTTCAGGTATAAGATCATATCATCTGCAAATAATGATAATTTGACCTCTTCCTTGCCAATCTGTATCCCTTTGATTTCTTTCTCTTGTCTGATTACCCTGGCCAGGACTCCAATTACTATGTTGAATAGAATAAGAGAGAGAGGACATCCTTGTCTTGTTCCAGATCTAAGAGGAAATGGTTTCAGTTTTTCTCCATTTAATATAATGTTGGCTGTAGATTTGTCATAAATGGCTTTCAGGAAATTAAGGTATTTGCCTGTTATACCTATCTTCTCCAGTGTTTTTATCATGAAAAGGTGTTGTACTTTATTGAAGGCCTTTTCAGCATCAATTGAGATGATCATGTGGTTTTTGTTTGCCAGTTTCTTGATATGTTGGATTACATTAATTGATTTCCATATGTTAAACCAGCCTTGCATCTGTGGTATAAATCCCACTTGGTCATGGTGAATAATCTTTTTCATATGCTGCTGGATTCTATTTGCCAGAATTTTATTAAATATTTTCACATATAGATTCATAAGGGAGATGGGTCTATAATTCTCTATCTTAGATAGAATCTTTGTTGGATTTCTTAGAATCTTTTCCTGGTTTAGGTATCAGGGTGATGGTAGCTTCATAGAATGAATTTGAGAGTGTTCCCTCCTTTTCTATTCTTTGGAATAATTTGAGGAAGACAGGTATTATATTTTCTTTAAAAGTTTGGTAAAATTCTGCTGTGAATCCATCAGGACCTGGGCTCTTCTTTGTTGGGAGGCTTTTAATTACCTTTTCTATTTCTGTACATGTAATGGGCTTGTTTAAGTCAGTTATGTCTTCTGGGGTTAGTTTTGGTAGGTCATACATGTTAATAAATTTGTCTATTTCTTCTGCATTTTCATATTTTTGGGAATACTGTCTCTCGTAGTAATCCCTGATAATTTTTTGTATTTCATTGAAATCAGTGGTTATGGACCCGTTGTCTTTCATAATCCATACTATGTTAGATTTTTCCTTTTTCTTTTTGATGAGGTTAGCCAGAGGGGTGTCTATTTTATTAATCTTTCAAAGAAACAGCTCTTAGTCTTATTAATTTTTGAATTATCTCTTTAGATTCTAATTGAGATATTTCTCCCTTTATTTCTGTAATTTCCCTCTGTGTGTTCCATTTAGGGTTGGTTTTTTGTTGGAATTCTTGTGTCTTAAGCTGTGTCATTAGATCATTTATTTGGCTCTTCTTTATTTTATTGATGAAGGCACTTAATGCTATAAATTTCCCTCTTAAAACTGCCTTTGCTGTATCCCATATGTTTTGGTATGATGTGCTTTCATCATCATTTGATTGTAGGAACTTTTAAAATTCCAATTTGATTTCATCAACGATTCATTGGTCATTCAGTAGTGTATTATTCAGTGTCCATGAGTTTGTAAAGTTTCTGGAATTATTCATGTTCTTGAGCTCCAATTTTATCCCATTATGATCTGATAAGGAATAGGGGATAATTTCTACTTTTTTGTATTTGTTGAGGGAGTTCTTATGGACTAGCATATCATCTATCTTAGAAAATGTTCCATGTCGAGCTGAGAAGAATGTGTATTCCTCATCGTGTGGATGAAATATTCTGTATATATCTGTGAGATCCAACTGGTTTAGGGTGGAGATTAGATTTGACATTTCTCTGTTGATTTTTTGTTTTGTTGAGCTGTCTCTTGACAAGAGTGGGGTATTGAAGTCCCCCATTATTATTGATTCTGGTCCAATAAAGTTCTTTATCTTCCATAAGGTTTGTCTTATAAAGCTAGGAGCCCCTATGTTTGGGCCATAAATGTTAAGGAGCGTTATTGATTCTTGATCAATTGTTCCTTGTATTAAAATGTAGTGAACATCCTTATCTCTTCTAATTAGTTTTGGAGTGAAATTTAATCTATCTGAAATTAAAATTGCAACACCTGCTTTCTTTTGTTCCTCCCCTGCTAGGTATACATTTTTTCCAGCCTTTAACTCTCAGTTTATTCCAGTCTTTGTGAGTTAGATGAGTTTCTTGAATACCACATATTGATGGTTTGTGTTTTTTCATCCAATTAGCCAGCCTCTCTCTTTTAATTGGTGAGTTAAGACCATTTACATTAATAGAGATTATTGAGGAGCATTTATTATTATATATACAATCATTACCTGTTGCTGATTTATGATTCATGTTTGCTTTGGTCCTTTCTTGGGTTGCACTCATCTCAGCTAACCAGTTCTTTGATTTCCTTTGTAGGGTTGTCTTAACTCTCTTGGATATGGTAATTGATTTACAATCCTCTCCAGTGCTGGTTTGGTGGTTGCATATCATTTAAAAGCTTCAATGGCTTCAATGTCATTAAATGTCTTATATTCCTCATCTAGTATCAAAGATAATTTTGCTGGATATATTAATCTAGGCTGGAGATTATTATTATTATTTTTTAATATTTGTATCACCTGTGTCCGTTCCTTTCTAGCTTTCAATGTTGATATGGAAAAGTCAGCAGTAATTTTAATTGGTTTTGCTTTATAAGTAATAAGGGGTTTCTGTCTTGCTGCTTGCAGGATAGCCCCCCTGGTCTCTAATGGCAGCATCCGAGCAATGACATGTCTTGAGGATGATCTATTTAAGTCAGCCTTCAAAGGAGTCCTGAAAGTCTCAGTGGTGTATATATCCATTTCCTGTGCTATCTTTGGAAAGTTTTCCTTGAGGATATTGTTTACTAGGTTGTGAAGGCCTCCAGTGGATCTTTCTTCTCCTTCAGGAATGCCCTGAATTCTTAAATTTCTTTTTTTCATTCTATCTGAGTTCTCCTGGAAATCTTTCTTTAAAACCTTTATCATTGATTCCATTTCTAATTGCTTGTATTTCAGTTCATTTATGATGTCTTCTGAATTGGAAATCCTCAGCTCAGATTCATCCAGTCTTGATGAAAAGGATTCTTTAACCGTGTTCAATTCTGCTAATATGGATTGAGTATCAAGCAAAGTGGCTTGGTTTTTCCTTATAATTTTAACTGGGATGACAGAACGGCTTCCAAGTGAGAAACCTTCCTTTCAAGTATCTCCAGTGTGCTTGTGGTATTTGTCTTTATTTCTCTTAGCATGTTTATAACCATGACTCTGAATTCCAAATCAGAGATCTCTGAGAATTGAGAGTCCTTGGAGTTATTTGTTGAGGGGCTATGATCTGTGGAGCCTTCAGATCCATCCTGCCCCTTTGTGTTTTTTGTAGGTTTACTTTGTTTGTCCATAATATGGTATGGGAAATAGAATTTGTCTCTCCTGATTGTGCAGAACTTCTCCCTCTGTTATTCCTTTGAGATTGTGTGGTGCTGAATCTCTGGTGCTTATTAGAGCTTATAAACTGGGTATATTCTCAGCTATTTGGTCTGTGTGGTTGTCGCTTTAGTCCACCAGCCCAACTCCAAGGGGGTTAGGAGCTAGGGAGGTGATAGATTTTTTTTCTCTTCTGTGGGGTGAGAAAGGGGGGGATCTTGTGATAGAAGAGGGGGAAAGAGGAGGTAGAGGACAGAGGACAATAGAAATTACTGTCAAAATTAAAATTAAGGTTAAGACTTAAGGGAAAAATGATTAGAACAAAGACACATGTATAGTTTAAGAAAAGGAGAAGGAGAATAGAAAAAGGGATGGGAGTATAAGAAGAAAGGAAGAAAAACAGGAAGAAAAAAGAGAAAAAAGAAAAAAAAGTCTCACACATACATGCTCCCACACACATATAAAAACACTTGTAGTCAGGTGCGCTGGTGCACGCCTGCAATCCCAGTGGCTTGGGAGTTGGAGGCAGGAGGATCACAAGCCAGGTTCTGCGCAACCCAGTGAGACCCTGTCTCAAAAAGCCAAAAATATGGTCCCGGGGTGCAGCGCAGTGGTCCAGCACCTACAAAGCAAGCAGGCACAGGACCCTGGTTTCAAACCCCTATGCAAAAAAAAAATAAATAAAATAAAAATAAAAATAAAAATCCAGACCTCACGCACACATGCTCCCACATACATAAAAAAACACTTGTAGTCAGGTGCAGTGGTGCATGCCTGGAATCCAGCGGCTTGGGGGGCAGAGGCAGGAGGATCGCATGCCCGAGATCTGCACAACCCAGCGAGACCCCATTTCAAAAAGCAAAAATTATGGGCCGGGGGCACAGCATGGCGGTTTAGAACCCACAAAGCAAGCTGGTGCAAGACCCTGGGTTCAAACCCCCATACAGAAAAAAAAAAAAAAAGCACTTGTATGTCCTTGCAGATAAAATCTGAACTGTGGACACCCAGTTACACCAGGTGAAGTCGACACTGCGGGAAGCAGTGCTCCCTATAGAACTCAGGGTGGCAGTGTTTTCACACAATCCTCAGGAGCAGTCTGGCTTAGTGTTGGGTAGATAATGATGGACTGCCCCACAATGTCCTGGGTTTAAGTGGGACACTGAATGCCCAAAGAGACTGTTCCACGAAATATTCTGTGTCTATTTTATTGTTCGAGTGGCAGTGGAACCTGTGGGATCCTCCCTGGAGTTCTCCCTGTCCCATGTAGTTTGGGTGCCAATTCCCCAAATCAGAGATTTCTGCCCCCAAACCTACAGCATGGAGGGAACATAGCTGCTATCGTGGATCTTTTATTGCAGGGGCTTTCCGCCCACTTGGGAGGACCATATCCTCTTGTGGGCAGGATGATATCCAACCACCCCAGAGGGAATCTGTAGCAGGTCTGTCCGTGTGCTGTGATCGCACTCGAAACTCCTCTGATTGTGACTAATTATGGCACTAGGCTCTGCCGAAAGGAGCACTCTGTCCGCGTGGGGCTCAGTCGCCTCTACAAGCCCCAGATTTCTCCACATTGCAGTGGGATGACTTAGGCTCACCTCTGGTGTGTCTGGGATCCAGGTGTATGTGTGCCCATATGTCTGTGGAGATCACATCTGTACACCTGTCCTGCCACAACAGGAGGGAGGGAGCCGCATCTCCGCTCTAGATGCTAGTACCACTGGCACTGGTTTCCCCGTTCCCTCCGCGGCTGCTACAGATGGCGATTCCGTGTGCCACCTCAAACTGACTCACCTGGAATTTGTTGTTTGTGTCCTGCAGGCAGGGTGAGAGTGTGCTGCCAAGGTTGCACTCCGTGTTGGGTCTGGGCCCCGTGGGTGCGTGTGGGCGAAGTTCCCTCCAAGTCTCCAGGATTCTATTCGCCATCTGCGTGATGGTGAAATGGCAGCGTCCCACTACTGTTCTCTGTGTAGCTCCTCCAAAGCCAAATCCTCGATTTCAGTGTACGCCCAGTTTCATCTCCTATCTCCCAAACTAAATTATCACTGTTTCCATCTGTTCAATACGAGTTCCAAACCCCTAATCGAGGCTTCCCATTACTCCGGGACAGAAGGCATGTGTTATCTGTCCGCCATCTTGACTCCACCCCATCTTTTGATTTCTTGATGGCTTCTTCCATGGATGCCAGTAAAAGTATCTCAAGAATGAAGTCTCCTTGTCTCTGCACCATTATCTTATGTGCTTATTAGTACATGGAAGAAAAATGGCCAGTTATGAAGCCCACAGAATTATAGGCTTAAGTCCTTTCTAAACAATTACTGCTGTGCTGTGGTCCCAGCCTCTCTGCTCTCACCTACCATCAAGTGCTTAGGGACCACACTTATGGGGGCCTTCCTAAAGAAAAGGGGCACTTCCAAAAGTTTAGAACAGTCAGTTTACTTATCTGATTTCCTGTGATATGATGCTATGAGAAATATATATTTTATTTAAAGAGATATAATTTGATGTGAAAAGAACATCCTTGAAAAATATTAGCTTAACATCCTTGAAAAAGATTACTATCTTATATGGGGAGGGATGAAGAAATTTTTTATCTTAAAATTGTAGTTATAAAAACTAAAGAAATGCAATTATGGCTGTCATAGAGAGTGGATTCTAAATGTTAGTGTGTGTGTGTGTGTGTGTGTGTGTGTGCGCGCGCGCGTGCACGCGCGCGCTCCTTGCATTTCTGCATAAGAATAGTAATTTGAAATTCTGGTAAAGGAAGAATCTAAATCAAACTCTACTGACCATAAATACTCACTGTTGGTACAGTGCCTAACACATAGAAGGTGTTCAGTAAATGCTGACTGAGAGGACAGAGGTGTAGTTCAACCTTCATGTTTCATAGGATACCAGGTTGCCAATTTTATCTTAAAATAATTAAGCCCACATTTTAAGGTGTTCACCCTGCCCTCAGTACTGGGAGCTGAACTGGGGACCTTGCACATACTTTGCAAGGGCTCTATCACCCCTAGCCCTTTTTTCACTTTTCATTTTGAAATAGGGTCTTACTAAGTTACACAGTCTGCCTCTGGCCTCAAACTTGCCCTCTTCCCACCTCCACCTCCTGAGTCTCTGGGATGACATGTGTGTGCCACCATGCCTAGGACATTTTAACTTCTTAAATTAGTATAACTAGGGCCTGACATAAGGATGTGCTGTATGTCTAGGACTTGCAAAATATTTTTAAACCTTGTCTTTATTTTTGAATGTGAGTCCAGTTGTGCATCTCTATCATAGCATTTGAAGTTCAAACAGAGCAGATTTAGGATAAATGGTACATTATCTCCCTGATGGAATGGGCTATAAACATTAATAACATGGATGACAAAGTACTCTAGGTATTTCAGGAGAATGTAGAATGCCAAGGAAACATCTTTCATCTGCACTGTTGATGTCAGGAAGGAAAAGTGGTAAGAGTGGAAGATGCAGGGGATCAGATTGGTGTAGCCCATGTGGCAGTTCATATAATTTCCTATCCCTGAGTTTTTCATTAGCAAGTGTTTTTTTTTCCTCCTCAGTGGGGTATAATTCTGTAACTAAAAGTGGTTCTGTAAAGAAAGTGTGTCTAAATCAGCTGTTTCCTCAGTCCTGTGACTGACAAGTAAAGCCCAAATTTCTCCGTCCAAAGTATTTTGTGTTTGCTTATATTCTTTAATTCTGACTTTTCCAGCTAAAGGGAACAATTCTTTGGGAGAGGGCATTGCTTAGGTTTTTTTGTTTTGTTTTGTTCTGTTTTTAAGATAGAATCTCACTATGTATCCCCTGCTCGCCTGGAACACACTGGGTAGTCCAGGCTGGCCTTCAATTTGTAGTGATCCTCCTGCCTCAGCCTCTCAAGTACTGGGATTATTGGTATGCACCACTGTGCTTAGCTAAAAGGAATAATTATTGATAAGTAATGAAGTATGTTTATGTTAGAGACTAGTTTTTACTATCTAAACTAGTTTTCCTGCTTATTTAAAAATAATAATCTTTGAAAATACCCTACAGATAAAGATCACAAAAAGATGATGTTCTGACTCTATATTCTTATTTTTCCATACTGATGCTATTTTGTCTTTCCAACTTTGTTCGCATTTCTCTTTCTTCAAAGGCTGAAAAGAAGGGAGCCAGCAATACCATGATTGGTATGATATTTGGAAGTTATGCTTTATTTGACTTACTGGCGTCTCTGGTGTTTGGAAAATATGTAAGTATTAAAGTTCATATACATATTTTAATTAAAAAATTGTGTAATGAGGTGTTCTAATGTACCAGCCTAGAATTTCCATCCTTAGAATTGTTTTGTTTTGTGCGTGTGTGTGTGTGTGTGTGTGTGTGTGTGTGTGTGTGTGTGGTACTTGAGGGTTGAACCTAGGGCCTTGCACATGCTTTGCAAATGCTCTACCACTGGGCTACACTCCAGCCCATTTTTTTAATTTCAATTTAGAGTCAGGGCCTCACTCAGTTATGTAGGCTGCCTCTTGCCTCAAACTTGAAATCCTCCTGGCTCTACTGCCCAAGTCCCTGGGATTATAGGTGTGTGCCACCATGCCTGGCTGATTGATTGTCTTTTAATTCCATCCATTTTGGTAAGCAATGTATATTACTATTCTTTAAATAATTATTTTATTGTTATATTAACTATACATGTCTTCCTTCAATTTTATATTTTCTGATATAGTGAATTTATTTATGTAAATATATACTTGTAGAAGTAATCTATTTACCACTCTTCTTTGATATTTCTTATAGCTTGTACATATTGGAGCAAAATTTATGTTTATAGCAGGAATGTTTGTCTCAGGAGGAGTTACAATTCTCTTTGGGTGAGTCACTTTCTGATGTGTTTGGGAACTTGAACGTATCTCATAATCCATCTTCAGTTAAAAATGTTAATAGTATTATTACTGTCAGTTGAATGTGTCCACTAATGGTGGAAGGAGTTGGGTGAGCAGAGAACAGGGAAGAATGACATTTATCTTAAGGAAAGAGTCTCCCAGGGGGTCACCATTAAACTGGCTACTGAGCCAGACGTGGTGGTGCACACATGTAATCCCAGCATTTGAGAGGGTGAAGCAAGAGGGCATGTGTTCTAGGCTAAGACTAGCCTGGACTGCACAGAAACACCTTGTCCAAACCAAAAAATCCACCACCAACAAAAAACCCAAACAACAATAACAAAACAAAACCAAAACAACCTGGCTATTGAATCCACTGGGACTCTTGTGACTGTGATAGGAACTTGATTTAGTTTTCTGAGTCACAGAAGCTTTTTGGTTTAAGCAAAAAAGTGGATTTATTTCCTACAGAATCAGCTCCCTAATGTCCAAATACAGATGCCCAAACAATGTCATCAGAAACCTTTCTCTACTTCCAGACTTTGCTTTCCTCTTCTTATGCTTTGCTCTTAGGCAAGCTCTCCTTTCATAGCCAGAAGTTCCTCACAGCCCCAGCAGGAAGAGAGTGCCACTTTGGAAAATAACTCCCTTAGAGCCACAGAAAGGAGGCTCACTGTCTTGATCTTTGTGGATAGCCCATGTCTGCATCATGGTCGCTGTAGTTCAGAGGAAAGAATGTTCTAATTGGCTGGGCCAGGTCTCATGCTCACTTCAGAGCCTGAAGCAGAAGGTTTCCCTTATTGCTATTTCCAGGGAAAGGGAAAATGAGAGTCAGAAGCAAACAGCTAGGAAAGTTTCTAAGCTTAGAATCCTTAAGCCAGCACAGTAGTGGCCAATAACAAGAAAGAGCTCATGCAAGTACTTTGGGAACATGGAGGAATAATAAGAAAATAAGATAAACTCAGGAAAACCATTAAATGAAGTAGGTCTTTCTTTCTCCCTTCCTTCCTTCCTTCCTTCCATCTTTTTTTTTTCTTCTTTTGGAAAGTCTGAGTCTCACCATGGGAGAAGCCTGATACTAAGAAATCTTTTCTCTCGTATAGGTTTTGTCATAGTGATTCTACACACAGTCAGCCCTTCAAATCTGTGAGTTCCACATTTGTGGATCCAACCAACTGCCAATTGAAATTATTTTAAAAAACAGTGTGTCTATACTGAACATTTATGGACTTTTTTTTCCTGGTTATTATTCACTACATAATATAGTATAACAAATTCTTACATAGCATTTACATTGTATTATATATTTAAGGACTGAGGATATAGCTTGGCAGTGGAGTTCTTGCCTACCATGAGTGAGGCCCAGGGTTTGATCCCTAGCACTGCAAAAAGAAAGAGAAACAGACAGACAGAGCAAAATCGAATAGTAGAAATGGCTTAAAACATACAAGAGGGTGTGCATAGGTCATATGCAAGTTCTGGGCCATTTTATGTAAAGGACTTGACCATCCTTGGATTTTGATGTCCAGGAGGGATCCTGGAACCAATTCTCTATGGATACCGAGGGACAACTGTATGCCAAAAGGCCTGTTTAATATTATCATCCAGAGAATCAGTTATATTAGCAGAAAAGAACAACTAAGCTGTCATATTATGACTCCAATCTCAGCTAAAAAGGGTAATTCCTTACTGAATGTATAATGAAGCAACTCTTTAAAAAATTCATATTCAAAGGAGATTTATCATAATAACTATGGATAGTATACTACTCTTTCTCGTGGGTATAGTTAAACTTCTAAAAATTAAAATCAGTTTGGATTTAAGAATTGTCTTATTCTTTTTTAGTGTCTTGGACCAAGTTCCAGAAGGACCAATATTTATTGCTATGTGTTTTCTAGTGCGAATAGTAGATGCAATAAGCTTTAGTGCAACAATAACTGCATCATCTTCAATACTTGCAAAGACTTTCCCAAATAATGTGGCCACAGTATTGGTAAGTTATTTATAAATCTTCCTTTGGGTGTAGGCCAAAATATTTGTTTGAACTTCCAAGCTAAAGCTGGGGTATATGCTTCTATACCTGCTTTTCTCCACTGTCTTGTGTTTTTATTACCTTTCTCCCTGATTTCTACTTCTAGCAGCAAGGAGGTCCAAAGTGTGTACCATTAGTGATACTATTAGGTGCTCTTCCTCATTTTCAATTTTTTTTTTTTTACCATTTTTCTTAGCAGTACTGGGAGTTGAACCCAGGGCCTTGCACATACTTTGCAAGTACCCTACCACTGGACTATACCTCCAACCCCTTTTTTATTTTTATTTTATCTGGAAACATGGTCTCTCTAAGTTATGCAGGCTACCCCTGGCCTTGAACTTCTAATCCTGCCTCAGCCTCCTGAGTTGCTGAGATTATAGGCGTGTGCCACCACGCCTGGCCTTTTTTTTTTTTTTTTAACCTCTTTTATTAAAATCTCCTGATTGGTATTTTGCTGTCTTCCTGTAACCTACCTTGTGATTGAGCAGCCTCAAGATTTCCTCTATTTTTTTGTTTTTGTTTTTGTGTTTTTACTTTTTGTCTTGAGACAGCATCTTGGTAAATTGCACAGGCTGCCTCTATCTTGGAACTTGCAATCTTCCTGCCTCCACCTCCAGAGTTGCTGGGATTACTGGCATGAGCCACCACCTGTACCTGATTTCTTCTACTTTGGAAAAGAGTTATCCCTGGTGGCAGAACACTTAGTTCACACAAGAGTCCTTCTTCCACTTTTCTCAGATGTATGGAAGAGGTCTTAGAGAGCACCATGAAGTCTTTATATGCATCTGTGATGTATGAGGTGTACCTTCTTATTGTGACATAAAAATCTAGAATTTGGCGGCCAGCCTCCCCTTCACATACAGCCTCGTGTATCACTTGTACCAGATGCGTAAAGCCTTGGTATTAGTGGCATATCAGATTGCTGTCCCAGCTTTGGGAAGCTGCCTTTTTGGCCCCAAGCAGGCTTTCCCATAGCTTTCTCTCTGGACCCACACATCCCTCCAGGACCCTTGGTCTGCATGTAAGACCAAATGCCACCTTCATAATACAAATTTGTTTTCTAGACTTCAGAATCTAATCAGCTCAGTATACTCCTTCATTGCCTCATTTAATATTCTAGTTTGAATATGTTTTACTACCAAGTAAACTATTTTCTGTTTTTACTAAAGCATGTATGTATCTAGCTAATAGGTTCATTTTAGGTTTTATAGCCATTTAACTTACTGTGGTAGCCATGGTGACAGACACACAATTTATATTTCCCAGAATATATTTCTCAGAAAAGCTTCAGAAGAACACTAGTTTGTGGAGATGCTCTGTGAAATGAGGCTTGTGGCTAAATATGCATAAAGTGCACAGTATGCTGTCCTCCAACTTAGACATGTCCAGTTCACATTAGTGTGTCAAGGCTCTGACAAATCTTGGAGACAAGGTCCCTTATTAAATGTTATTTAACTCAAGTTGACCATGGAGCCACTTTTTCCAAATAAGACCTGTTGACCTCTTAAAGAACTGATGTGCTGCAGACCACTCTGGAAAGTGCTGCCTAGGAAATTCTTATGATGATAGCAATAGTCTACTGTATTTCTTGATCAGTGGGAGAAAACGATGTCATCATAACTGCTGTCTACATAAAATTGCAACCAAGCTAGGTCCCATGGTACATGCCTGCAATCCCAGCTACCCAGGAGGCTGAGGCAGGAAGATTATGAGTTCGAGGCTAGAAGCAGACTATGCAATTTAGCAAGACCATGTCTCAAAATAAAAAAATAAAAACAGGGTTAGAGGTATAGCTCAGTGGCAGAGCACTTTGCCTAGCATATATGAGGTCCTGTGTTAACCCCCAGTGTTGAAAAAAAAATTGCAGCCAAACACTGACAACTCTAACATGTTTAGTTGATCAAGATGGCCTTGTTGTGATTAAAAGTAGACTGCCCATATTCTTTATGAGTGAAAGTTTTGTTAAGGCATGAGTATGTTAGGTTGCAAGCCACCACTGTCTTTTTAAATCCCCTAAAATCTGGATTGATTTGAAATGGTACAATTTCTTTCATAGTAAACTATTTTTCTACAGTACTGTTTTGTTTATTTTAACTTTAGCTAAGAAAATAATTCTACCTTGTACAAAATTCAAAAGCTGCAAAAGGGAGTGTAGAATGTACTAAATATATTTGTCACATTACTGTTGCCACTTGTCCAGGTGCCCATGGCTCACCCACTCCCAGAAGGCAACAGTATTACAGATTTCTTCCAGAGAGATTTCATAATGTATTCACATGCTCATGCACACATATTCAGGTACACACACTGAGCAACATGATTCCCCTCTCCTCTTTTTTCTTTACAGAAATGTCTGCACACTCTATATACCATTCAGCACCTTGCTGATTACACTAACAAGGAATTCATATGGAGATTTTTCTGTACCTATATATAAAAATCTTTCTTAGCTGGGGATATAGCTCATAATGTGCCTTACAAGCACAAGGCCCTGGGTTTGATCCCCAGCACTGCAATCATCATCATCATCATCATCATCATCATCATCATCACTATCATCATCATCATCATCATCATCATCTTTCTTACTCTTTTTCTTTCCTGGATGTATGTTATTTCACTGTATGGATATAACCTAGTGTTACGGTTTGAATATGAAATGTCCCCCACAGGCTCATGTGGTTGAATGCTTGGTCCTTAGCTAGTGTTGCCATTTTGGGAGGTTGTGGAAACTTTGGGAAGTAGAATCTGGCTGGAGGAAGTAGGTCACTGGGGGGTGAGTCCATAAGGGATTATTACCCCTGGTCACTTCCTATCATGATTTCTGCTTCTTGGCCCACCATAATGTGAATTGAGGTACTCTGCCATACCTTCTCTGTCATGATGGACCAAACCCTCTGAAATTATGAGCCAAAATAAATATTTCTTCCTTTAAGTTGTCTCTGTTAAGTAATTTGGGGACAGTAACATGAGAAGTAACTAATATATCTAGTTTATTTAAATTGTTGATGAGTATTTAGATCACTTACATCTGTTGCCATTGCAATAAATACTAGAGTGCATAATCTTGCATATTCATTATGTTACATCTTTATGGCTATTCTTGTAAGTTAAGTTCCTAAGAAGTTGAATTCTGGGTCAGAGGGCACATACATTTGAAATTTTGATAACTAACCAGATTGCCCTCCATACTTACCTCCTAGCAGTGTATGAGAGAGGCTTTTTCCCCACAGCCTTGGAAGCAGAGAATGTTGGTAGGTGATCATTGAAGAATTGGTATCTTGAGGCTTAAATTTGCTCATTTCTTTTAAAAAGTAAGGGTGAGCTGCTGCTACTTCTAAGAGGTATTTGTATTTTATTTCGTGTGTCAACAGTTTATAGCATTTGCCTATTTTCCTATTGAGTTGTTCATATTTTTCCTCATTTAATAGTCATAACTCTCTGGATGTCTTTGGGAAATTAGTCTTTGTTAGTATTTTCTCCTGTTTTTCATTTGTCCTTTGATCTGTTTCCCCATGCATAGTTTTTTGTATTTTCATTGTATTAGTCAGCTGTCATCACTATAGCAGAAAAACTGAGCCAAACAAACTTACCAAGCAGGAGGCAGATTAGTCATGGCGATGGCAGCAGCAGGGCTTGTGGCTCACAGCTTTATGGCATGGCAGATCCAGAACGGAAAGAGACATAAGCCTCAGGTCCAGGGGGAAAATCTCCAAAAGCCTGGCCCCGGTGATGTTAGTTCTGCAGAGCTAAGACTTGCCTCTCAAAATTTCTTAACTTCCTTGGACAATGCCACCAGCTGGGGACCAAAGTTTAAAGCACTTAACCTTTGGGGGACATGTTGTATTTAAATCATGGCATTCATGTTATCAGATTTTTCAGTTATATCTTTCATGTCGTCTGAGTTTTATGTAATATATATAGAAAACCTTCCCTACCATAAGAAGTATTTTAAAACCTCAAACATTTTATTTTTCTAGTACCTTTTTCTTTTTTTAAAATATTGGAGAATTGAACACAAGGCCTCGCTCATGCTAGGTAAGTGCTCTACTAGTGAGCCACACCCTCAGCCCCTTTCTGTTTTTAATTTTTAAACAAAGTCATATAGACTTTCTCTGGCCTCAAACTTATGATCCTCATGCCTCAGTGTCCTGAGTTGCTGGGCTTATAGGGGTCCAACCATGGTACCTGTCTTTTCTAATACTTCCATGATTTAATATATATGTTTAAATTTTTGCTCCATCTTGAGAGTGTGTGTGTGTGTGTGTGTAAATTATGGATCAGAATTTTTTCAGGTAGTGCCTTGTTAATTCTTCAAATGAAATATATCAATTCAATTTTCTTTTGTTTTTCCATTTCTAGGGAAGTCTTGAGGTTTTTTCTGGACTGGGACTAGTACTGGGTCCTCCTTTAGGTGGCTTTTTGTATCAGTCCTTTGGTTATGAGGTGCCTTTTATTTTGCTGGGTGGCATAGTTCTGCTGATGGTACCACTCAACATGTGTATTCTGCCCAATTATGGTAAGTCCACATTTATTATTCATTATAAGAATCTTAAATTTATTTTTATACCTTTGTAAATGATCAATTTACCAGATATTCATTTTTATTTTATATAATCAATAATAATTCTTTACAGCCCCCTAAAAGAACTTTTCTTGTCATAAATTTATAAGAATTTCTGTATATCGCAAATTCTTTCCAACATTCAGAACTAGCAAATACTTAATTTCTGCTCATAAACCATTATCATGCACAGTGTTCACCAGAGGTCTTCATGGACTGAACTAAATATTCAGAACTAGAAGGTACTGTGTGCCACATGTGATGCCAGTATTTCTGGGAAGCTCTAAAGTTTTTTGGTAAAGTACTGGCGATGCTTTTCCTGCACTAAATCAGGCTCTGCATGCTCTCTCGTCCATCCAGGGGAGTTCTTACTGCTAGGTTATGACCTAAAACCCAAGACTTCTTTTTCCACTCACACTCTGATTATAGATAATTCATTTTATATTTGAACTTTTTAAAGTTAAGTTAAAATTGAATGTGGCCTCCAGATTTGAATAACTTAGATGCAAGTGTAGATGATATACAATTTTAGGCAACTCAGAGGTGCAGTCACTTTGATTACCTGATAAAGACGATCTTGTCAGTTCTACTTTTGAAAATAAGTTAAAAGATAATTGCTATGACTTATTTCTTTTTTTTTATCTTTACCCCACAGAGGCTGATCCAGGTGAACACTCATTCTGGAAACTTGTCACCTTACCCAAAGTTAGTTTTATAGCCTTTGTTGTCATATCGCTCAGCTCATGCTTTGGCTTCCTAGATCCTATTCTGTCCCTCTTTGTTTTGGAGAAGGTAAGTAGCCTGTCAGCACAGCTGTGCTTTGTAGCAAAGAGAATTGCTTGCCCTTGGGCCTTTTAGGGAAAGATCTTTGAGTGCCTGTGATGAGGAGATAGATTGGGAAGTGCACACCGAGGTAGCCTGTGCCTTCCTTCTGTGATGTCGCTAGAGCTAGGGATATGATTCATGAACTGGGGCTCTGATTCAGTATGAAAGAAGGAATCCTTTCAGTTCTGGCCAGCACGTTGATTTCCGACTCTCCAAGACCTTTTTCCTGTCACTGTGGGTCACGCTTGGGCATCATCTATACTGCTTAACAAGGGCACATTTCCTCTATTTGTTTGAGTTCCCATGAGGCAATGGGGTGCTCCTTAGTTCATTTCATGTGAGATGTCCTTCTTCTCTAACAGATCCCCACTGGGCCCTCTAACTTTTTAGGCTATTTGATATAATCAGATGACTATGGATTACATTAATCTGGAAGGGGAAAACAGAAATAAGAATCCCTAGTGCTGGAAGATAAGTGTAGAGTTCTAAAAGTTTGATATCAGAGAAATTTGTAAATATTTTTTGAAAAACATTAATGATGCAATAGAGTTTACTACCAAGTCTGGTAGTTAATTATACTGGAGAATTAATATATGTCCATAGAGGCAAAACTGCTGACTTCAACCCACATTGTCTATATTTGAGGCACTAGAATTAAAATGGTATAACTTGAAGCTTGGTGGGTAGGGAAGGCCCTGCTTGATCCTGGCAGATGGATGGATGCCAGACCTTTTATTCCCTCAGGGCTGTTGATGGGGACTCGCCACTGTGGATGCTCTTTACAGATGGAATGCTGCTTTCCCATCCTGTTAGCCAACTCAAACCTAAGAAATCTGTAGAAATTTGTTTGTTTGTTCATTTATTTGTTTATTTATTTATTTAGAGATAGTGTCTGGCAATATATCCCAGGCAGACCTCAAACTCAAGATCTTTTTGCTTCTGCCTCCCCAGTTCTGGGATTACATGTATGTGCCACCATGCCCAGCTTTCTCTCTGATTTATAATGTTTTGTTTTGTTTTGTTTTTTAATGGGAAGCTTATTGTATGGTCATTGGTTGTCTAGTTCTACCTTTTACCCCTCCAGTTGTAAAATTAAGGAGGACATTTTGGAATCTTATATCTTACTACTATCTTTAAAAGACTGAATTTCTTAGCATGAGTTAATCTTTATCACACAAACTCCAAAAATATGTGCTGACTCACAAGTCAATTCCATGGGTTTACTTAAGAGAATTAAGCCAAGCATGGTGGCGCACTCCTGTAATGTAATCCCAACAATTTGGGAGACTGAGGCAGGAAGGACACAAGTTTGAGGCAGCCTGCATACCCTAGAGAGACTTTGTCTTAAAATAAGAGTAAAAAGATGGGCTGGGGGTGTACCTCAGTTGTAGAGCACTTGCGAAGCATGTGTGAGGCCGTGAGGCCTTAGGTTCAACCCCCTAACACCACGAAAAACAATGAAATGAAATTAGTTAAGAAAAACAAAAACCACTTAGATAACCATCCCCCAAAAGACATCTGTATCTTAATAGGCATAACAGAGTTATGTGAGCGCTTACTGTTTGAAAAAGCATTTAAAATGTGCTATGTGACCTAATTTTTAATTAGATGTTTATACTCCTTGGAGGTGGATGTAGTAGATATTAATATCAGTGTTTTTTATACCAGTGGACCTCAGAATGCATCTTGCAGACTATCAGCATCACATGGGAGCTTGTTAGAAACACTAATAGTCAGGCCCCATCCCAGAACTTCATATCAGAAACCCTAGGGCTGGGATCCAAGAACATCTTTTTTTCTTTTTTTTTTTCTTTTTTTTTTTTTTTTGTAGTATTGCTCAGCTCATGCTTTGGCTTCCTTGATTCTATTTTCTATTCTGGGGCCTTGCTCGTGCTAGGCAATTTCTCTACCACCAGTGTCACTCCCAGCCCTTTAAAAACTTTTTTTTATCTTAAAACAGGGTCTGTCTAAATTGCACAAGCTGCCTCTGACCTCCAACTTGTTGTCTTCCTGCCTCAGCCTCCTGAATCACTGGGGTTACAGGTGTGCACCGCAGCTTCTGGCTTCAAGAACATCTTTTAATAACCTCTCTAGGTAATTTTTTTGCACATAAAATTTGTGAAACACTAGCTTACATATAAAAAATGCTGTAATTCATAGAAGCTAAATTGTTTAATGTCAAATAATACAAAGCAAAACATTTAGATCTTCTAATCTCTGGTTAGGTCCCACACTCTGGGGCAAAAAAGTAAGTAATTTACAAAATTAAGGCAAAAATTAGGAAAAGTGCTATGATGGTTAACCTTGATTGTAAATTTGATTGGATTGAAAAGTTACTAGGAGGTTAGTAAAACACACCTCTGGCTGTGTTTGAGGGCATTTCCAGGGAGGATTAACTAAGGGGTACTCTGAGTATGAAAGGCACATCCCATAGGCTGGGGACCTGGATAGAATGAAAGGGGAAAGAGGAAAAAGCCAGCTAGTATAGGCATTCTCTCTCTCTCTTTCACTTTCTCTCTCTCTCTCTTTCTCTCTCTGTATCTATCTCTCTGTATCTCCCCCCCCACACCCCCGGTCTCTCTCTGCTTCCTGGCCACCATGATGTGAGAGGCTTTATCCCAAAGTGGCCTTCCTGGCATGATGGACTGAAACCTCTGCAACCACGAGCCAAAATAAGTTATCCCTCCCTTTCTCAGGTATTCTGGTAACAGCTACAGAAAGCTAGCTAACACAAATACTGAGTGTTATTTGTAGAATGTGGAAGTAGTAAGGGCTGAAGAAATGTAGGAGGAAAATGTGAATGACTATGAATGTAACTTTAATACAGAATTTCTTTTTCAGTTTAAACTGCCAACTGGATATGTGGGACTGGTCTTCCTGGGTTTGGCACTATCCTATGCCATTTCTTCACCACTGTTTGGCCTACTAAGTGATAAAATGCCAGTATGTATGCTTAAATTATATTTGAGTTTATATGTTTATATTGAGTTGGGTCTGACTCATAGCAACCCTATGTACAACAGAACGAAACACTATGCCATGCCTGGCCCTATGTCAGTGCTTCTTTGCTAGTCATAGGGTTTTCAACAGCTGATTGTTTCAGGCTTGTTTTGGGAGTGGGCTGCCAAGTTATTCTCCCATTTTTGAGGTGCTAGGTGTTGAACCCAGGGCCTCAGAGTACACAGAACAGCGCTCTACCAACTGAACTAAACTCCAGCCCCTTGAGTTCACTTACTTTGTCTGAAATGTAGAGTTTCATTTTTTTCAATATATTTGGATTTTGGGTATCATGACTTGTGTGCCTTAATGGTTTTTCTATATTGCTTGATTATAGAGGCTCTTTTTCTCTAAGAGTTTCTTTGGATTCTTTCTCTACCAGCATCTAAGGAAATGGCTTCTGGTTTTTGGAAATTTAATCACAGCAGGGTGCTACATGCTGTTAGGACCTGTCCCAATCCTGCACATTAAAAGGTAATTTTTATTTTTCCATGTTTTTGTTCAAAAAACAGTAAGACTTTTTAAAAATTAGTGTAATGTTAGTATGGCTTAATATTTTCAGCCTTAATATTTAAATAATTACTTTAATTTAGGGCTATATTGAATTGTTTGGTAAACTGACAGTATTTTACTTTACTAGAAGCTAGCTGGTTCAAGCAAATAGGAATGCATAAATCTTCATCAAATGGGAAAAATGCTTGTTTTTGTCTGTGTTTCAAGTGTGTACTTGTTTCAGCTTACTTTAGAAATAACATTTGTTGCTATTAATCTTAGCATCATAGTTCTTGGAAAATAGTTTTGTTTGTTTTTTTGTTTTTTTCTCCTCACTCCTTGCAGCAGGGACCAAAGATTTTTTTGTTTCTGTTTCATCCTTAGCATGCAGTGGCTGCTCATTAAAGCATGCTTAATGTAATTTTCTTGCTAAAATAAAATACACTTCTCAGACCTTTTCAGCTACTTCTAGGATAAAACATGGTATCTTAGAAAGAGAGTGATTTCAGCATCTTTTAGACTAGGGATTGAATTTTGGCTTTGTTATTAATGGTGTGAACTTGGGGAAATCACTTAACTCCCAAGAGCCTCAATTTTCTTATCTACAAAAAGTAGCTGAAATTAGCATTTATATCACAGGACTGGGATAATGTAAATTAAGCAACTGGCATAGGGCCTAGCGTGGAGCAAATGCTAGTTTTTTCTTATCCTTCACCCCTTCCCTTCTTTGCCATCATTTAGTTAATTGGATTTCAAGGCCAACTGATGCATGAATGGTATTAATATTGGCACTTTAACTCATTTCAAGCCAAGGAGATTTATGTGATACATGTGACCAAAAATGATAGCACATGGATGAACTGGTTTTTTTCCACACTTACGGAAACAGCTTAAAGATGATCTCACTGACTGGATTGGGATCAAATGGGAATGAGGTGGGACTGAGATTGAGACAGTCACATCATTTGCTAAACTCATTTCCCTGGGATCTTGCCCTCCTTAGCTTTATTTTGTGTCTCTTAAATGCTAATGTTTTTGTTGTTCTTTTCTCCAAAACTCTTTTGCAGTCAGCTCTGGCTGCTGGTGTTGGTATTGGTTGTAAACGGCATCTCTTGTGGAATGAGCATAATCCCGACTTTCCCAGAGATTCTCAACTGTGCATAGTAAGTAACTCCCTTTGCTTAAAGAGTTGCATTGTGAATGGCAGCGAGTGTCAACAGGCTTCCTTCAGTATCTCAATATTGTGGGATGTTGGACGTTTTTCCCCTAATTAAATCTTTATGACTTCATAGCATGCAAATAATTGTGATATAAATCATGTAAATAAAATGTTGTTTCACTTCATCTTATTTTAAGAATTTATTAATTATATATCTTGTATATGATTATGCAAATGGACTATGAATCTTTCTTTTTTTTTTTTTTTTAATGGTACTTGGGTGTTGAATCCAGGTCCCCACACATACTTTGCAAGTGCTCTGCCACTGGGCTGCACCCCAGCCCCCTTTTTAATTTTTCATTTTGAGTCAGTCTGCCTTCTTTGGCAGTCTTGAACTTGCAGTCTTCCTGCCTCTGCCTCTCAAGTCACTAGGGTTACTGGCATGAGCCACCACCCCCGGTGGTTATGATTCTTAATATCACATCATATATACATAATAAAATTATTTTTATAAAAATTATTGTATGAAAATGCCTTCAAATTTGATTGATATTTTTTGCTTTTTTCTTTGTTGTTATGCTGGGGATTGAACTCAGAGCCTTAGGCATGCCGAGCACACGCCTTTTACCATTGAACTACATCCCTAGCCCCTTATATTTGCTTGGAAGTGGAGTGTTCTTGTTGTTGGTCTTCTCTAGATTATCCCTAGTTTATCTTCGCATATCTGTCATACAATTCTTTCCTTCATACAAGTTTTCCTTTTAATAATGGCTACACTCATGTCTCTCTTTGCAGTGAAAATGGATTTGAAGAGGGATTAAGTACCTTGGGACTTGTATCAGGTCTCATTGGTGCCATGTGGTCAGTTGGGTGAGTAGTTATTGAATTCTTTCACATCTGCAAGATGGAAAATACTACCCCCTTTTTACAAATGAAGAAATTGAGACACCAAGAAGTTACATGAGTTCCTCAAACAAATAGGTCATCTAGAGCAGAGCTAGAGTTCTAATCCACAACTCCTGACTCTAAAATCTAGTATACTAGCAGATTTAATGCAAAATCAAAATGGTCTCAGACACTTTCTCTTATTTAAGTGATATTTGTAAATTCCTCTAATAGAAGCATGTGTCGGATTTTTAAAATTTATTCCTTTATCAATTCATTTGTTTATTTTTTACCTCTACCAGAAGGGTACTATATAGTAGCAATGATATATAGTTAATAAATATGTATTGAATTGAATTATATTAGATGCAAACACTGAGGCTAGAAATATATGAAAATTATTTCGAATATGTATCGTTTTTTATTTTTATGTAAGCCACCACATTTTCAGAAGCAGTTCTATTTTTAGAATTATTTAAAAATTTTAGAATTATCATTATCAGATAGAATGCCCCTTGCTCTCCCAGGGATCAAACCTCAGGCCCTCATGAATTGTAGGCAAGTTCTCTACTACTGAGCTACATTGCTAGCACTAGAATTATTTTCTTATACCGAATGCCGCATCCAGGAATTGCCCTTTTTCTTTAGCACTTACAGTTCCAATTTAAGGACGACCTGTGATTGAGGAATCAGGTAACTTTCACAAACTATTTTTTGTACTATTTAATACTCACTTATTCTTCCTTCCATTATTAGTGCTTTTGTAGGACCAATGCTTGGTGGATTTCTCTATGAGAAAATTGGTTTTGAGTGGGCAGCAGCTATACAAGGCCTATGGGCTCTGATAAGTGTGAGTAGCCCATCTTTTTTTTCTTTCCACTTTCTTACATGTTGGAGGAACTTGGAGGATTTACATTAACAGTACAATTCATTGTTTTAAAGGGACTGTTGATGGGCTTATTTTATCTCCTGGAGCATGCAAGAACAAGAAGGTATGGTTAACTTCTGGGCTTTTTTCTTCTTCTAAAAGTCAGCTTATGGGAGTAGAAAACAATACCATTTTACATCCATTCTTCTAGTTAGCAGATTTCTGGGCACCTTGTGCTTATCACGTGGTGGATAGGTTTAAGGAGGTACTTGTGTAGAGAGGTAGATATGAATGTTCTGTTTTATTAAGATATTGTTTCTCCCTTTATTGTAGATCTAAACCTCAAAACATCGTTGGCACAGAAGAGGAACAAGCTGCTCTCTTGCCTAAGGAAATCTAGCTTTACGCATCCTGAGTTGATGCAGTGTTAGGAGATGGGTACTCCTGTCCTTGAGCATTACTGCCAGAAGAGTTTTCTCAGTTTTACACATGGAACTCCATGGACCCCACACTAGCATCCTGGAAGTGTCAACATGTTTTTTGGATAATCCTGTTCTGGGATGCACTTACTATTTTTCTGAAAACCTGAACTGCTGAGCCAGCCACATTTGCAACTTAAAAACTATAACAAAGGGAGTGGACAAGCAGCAAAAGATTGTATTTTTAACTGACCAAAATTGTCCTTGAAGTTGTTGTTATTAACTCTATTTGGCTTTCTTATTTCTTCTGTTTACTTTTTATTCTAAGTGCACTGATTCTATGAATGCACTTTTTTAGTTAATAAGGGAAGAAATGAAGTGATTTGATAAACACTAAACAAATAATGATGACTAAAAATACAATGAATAACTATTATGGAACAACCTTTTAAAAGAGATACTTTCTCTGTGTCCTGAGGTTTTTATCCTTGTTGAAAAGACAAAATTCCACCAGTGCAGTGGCACATACCTATAATCCCAGTGACTTGGGAGGCGGAGGCAGGAAGATTGCAGGTTTGGGGCCAGAGATAGCCTGTGTAATGGAGCGAAACCTTGTCTCTAGATCAAAAATTAAAAATGGGCTAGAGTTGTAGCCCAGTCAATGATAGAGCATTTCCAAAGTACATGTGAGACCCTGTGTTCAACCTTAAAGTATCACCAAAAAAAAAAAAAAAAAGGCAAAATTTTTACCTGCCATGCAGATTCTATAACATTTCCTGACCCTCTGTTTTTCTAAAAATTTTGCATATGGGGAAGGAGCAAGAATAATACCTAATGGCTTCCATTTTTTGACATTTTCAATTATGATCTATATGTTTGAACATTACTTAATATAACATTATTTTCCTTAATGTCTCTGTGTTATAGTTCTACCACCTATTTTTGTTTATTTTTTTCATACTCTTTGTAGATATATTCCATCCCTAGAGCAGAGCATTACCATTTTACCCTTCACCATGAATGTATGTTGCATATCAGGGATGCAGTCCCTTTACCTTCATGCAAAATTCATGCTGCTATTTGAAGAGAATGTCAACTCCCATACCCCCTGATCCATTTTCATGGTATAGTAACCATCTTTGTTGTTGTTGCTGTTGTTCTTAGGTGCCTTCAAGTTGGATCCAACTCATAGCGACCCTATGTACAGCAGAACGAAACACTCCATGATTGTGTGCCAAGCACATGATCTTATTTATGTTTAAGCCCATTGTTACAGATATTGTGTCAATCCATCTAGTGGAGGATTTTTCGTTGACCTGCCACTCTCCCAAACGTAATGTCCTTCTCCAGGGATTGGTCCCTCCTGACTACATGTCCAAAATAAGTGAGACAGTCTAGCCATTGTTGCTTCCAAGGAGCACTCTGGTTGCACTTATTCTAGGACAGATATGTTGGTTCTTTTGGCAGTCCATGGTATATTCAATAATTGTTTCCAGCACCATAATTCAAAAGATGCTTTGGAAGCCACTTTTACTTTAAAAAAATTAATAAATGACTTTAAATATTCATTCAAAAAAATTTTGAGTGCCTTCTTTGACACTGCACTAGGTGCTAGGGATTTAGTTGTGATTATGATAACCATAGTCTCTACCTTTCTGTAATGTGTACCAGTGGGAAGGACAACCTGTAAATAATTACCAGAATCTCTATCTTGCAGCTGTGTTCTGAAGGAAAAAGATCATGATGTAAAAGAGCAACTGGCTGGTGTTGATTAGGTATGGGGCCTAATTTGGACCAGACCTCTCTGTGGATGCAGGACTTCTGAGCTGAAGTCTGGCATGAGAATGAAACCTGGGATGATTCTGAGGAGAAAATGTCCACAGCATGTGCAAAAGGGCTTGGTGTGTGCAAAGGTCAGACTGTGGCCCCCTGACAGGAGTCTAGAAAATAAGAGGTTGGGGAAGTAGGGAGTAGCCAGATTTACACAGGAGATCTCAGAATTGATTTCCCGTTTCTGGAAGTTCTTTGCACCTGCACATGTGCAGAGTGGGGCTGGTGGTAAGTAAGGATGGGGAAGGAGGGAGAACTTTGGAAGCTTTAAGAGAGAATAGTGGTTCCAACCAGGTAGGTAGCCACAGAGATGGAGAGAAAGAGTGTAGTCGGAACTGGAACTGACAGGATTGCTGCAGAAGAGGAGAGCAGATTCTAGACGACGACGTTTAGGGAATGGGTGAATGGCCTTGCCTCTTAAGGGCATGGAACACCAATTCACACCACCAAAATAGATCAAAGAAAGTGTAAATGCATGACAGTATCGAAGGCTGAGGAGCACCGCTTTGGAAGGATATTTGGCATGAATTGTCAAGGTTGGATGTACTCATAAACTTTATTTCTTTGTTCCCTCAACCGCCTTCACCTTTGGACGTCCAGAAGGTGGGCCAGTGCATGAGGAACACAAATGTCCTGTGGTTCCTTTTTCCTGACCAGCACCAGGACAGAGTGTGACTAAGGCCCCCTTATCCAGTGCAGGACAGAGCTGGGCCTTGATCGCCTGCTTAACTTGTCCTGGTTCCCCTCGGTGCTTTTCTTTTCTCCGCCCATTGGCACAGGGCTGACCTGTCCTGGGCAGGTGGCTGAGAGCATCCCTGAGTTCCCATAGTTCCTGCTCCTGGCAGGGCGAAGGGCGCTTTTGAAGCACAGGCTGCCTTGACCCTGCCATCTGAGACTCAGTTACCTGCTACAAGGGCAGCTGAGTGTTGAGAGCTTAATGTCAATGCAAATAGGACAGGCTTTTTGGTGAGAGTTTTCTTCTCATTCCAAAAATGCTGCCTTCAGTACAAGCCTCAGATAGTAGTGTATTTATTTTTATTAATTTTTTGGAACTTGGGGTTGAACTTAGGGCCTCCCACGTACCTTGCAAGTGCTCTAACAGTAGGTGGCACTTCCAGCCCATTTTTGAGTCACAGTGTTCCTAAGTAGGCTGCCTCTGGACAGAACTTGCCATCCTCCTGCCTCTGTCTCCATAGTTGCTGAGATTACAAACGTGAGGGACCACACCCACCTGATACCAGTGTATTTCAAGATGCTTTGTACAAAACCAACTCTATCTGTTCCTCATTGTATAATTTCCCAAGTATTAAGGTAAATGAATTCGGTGTGGTGGCACACCCCTGTAATCCCTGCACTTAAGAGGCTGGGGCTGGAGGATAGTGTTTGAAGCTAGCCTGCATTACATAGAGAGACTCTGTCTCAAAACCTCCCCTAAGCCCCTCTAAAAGTATAAAAATTTGAGAAAGAAGAAAGTATGAAAGAATGTTTGGAACAATAAAACCAACAGGTCAAAATCATCAAAGGAATTCTCTGCTATATGTTTGTATTCTTATGAATTTATATTCTTCTAAATATATCAAAGTTGCCCAACTTAAAACAACCCTGTTTAAAAATGAGAATATTTTATGTAGGTGAATGTAAAATACATTAATAAGAAATAAATAAGCCAGGCACCATGGCACATGCCTATAATCCCAGCAACTAGGGAGGCTGAGGCAGGAGGAACAGGAACTTGAGGCCAGGGGCAGCCTGTTCAATTTAATAAGACCTTGTCTGAGAATGGAAAATTTTTTTTAAAAAAAAAGGGAAGGAGGCTGGGGTTATAGCTTATTTTAGTGGTAGAACACTTGCCTAGCATGTGCAAGGCCCTGAGTTCAACAACTCAGTACTGAGAAAAAGAAAAGAAAGAAAGAAAGAAAGAAAGAAAGAAAGAAAGAAAGAAAGAGAAAAGAAAAAAGAAAGAAAGAAAGAAAGAAAGAAAGAAAGAAAGAAAGAAAGAAGAAAGAAAGAAAGATGTTTTTCATGTTAAGATCATAATATGGTCATATATATATTAACACACAGATCAATACACAAAGGAAAACTAAAAAGGATGAATATAAATCACAGGTTTTGCTTTTAAACTTTTAAGATTTTGAGATAATTGTTTATTCACATGCAATTGTAAGAAATAATACATAGTGATCATATCTGTCATTTCCTAGGTTTTCCTCAGTGCAAAACTATGGAACAGTATTATAAGAGATACAGAATATTTCTGTCACTATATCTCTCTTGATTTACCTTTACAGCCCCCCTCCTTCCCTTCCACCTTCATTAATGTGTCCTCCATTTCTGTAATCTAGTCACTCCAAGAAAAGTATAGAGCCAGGCTAGTAGCACACACTTGTAATCCCCGCACTCGGGAGACTGAGACAGGAGGATCTCAGGTTTGATTCATGTTTCCTTTGGTATTGCTATCCTGTGTCCTCATTTTATGAAATAAGCACATAGGAGATTAAGGCTCAGAAACACTAAGTTTAGATAGCAAAAGTAAAATATTACCTAGAATATTAACTGAGGAAACTAAAGCCTCAGTTTTCAGGCTACATGAGATGAGCCTTCATTAAGAACCATTTGCACCTCTTCAGTATTTGCACTAGTTTCCTTCCAAAACTCACAGCTCCCCTTCCAATGCCAGCCTATTTATGGTTGAAGGTGAGAGGGGACAAGCTAGGAAAACACAGTATTCAGTAACAACTTTTGACAATAGCATGACAAATACAAAAAATAGTACAAATCATAACAAAAATTGAATCTCCAATCAGTTTCATCTCAGTATTATGTATGCCGATTTGATAGCTATGCCACCCATTGAAAAATACAAATAGGATTTTTTTTTCTTGTAAGGAAATTAAAATCAATATAGATAGATCTTTTGTTCTAACATAACGCTAACACTTTGTCTTCATCTTCAGTGTTAAGGACCTTTGACTATGTTTATTTCTTCTGTTATTTTCTGTTCTATCACTATTACTGATTTGCTTTCACCACTTTTGCTTACTTAATCTGCTGAAGATTTGAGCCACTTGCATTGTGTGAACTGTGTCTGCCCTCTAGGCTGGAACATAATTTAGTGAGGAAGACAGAGATTGCATTATGAAGTGGGAGAGTCATTTTATTTAGTAAGGGAACCATAGCATTGGATTGCATGCTTGCTATTGCATCTTCTTAGAGAAAAACCACTCTTGAGGTTAAGCCAGTGTTGTTAATGAGAAAACTGCATGGAAAGGAAGATCTGCCCACAACTTCTTCACTCCTATAGCTGTGAAAATTTATCTTAACATACTATTCATCTCAGATACCATCAGAGCCACTCATGGTGGACAGGTTTTAGTTGAGCTTCCAGACTAAGACAGAATAGGGACAAAAACCCTGCAGCCCACCCCTGAAACAAGCATTGAAACGTCTGTGACTAGCAGAGAAGCACTGTCAGATATAGTGCCAAGCATAGCATAGGGTTGAGTAATGTTTTTTTCTGTTGTACCCAGGGTTACTGAGTTGGACTGGATTTGACAGCACCTAAGAACAACTACTTTGGTTAGTTGCTTTATAACAGTGAGAAAACTCCCAAATTGATACTGTACCTTAACTGATCTTCCATTATAATAAGTTCCATTGGACAGAATTATGGCACTAGATTCTGGGTATTTAAAGCAAATACAAGACCCTAGCTTTTTGTCTCTGTCTTTGCATGTAGTCACTTTGGTTAATGACACAGCCTGTAAGGGACTAAAGAAATAGCTCATAAAGATTTTCTTCCTTAACTGAGACCTTTAAATTCCCCACAAGACCATCCTGCCAGTTCTTCCAGAACAAGAATCAAGAGGAAAGAAAGAGAAGTAAGGGAGGGGAAAATAAAGAGAGGAAAGAAAGAAGGAAGGAAGGGAAGAGGGGAAGAGGGAGAAGAAGAAAAGAGGAAAGTATGGAAGGAGGAGCTGTGGGAAAACAAGGAGGAAGGAGGGAGGGAGGAAAGAAGGGAAGAAAAAGAAGAAGGAAAGAAGGAAGGAAGGAGGGAATCTCAGTCCAGATGCTTGATGCCCCTAAACAGAGGTTTTGATTTCTCCTCTGGCTCAATCTGAAGGAGCAGTCCCCAGGGAATCAATGTTTAAGACATTAAATATGCATCTGTGAACAAACTAGACACAAAATCTACTTCTACAGAATACACATTCTTAGTCCCAAATAGCAATAGTCAGTGTCAATTTGGATGCATTTTGTTCTCAACATTTTTCTATTGTGCAGATGCACAATTTATGAGTGTAAATATTCTAATTTTTCTCCCCTTCTAAAAATAAACACCATGTTAAGTCAATCAACAGGACAAAAAAGTTACAAATTTTTCAATGTAATAAATAAAATGTGATGTTATTTTTCAGATGGAAGTTAGTTACTGTTTTATTTCTATTAATAAAAGGTAGAATTGTGCTATATTTTATTTTTAAATACTTTGACATTAAGTCTTTTCAATAATAGATGCTGTTTAATCCTTGTAATAATACTTGGTGGGTGTATTCATTGAATTGCAACATTCTTTTTCCTCAAAAGTAGTCAGGCAGGATATGTTCATATATGGCAGCCATATGTTACATAAATGTTTTCCACGCTATAAATACTGCCTGTGTGTTGCTTTCGCTTTCACAAATCACTAAACCTTGGCCATGGTCACTTCTGCTTTTCTAACCTCTGTAGCAGTTTTTGCCCTAATTGTCCTGCATGTCAATGCTCTGGAAACTTTTATAGCAGCTGTGTATGAACATGCAGTCATATTGCCAAATAAAACAGAAATACCTGTTTCTCAGGACAGTGCCTTGCTCTTCATGAACAAGAATATAGATATTCTGGAAGGAGCAATTAAGCAGGCAGCTCAGCAGGTATTCTTTTATCTCTGCTAATCATAATTTATGGGAGGGACATGGGAGCTGGTACAAAATTAAAGCATTGAATTGTCTGTATTGTACATGGAAAAACAATTTTGATTTCTCTGTTTTTAAACAGGGTGCCCAGATTATTGTGACTCCAGAAGATGCACTTTATGGATGGAAATTTACCAGAGAAACCATTTTCCCTTACCTGGAGGATATCCCACACCCTCAGGTGAACTGGATTCCATGTCAGGACCCCCGTAGGTAATTCAGCTATCTAATTGCTTCCACAAAAGTGATGTAATTTTTTTTCTTTTGTTCTTCCTTCCTTTCTTTTTTCTTTCCTTCCTTCCTTATTCCTTTTTTGGAGACAGAGTCTCACTACATAGCCCAGCCTGGCCTTGAACTCACCATCCTTCTGCCTTAGCCTCCTGTATGCTGGGATTTTAGGCCTATGCCTCCATGCCCAGCTTGTGCTGTAATTTTCTAAAGTGTGCATATTCACCAAAATTAAATGATTGCCCACGAATTATATTGTATATGTGCTGTACTATCGTGGGCATTTGTTAAATTATTTAGAAATCACAGTTAGATACCATTTAATAATCTTTTTTTCATTGAATATCATGATGAAAACTAAGGAACAAGGATCTCATGAATACAAGTAGCAACAGTTTCTGAGGTGGACAGTGAGTCATTTTAGGAAAATATCCCAAGGTCTCTACTGAGGCCTAGACCTAGAGTCTGTCTTGGAGTCTCCCTGCTAGGCAGAAAGCCCTCGCCATGGACTTTCTGCCTTATAACTGCATTTCCCTCCTTTCATGTAGCTAATTTCCCTGGGAAAAGGTTATTTAAAAACCTTCTAATATAAAATACTTCATATATAATTAAATGTTAAATATATCAATACTACTGTCTAGTATGAGTGGAAGATTATGGATTTAGGTACAGATTGAACACTTCTTGACGAATCAATGTCTCTCTCGCTCTCATTTTTTCTCTCCCTCACCTCTCATCTTCTTTTCTTTCTCCCATCCTCTCCCTCTTTCCCTAACTCTTTTACCTCAAATTAAGTTTACTAAGCATTTCTCTGTCATGTTCTTGGTGGAGGGCTATGGATTCCACATTTTTTGACACTTCTGGTGGTTCTGAAGTTTCTGTGAAAGTCTGGGGAAAACGGATTTTTTTAGCTCTAGAGAGTTTGCCTGCACTAAGAGGAGACTTCTGCATTATAAGACAGTGCCTATTTCCTTTTTCCTGCTCTAAGCTGAAGCTTTTGATGGGGTTTGTAAGAAACTCTCTTTTGTGCAAGAAGAGAAGCCAATAGCTGAGATCTAGGTTTCATGTTAAAAACAACATGCACTGTAGATTTATGGAAGAGTCAAAGTTTGTAGAGTGGGTATAGAAACTAGTGAAGGTTGGGGAGGAGCTTTGTCCTACATGGTTAGTAAATACCTCTTTCATAAGATCAGAGTAGAAAGAGCGAACTGCCAAAAAATGGGCTTGGAACATAACTCAACACAGTTATAGTAAATCTGATTAGAAAAATGAGATTGGGTTTTGCAGATAGAGGGAGCACTGAAGGACCAGCAGATCTGGGGGTGGAAATCAGAAGTTCAATTTTCTGCGTCCTAAATTTATACTGCCTTTCAGGCACCCAGATGGAGGTAGCCTCATTGCTGTAACATGTACAAGTCTGTCATGAGGGGAAGTCTGGAGGTTAAGTCTGGAGACAGAAAATCAAAAGTCAGCATACAGATGGGTTTCCACATCATAATGGGCTCACCTATGAAGGGAGATAGAGAAAAGAACAGGTATGAGGCTGGAGTTCTAGGAAATTCCAGTGTTCGGGCCCAGGGGAGATGAGAAGGAACCAGGAAAAGAATCAGAGAAGAGCAAACAACAAAGAGGAGAATGAGAGGGCGAATACAGCAAGGGAGTAGAGTGTTTCCAGATGGAGGGTGTAATTAACCACACCAAGTGCTGTAGGTACAATGAGATCAGGTAAGATGCGAAGTATTTACTGGCATTAGCAAGAGTTAAGATGATAGAGATGAAAGTTAATTGGAGTGCTTCAAAAGATTGTTGTTGTTAGGTGCCATCAAGTTGGGTCCAATCCTCATAGGGTTTTCAATGGCTAATTGTTTCAGGATTGTTTAGGGAGTGCACAGCCACGTCCTTCTCCCATTTTTGCCATACTGGTGATCCAACCTGGGTGTTCAGAAAGTGTGGAGCAGCACTCTACCGACTGAGCTAAACTCCAGCCCTTCAAAAAAGGGCAAAAGGAACTGGGGACACCAAAATGAATGATATTCTTAAAAGGAGTTTGGGGCTGAGGTATAGGTTAGTGGTAGAACTACTTGTCTAGAATGTGCCAGGCCATGAGTTCTAACCACAGAACCTCAAAACAAAAACAAAACAAACAAAACAAAAGTCCAACTAATTGTCATTGGGAGCTGAGAACTGAAGCAATATTTGGAAGGGCATGTAGAGCCCAAAGAGGCTTTTATTTTATTTTGTTTTTTAAAGATGGGGTACCAGAGCATATTTCATGTGGATAGAATGATCCTGTAGAGAAGTAACAATTGATGATGCAGAAGAGTGAATGATGAATTGCTGGAGCAATAGATATGATGTGGAAAATATTCATCAAGTTTAAGTATGATCCGTGGCTTTTAAAATATGATCTTTTCTAGGAGTAGTTTTGATATTGATTTCAACTATGTATAGTCTCTTCCTATTATTGTCTCTGTATGAAGTGACTCAAGTACATTTAACAATTGAAATATCTTAATTAAAATTTGATTTAGATTTGGCCACACACCTGTGCAAACAAGACTCAGCTGCCTTGCTAAGAACAACTCCATCTATGTCGTGGCAAATATGGGAGACAAAAAGCCTTGTAATTCCCATGGATGCCCTCCAAATGGCTACTATCAATACAATACCAATGTGGTATATGATGCAAAGGGAAAACTGGTGGCACGTTACCATAAGGTGAGAAAGAGAGGCAGATGTGTAAAGTAGAGCCTGATGTGAGAGTGGGGAATGCTGTGCTCAGAAGTTCAAGATTCATTCTCTGTATAATATGACTAGAGAGTTTTAATGCAATGAGTAATAAAGAAAATGGTATTTTGAAGCCTAATTAATCTGGAAAAAATGTAGAAAGAGACTTTTTAGAAAAATGTTGCAAAGGTCCAGGATTGAAATAAAGTTTTTGTGTATATAAACAAGTATTTTTAATATGCAAAAGATGCTAAGTTGACTGTAATGAGGATATTATTTAATAATGAAATGGTATAAACATGTTTCGAAATTTATGAATTGGTTTCACATAAGCTAATTTCCTATCAAATCACAAAAATATTCTGTTTTCTACACCAGTTGATTTAATTACCCTATTGTAGATTTAAGGTCAAAGAGTAAAATTTTTACTTTAAACTCAACATTGAAAAAAAGTAAAATAACTTTTAAGTCACAATTTTATATTAAGCAGGGTGTGGAGACAGGCTGGTCTTTTTTTTTTTTTTTTGCCTTGATTTTTTTATTGGAAATTTTTAATGTACACCTTAATGTGTTTCATTCTGACATACATTTCATTGTCACATTTCATATATGTATTTCATTGTACATTGCACAGATAACTTCCCCTTTATCCTCTTGTGCCGCTCCTTCGCCCTCTCCCATCCCCCTCTCTTGTACTTGCATATCTTTTTGTGGGAATATTTTTCTGTATACCATTGCATCCCAATTATGATTTAAGTCTGACAGGCTGGTCTTTTAAATGGATATGTGCAATACAGGTAGTGAGACTATCCTTTCTTCTCCCCCATATTTTTTCTAAGCATCTTAAATTTCAGCCTTTGAATCTTTTCAGTAAAGAACATTATCTCCCAGAAATCTGTTAAAAATAAATATTAATTAGGAACAAAAGGAAATAAAAAAATAATCAGGGTATAACCCATGGTTGCATACTAATATCATTACATGTTAATTAAAATCTCTACTTTTTCCTCTTTTGTTTATCCTGTTCTGTAAGATGTTTAAGGTGATGGAAGTGTAAGCAAAATTGATTTAATGGTTGCATAATGGATATATCAAATGACTTAATACTCTCTGCCCTACTAACGTATATAAATAAAAAAGAAATCACTTGTAAAATATAAAAAAATAAGAATTAAGAGGAGTGATATTAAACTCATGGTATTCAAATGATTTTGATCTTCCACTTTATGGGAAAAAATTTTTAAACATGAATCCTCAATATATGCATATTTATTTGTATACTTATAAGTGAAATATAAACATTTCAATTTTTTCATAGTTTTGTGAATTTTGACCAATTCTTTTCATATATGATATACTTTCATAGAGAATTAAGTTTTCATATGTAATTAAACTTTTATTTTCTTCTCACAATGTGTTTTATCCTAGGAATAGAAGTGTTAGCTCTTTTGCTTTCTTGTTTGGGAGACTGTTTGTATTACTAGTATTATCTTTTTTTCGGGAGGGGGCAGTGGTTGAACCCAGGGTCTCACACATAATTTACAAGTGCTCTACAACTGAACTGCACCCCTCACCTCCCTTTTTCTAAGTTGTTATCTTGAGAGGGGGTCTCACTAAGTTATGCAGTTTGCTACTAGCCTTGAACTTGCAATCCTCGTGCATCCACCTCTCAAGTCACTGGGATTACAGGTGTGTGCCACTGCATCTGGCTATCAACTCATAAAATACTAGTGAAGTTCATTTTTTAATTTTTTTAATAGAAAATAAATTTGGGAATGTCTACTAGTCTCTTCCTCAACCTTTAGCATTCCCTGTATTGAGGAACATTTTATTATCTGTTGACCCTTATTCTTGTATTAAACAAGATTTTTTTTTTAATTTACCTAGAAGGAATTGGAGAGAATTAGATAGAACACTTCTTTTCAACAATAGTTTTAAAGGGCAGTAAAAATCTTTGAGGTTTCTTTGGATGGAATGTTATAAAGAGAGACTTGACATCCTATATCTGACTCACATCTAAAACTTAACAACAACAACAACATTGTATTTCTAGGTGTCAGAGCTATAAAGGATTATGCATGTCTTCAGCTTTTAAGAAGCTTATAGTCTTTGGGATACATAGGAAGGTATTTGAAGAGAGAGGGAGAGGGAAGAAGAGAGAAAGAAGAAAAGAGAACAGAAGAGGCGGAGAGATGGCCTGGATATATACAATGTGATCAAAACATACAGTGAATGTTTAAAGTAAAAAATTTATTATAGTATAAGACACATTGCCATTATTCACCCTCAAAATAATTCCCCTGGTTTCCTACACACATATTCCATCACCCTTGTCACTTTCTGAAGCAGTTTTGGAAGTTTTGTTTCGTGAGTGTTTTTAGTTTGATACTTCATCATAACACTGCTCTATACTGCATATCACTTTTGATACAGCAATTTCTGTCAAAGAAAAACATTATGGTGTGTCCTCATCCACTTTATTCACTAGATCTGGCACCATGCAATTTCTGGCTCTTCCCCAAAGTCAGAATCACCATGAAAGGTAAACATTTTGAATCAATTCGAGACAGCCATGACAGTGCAAGAAAAGACCTTCATGAAGGACTTCCAGAGCTACTTCAGAAGATGCCAAGAGTTATGGGATAAGTGTGTTCGAAGCCAGGGGGTATTCTGAGATAGATTTATGGTAATGTGTCTTTTACTGTAATACTTTTTTATATTTCACATTCACTGTATCTTTTGAACACACCTCACATATTTATTATTCCTCTACATTTTCCTTGGAAATTTATTTCCAATTATCAGATTCATTCTATTCATAGGAAATGTTGTGATGTTGTTGTCCATAACCAAATCTCTACTAACTTTGGATGGCTTTTACGAGTCATCTCTTTAACAAATGTGTCTTTACTAGTTTTAGTCTTTCTATTTATTATAGTACCACCTCTATTCAGAGCCTCAGTTTGATGCCCCTGAAAAGCCAGAGTTGGTGACTTTCAACACCACATTTGGAAGATTTGGCATTTTCACATGCTTCGACATACTTTTCCTTGATCCAGCTGTTACTCTGGTGAAAGATTTCCATGTGGACACCATACTGTTTCCCACAGCTTGGATGAATGTTTTGCCACTTTTGACAGCTATTGAGTTCCATTCGGCTTGGGCAATGGGAATGGGAGTTAATCTTCTTGCGGCCAACACACATCATGTCAGCCTAAATATGACAGGTAATTCATGACCAGACACAGTTTGCAGCTTATATTTTGAAATACAGAGACACCAATGCTTCAGATGTGATCTGTCTTAAGGTTTTTGCTTTTTGTAGAAACTCCTGTTTGCCATTCCTTCATAAAAGAAAAAAGAAAAGCTAGTGTTTGCTTATAAATATTCATAGTCTTGCTAAAACATTTACTTGTATTATTTCATGTAATCATTACAAAACCTCTTAAGTGATGAATATTAACAACCTCATTTACAGATTAGAAAACTAAGACACAGAGAGCGGAAGTAACTTGACAGGCCTACCTAGCTAGCAAATGGACAAGCAGGGACCTGAACAAAGATGTGCTCTAACTGACAAAGGCAGATGATCCTATTATTTACATGCTGACCTATAACAAATTACCCTGAAAGATAAAAGTAAATGTGGCTTAAACCTACAAACATTTATTATATCATAGTTTCTATTCATCAGGAATTGAGGAGTGGCATAAGCTATCTTCAGGTTACATTGCTGGGCTAAGAGTTATCTGAAGGCAGGGCTGCTTCCAGGATGGGTAGCTCCCGTAACTATTTTCAGGAACTCTCATTGAGTCCATGGCTGTTGATGGGAGGCCTTCATTTCTTGCCATTTGCCTCACTGTGGGACTGTAGCGAGTGTTTCCTCATGACATGGCAGCTCACTTCTGATGGGCAAGTGATAAAGGAAGAGAGAAAGAGAAAGACAGAGACAGAGAGGGAGGGAGGAGGAAGAGAGATTGTCATTTATGACCAGTTACTACCAATACCTTTATCACATCCTATTCATTAAAAGAGCTACTAAGTCTAGGGGAAGGGAATTAGATCCACGTATTGGAAGGAGGAATGCTGAAGAATTTTTGGCCATATTTGAAAACTACCTTAGTGGGGAACAGAAAAGAATATCGTATTACCTTTTTCTACTTTTCAGGAACTCCTGAACACAGAGGTTTTTATATTTGGTTTAATTACTTGTAATGCTAATAAATAATACTATATATCCAAAATTTTTTGCAATGAGACCATCTAACATCTACTTTAGTCAATTCCAACAGAGAATAGAAGTGCTTAGGCACTTGGGGTAACTGGAAAACTGTATGCCCTCTCATGGTCACTAATGGTGACATGATTATATGTCCAGTTCTGAAAGGGAAATTGACAGTGGGGTGTGTGTGTGTGTGCGTGTGCGTGTGTTTGTGTGTTGTTATTGTTGTTGTTTAAAAAGACTTGTTTTCCATTGACAGGGAGTGGTATCTATGCACCACACTCTCCCGAAGTGTACCATTATGACATGGAAACCCAGTTTGGGAAGCTCCTTCTTTCAGAGTTATATTCACATCCCCGAACTTCTTCTGCCTATCCAACAGCTGTGAATTGGAGTGCCTATGCCGTGACAATCAAACCATTCCCAGTACAGAAAAAAACTTTTGGGGGTTTTATTTCCCGGGATAAGTTCAACTTCACAGAACTTTTTGAAAATGCAGGAAATCTTACAGTCTGTCAAAAAGAGTTATGTTGTCATTTAAGCTATAGGATGCTAGAAAAAGAAGAGAATGAAGTATATGTTCTGGGAGCTTTTACGGGACTTCATGGCAGAAGAAGAAGAGAGTATTGGCAGGTAATTGCCACTTAAATTAGAGGAAGTATTTAAGTTTCAATAAATTCCAAGTTAACTTTTCATATTTGTTCCAGGAAATCAAGTGCTTTTTCTTGGCATGACACTGTATGTCAACAGTATTACAAACACACCACGATTGAGCAAATATGGTATTTGCAATGAGAATTAAATATAATCTAACTTTTTGCTTTGAGTATATTTTTAAAAATTACCCAGATCATAATGGCTTTCTATTTGACTGATGAACTAGTTTATATATTGTGTTGAATCTTAGGATGTATTCCTTAACTAAATTTGCCAGTGATTTGAATATAAAGTCTTATTTTCACTTGTCAAATCAGCAATGTGTAGGAATATCCCTTTTGTCTTAGTTCTTCTAATCAGATATCCTAATCTTTTTATTTCCTTCAAATGACAAATTTTAAGGATGCAAAATCTTTATGAAAGTGTGTTGACTACAAATTTGTATTTTCTTATACTCCATACCTTAGTGTCCTCTTCTAAAGAAACAAAAATGGAAAGAGAGGTGAGGTCCAGGGAAGCTAAAGTTTTTGTCATCCTCTCAGTGTCTATAAACTATTGCCTAAAGACTTAGACTCAATGACATAATCTAACACACCAAACTAAAGGTTTAAATCTAATTCTAAAGTGACTGCTTTTTTTCCATCTACTTGACATCCAGGAAGTAGGTTGATTTTCAAATTACTTGCCATTTTTGAGAAAGCAGGTAACTATAAGAAATGCGGGTTGAAAGCCAGGTACCGTGGCACGTGCCTATAATCCCAGTGACTGGGAAGCAGAGGTAGGAGGACCACAAACTCAAAACCAAAGGTAGCCTGTGTAATTTAGCAAGACCCTAACTCAAAATAAAAGTAAAAAATGGGCTTGTGGTATAACCCAATGGTAGAGCACTTACAAAGCATGTATGAGCCTGGGGTTCAATCACTGAGTACCACAAAAAGAAGGAAGGAAGGAAGGAAGGAAGGAAGGAAGGAAGGAAGGAAGGAAGGGAAGGAAATAGGAAGGATGGAAGGGAAAAAAGAAAGAGAAACAGGGAAGAAAAAGAAAGAGAAATATGGTTGGAGCCAGGCATGGTGGTGCACAACTGTAATCCCATTGATTTAGGAGGTAGAAGCAGGAGGATTGCAAGTTTCAGGCTAGAGGCAACCTGTGCGATTTAGTGAGACCTTGTCTCAAAACAAAAAATAAAAAAAGAGGCTGGGGGTCAGCTTGGTAGTAGAGCACTTGCCTACCATGCATGAGGCCCTGGGTTGAATTCCCTAATACTGAAAAAAAAAAAAGAAAGAAAGAAAAGAAAGAAATACCATTTGATCCTTGATACTGAAAAAAAATTGTTTTAATGAATAAATAAACAAGATCCAAATACCTTTATGGAGAAGGAAAGTTTTACCTTGCTATCATTAAAAAGCAAGTTCCTAGTTCTAGTATGGATAACTGAGATGTAAGACATTATATGTTATCTGCATCTATTCCACACAGGTATGCACAATGCTGAAGTGCAAAACTACTAATCTGACATCTTGTGGGCAGTCAGTAGAAACGGCTTCTACAAGATTTGAAATGTTTTCCCTCAGTGGTACTTTTGGAACAGAGTATGTTTTTCCTGAAGTGCTACTTTCTGAAATTAATCTGTCACCTGGAAAATTTGAGGTGAGAGGATTTAAAGAATATTTGTGTTTCTTCTTTTTTCCTTTTTCTTTTATTGAAGCAGTCTCACTATGTAGACCAGACTGGCCTTAATTCACAAGCCTCCTGCATGCTGAGATTACAGGTGTGTTGCCACTTTACCCATCTTTAAAGAATATTATCATCTTTTTTGTTCTCTGAAGCCAAGTAAAACAAGCTATAGCAGTTGCTACGGCAACTGTGTCAGGTAACTTTTGCTGTGTAGGAGCTTCCTTAAAACGTAATGGCTTTAAACAATGCTCATTTATTTAGCCTTGGTTTTGTGGGTTGGCAATTTGAACTTGGCATAACTAAGCTGCTTTCTGGTTTGAATGGGGTTGGTGGATATTGTCTGGGCTCATGTGTCTTCCACTAGCTGGGGTCCAGTTGGTATAACTGGATTGTGATAGACCCATTGTGGACTGCTGGAATAATTGAAGTGATCTGTCTTTGTGGTCTCTCATCTTTCACCAAGCATAGACTTCTTCACATTTTCATTGAATAACTCCAAGAACATTGAAAGGACAACCCACAATAAGCATTCTTTGCAAGTTTCTGCTTGTGTATTTATGAATGTCTTATCAATCACAGCAAGTGACATTATCAATGTCTAACAACAACAACAACATTCAAGTTGTAGAGAAATAAGTGACTCACACCTCTCATGGGGAAGAACTGGAAAACCACACCACAAAGGTCATGGATAAATTATGAAGGGGAAATTTTGTAGCCATTTTTGAAATTTATAGCAACTAACTCTAAGTGATGAAGTTTCATTGATATAATACAATAACATACTTAGAATTTATGAGTTCCAGTCACCATTCGTTGAAGAATTTTTGCTTATAGGTATTAATTGTCTTTTGTCACATGTGGTGACAAACTGAAAATTAGGCATGTGTGTTTCACAAATTATGGTGCTGTAAACCATTCAAAAATTAAGCAATTCTCAAGTTAGAATTATGACTTTAGTTTTATATCTGCCAGTACCTGACATGGACACGCACATACACATATACACATATACTCTACTGATTTGAACATTAGTACTTCTCTGAATTACGGCAAACACAGGCAGGGTTGTAGTAGCTAGGGTGGTATCATTTCATGTTCTACAAAAGAAGTTAGAATCTAAGTTAATTCATTTAAGCCTTCAAAGAAGTCTTTAAAATCACATTGTTTTTGGTCGTACACCTCCATTTACTGTATTCTCAGTTTGGAAAATATTATATTTATAAGACTGTTTAGTTTTGTCAGGCCAACAGTTTACTATATAATGCAATCTTAAGACTAGGAAGCCCAAAGAACAGGAATCCTTGGCTGCCATAGAACTCATAAGCAAATTGAGGCTGGAATAAAAGCTTACTTGCCAAATATAGAAAATCAGGAGCAGGTCTGATGCGAGGAATGTGGAGCTAATCCAGTAGCTAAAAGGCAGCAGGGGTAGTAGTTAAAAGGCAGCAGAAATACACATAGATGAACTGAAAATATCTGAGATTGCCTCAAAGAAGTGAAAGAGCAGAAAGCAGCATCACACAGGTAAACTTAGTGTGAGGTGTAGTCAGGCTGGTGTGTTGTACCATGTAAGCCCCAAGCCTTCTGAGCACACATCTGATTTTCTGTGTACTACTTTGATACTTTGACATGTCATGAACTCATAGAAATCTTTCTCTTAGGAATTGTCCTGGGAGAAGATTGGACATTAGCTTAATGAAACCCATCCCATGCAAAGGAGAAACAAACACACACACACACACACACACACACACACACAAAATACTGGAGTTTACTAGACCAGGTTTAATGTCCAGAGCCAGAAATATAGAAATATCATTTGACTGTCACTTTGAACCATGTCAGAGTGTGGTATCTGAAGATGTTGGATAGTTATAGTTGAGGAGGAATTTGAGAGTCAAATAAATTAATCCATAACCACCTCCTTTCTTTGAACATTTTCATCTCAAATGGTTTCAGGTAGTAGGGAATAGTTAGAGAAAGATGCAAGAGAGTAAGTATATAAGTGCTTGATTCACAGTATTTGTAGGTCTAAACTCTAATCCTAACAATTCTCTGTGAGTCATGCTGTCCCTCATCTCCGGTTTCTTATTCTTGGATGGAAGAAAGGAGGGGAAGAAGGGATGGAATGCTTCTTTTGAGTTAGGCACTTATACTATAATAATCATTTGGATATTGTCTCACTTACTCCAACCTATTTTCAGAAAGAGGAAATGAGGTAGAGATTATGCTAGAACACAAAAAATATAAAAATAAGCACTTGGCGACTGCAGACAGATCTTTGTAGCAATTCCTTAAAGGGAGTGCCACACTCTATATGTTCTGTAAAAGGAAATTAGAATCTAAGTTAATTCATCCAAGGAATCAAGCAAGGAAGTCTTTAAATAGCAGATTGCTTATTGTCATGTGCCTGTGGCTTTATGCGTTATATTGGAAAATATCATGTTTATAAACCCACTTTATTCTATGAAGCCAGCAGTTTAACATATGGTGCAGCTTAACACTGTGACAGTCAGAAAATAGGAATCCAAGAACAGATTTTAGAAAGCAGCAATTTCCCTGAGGTTTATCAGGCTTTAAGGAACAGCTACCAGGCAAACTCACAGGCTGGATAAAAGAGAACACCAGCAAATTACTTTTGAAAATAGATTCACTGAACTTGAGAGCAATGAACTGTCATCTTAAAATGACTCTCCATTGGCAAATCCATTCAGGACTCAAAAGTATGGAGCTGGATCTGGCCATTTGTTTTGTAAGCACAGAATTAAAACAAGAGGGGTTGGCCATTAATGGAAAATATTTCCAGGGAACAAGGCAGCCTGAAGCAATATAATTCTCCTTTGGGTTGGTGATCTAACACCATGTAAGATAAGGATGCCTACTTTTCTTAAAAAGAGCCAAACAATGATAACCCGTTCCTCCTCCTCTTTCTCCTCCTCCTCCTCCTCCTCTTCCTCTCCTTTTCTTCCTCCTCCTGTTTACAGTTCTTTCTCTTGTGACCTTGTGGAGCATGATCCTTCAGTTAACATATTCTTTCAAAAGAGACCATTTGTAAAACTCTGTAATAAATGTTTCTATCAGTCATGCTCATAGTATTTCCATAGTTCCACTGACTGATGAACACTCCCTCAGCAAACATTGACTCATTATAGTAGGGTATCAGTGTTGAGAGATTTCAACACACTTATATGTTTTCTTCTTTGTCCCTCTAGCTTTATGCTGACAGGGTGGAGTATTACTAACCATGCCCACAAGTGTTGAAACGTCTTGCTTTAGCATTTTAGGCAACTCTTGATGTATTGTTAGAAACATGATGTATTGTTATTTTACTCTTCCATTTTTATCTGTTTTCCTGGTTCCAATTTTTTCTCTGTCAAGTGTTCTCCATGACTAATGGGGTTATTATCTTTTATTCTTCTTCCTGTTTCCTTAGAATGTATTTATACACAGTACTTTCTTACAGAGAATCCTCTGTATCTTTGACAGATCTGGTTCATTCATTGATTTCACAATCTGATCCCCACCTTCGTCTGACTATCTAGCTTGTTCTCTTCTTTATTAATTTTCATCTCTACCCAGTAGTGGGATATAAGTTTTAACAACTTGCTCTTGGAGGAAAAAAATGAAAAATCCTGTAAGTATTTCCACATGTTCAATTTCAAGAATGGTTGGTGCTATGGTTTGGATACATATTCCCCAAAGGTATGTGTGTTGAAGGATTGGTCCCTTTGTGGGCGCTATGGAGAAATCATGGAACCCTTGGGAGGTGGAGCCTAATAGAAGGTCCTTAGATCATTAGGTCATGCCTTTGAAGGGGATTGTGGGATTCTGGAATCTTTCACTTCTTCTTTGCTTCCTTGCTTGTGAGGTAAGCAGTTTTGCTGCACTATGCATTCACGCTATCACATATTGCCTTGTCAGAGGCATAAAGCAATAATTACTCCCTCCCCTTTAGACTGGAGTTTCTAAAACTATGAGCCCAAATAACCCTTTTCTATGTTTACTGCCTCAGGTATTTTATTATAGTAATGGGAATCTGAATAATACATCTGGTTTAACAACCACCTATCAAAGTTTCTGGAAATTTAACTCTATTCTTATAAACCTATGCCCCACTTGCTCTACCACACTACTGACTCCAACCAAACCAGAGTAAGAAGGCACATTGCCTATACCTGTTGTACTTGCTTCTGTTCCCGAATGAGCCTTCGCTCTTCAGCTTTCTACTTCCCACACTGTCTCTGCCATACAGCCCCAAGAGGAAATTCCTAATTTTTCCTTCTTTGCCTAGGTTATGTCCCATTGTGGAAAGGAGGTAAGTCTAGCTTTTCTTCTGAGTCCCCATAAGCACTTACCTAGTCTCCTCTCTAATCAATTAATTCATCTATTTCTCTGCATATACAATCTGTAAAGTTTAACCATTAACTTTTAAGCTTCTTGAGGGACAAGTGAGATGTTTTCTTCTCTTTGTTGTCATCATTAGGTGCCTGATTATCTTGCCCATAATTGGTCCAAATGAGTTGTTGCTGATGATGATTTTGATTTTCATTACTGGTTACATTCAATTCTTAAAACTCAAATCTTGGTTCCTCTTAAATTTCTGTAGTCTTCCTTACATATATAACAGCTTTCTTCTGCCAGACATGCCTCTTCTTTCCTTCCTAAGCAGGAGTGACTTGATCAACCACTGTATCAAGAATGGTTTCAAAATCATTTGTCTGTTTACAACGTATATTTTAATAAAACTGACTGTACTGTTCTCACTTCTTCTTTAGGTGCTAAAAGACGGACGTTTGGTAAACAAGAATAGGTTATCTAAGCCTATTCTAACAGTGTCATTGTTTGGGAGGTGGTACACAAAGGACTCACTTCACAGCTCAAATGCGGCCAGCAATTCAGAAATAACCTGCCTGCTGATATCCACAATATTAATGATTTTCAAAATATTGCAATGATAATAGAATATCATTTTACTATTTTTGCATTATATATTTTTGCTAAATGTGCTTATTAGGTTCACAAGTTTTCTAGGAAACTTTAACAGTGTGTTAGAGTACAGAATAAAGAGTTTCACAGTCACTATAAACATAGCTGTGCCCTTTTTAGAGAGCAGTAATGATGGGAATTGAGACATTTATGACTAAATTTCCCTTGACATTAAAGACCATTTGCATTCACTAGTTTTCTATGCTAATTGTTACAGAGAAATCTGCCTTCTGCTCAGATGGTAATATTGATATTTATCCTTTTTATTTGTTTATTTTTTTGTTTGTTTTTTGAGACATAGTCTTGCATCCCAGATAGGCTCCAGCTTAAGATCCTCCTGCCCTCAACCTCCTGAGTACTAGGATTACAGATGCTTGCCACCATGCCCAATTGATGTTTATCTTAACAGTGAAAGTTGTTTTGAAATGTGCTAGAAGAAAAGATAGCTATTCTAAGTTCACATTAAAGAAAATCTGACCCAGGGCATTCATAACACCAAACTGTCCTACCTGAAGGTTTAATTTGTTGTTGTTGTTGTTAGGTGCCGTCGAGTCGGTATCAGACTCATAGTGACCCTCTGTACAATAGGGGAAACACTATTGTCAGTGCTTCTCTGCTGTTCATAGGGTTTTCAATGGCAGATTGATTTTTGGGAGGGTATTGCCGGGTCCTTCTCCCAAGCCTGCAGCATCTGGTGTTCCCAGACTGTCTCCCATCCAGGTACTAACCAGGCCTGACCCTGCTTAGCTTCCGAGATCTGACGGGATCGGATGCCACAGGGCTATGGCTGCAGGCAGAAGGTTTAATTTAACAGATGCAAATCCCATAACACAAAAATCATGGTGGTTAATGGCATATTTCAATATTGGATGGCCTACTCTTTTAAAAATATGTATTCTATGCTGCTTGAAATATTCTAGTACATTTGTTACTGGTGATTTAATACAGATATTCTTAAAAATTAAAACATAATTGAATTTTCATAGTTTTGTCTGATTTTTATCTCCCAAATTATTTTTAAGTTCAGTACTTTTACATTAAAAAATCAAATTGTGTCATTGATGTTTTACTTTTATATATTGTCATAAATAGTCATAGGATTTAATTTGAATATACTACCAAGATGCACTTGAAAATTAAGACTACTTTATAATCTAATGGTTACTATTAAGAAAGGAGATATGAGGGTTAAGACATGTTTTGTGTTTAATTTTGAGAAGAGCTTATACATTCTTGCATTTAATATTGGAACATCAAAGATGGTAATTTTAAAACTACAGTGAATGTACATCTATATATATAGTCCAAATCACTCAATTATCAAAATCTTGTACTTTCAAGAAATATGGAACATTTCCAAGTGCTAGGTTTTGCTTGGGGTAGTTAGATGTTGTGCAGCAGTTTTGCTGTGTGTGTTGTGACTCATGAGCAATGATGTTTTACTTCTAGAACTTTAGATGTTTACTGGAAGTCAACAGCTGACTTTAAGTCCATTGGTTTGAGCAAGATACAAGCAAGGTACAGCATAGATTCTAAGGTACAGTTTTTCCTCTGATGCAAGTTTAGAGCTTTCAGCTGGGATTCAACTCATTACAAAACAAAAAGCATGATGTCCTAAGGAAAATAAAAGACTAATTATGCTCACACAATAACATTTTAACCTATCCATCCACAATAGTTTCACATATACTTCATATTTGAATCCGACAACACAAGCACAATTTTATTTGGCCTCAACTTAGGGAAATGTTTTTGAGAGAGCAATCCTCTAGTTCCTAAAGGGTCTAAGATCACAGTTCAATTTTTTCATAACCAGCTTGTGCCTCATTTTACAATTTTATGTCCATTCTTGAACCATTTGTGGTTCTGAAGGTTGTATACAAAACTCTTCCATTTGGCTTGCACTGGGTTTTTCTTAAATTTTTTTGAAGCAAATTTAGAATTTATTAAGAAAAAGATTATAGTATGGATTTAAGCACAGGCACAGAAAATGATACACAGAGCTAGAGATATGAACCTCAAAAATTCTTTTATAACTTCTTCATTTATAATCTCTTGCATTGCAAAATGATGTCCTCAGAGGCAGCCTGCTTTATTCTCTGTCTTCCTCCTTTTGTTCAAGTAGTGTTTATTGACTAGCTACCATGTCCTAAGCCCTAGGTGCTGGGGCAGTGGCTATGCATTCTCTTGCTTTTTGGAGGAGCACTCTGTGATATCACCCTTCTGGTATGATCCATGCCAGTAATTTCTGTGCTACACTCACAATCTACCCTGCAGTGACCACTGTGCCACTAATGATCAATGCAGATGAGCTGTGGCATGACATCAAAGACATCATTCATAAGGAAAACAATGATTACTAAAAAGACAGGAAAAAGAGGAAAAGATCAAATTACATATTAAAAGAGTCTGAAACCTGCCCTTGAATGTTGAGCAGCTAAAGTAGAAGGGAGACATAATAAAGTTAAAGAACTAAACAGATGATTTCAAAGGGCAGCTTGAGAAGTCAGAATCAAATATTATAATGACATGTGCAAAGTGCTGGAGATAGAAAACCAAAAGGGAAGAGCATGCTCTGTTTTTCTCAAGCTTAAAGAATTGAAGAAAGAATTCAAGCACTGAGTGGCTATAGTGAAGGAGTCTTCAGAGAAAATATTAAACAGTGCAGGAAATATCATAAGAAAATGGAAGGAATACAACAGAGTCATTATACCAAAAAGAATTGGTGGATGATCAACCATTTCAAGAGGCTGCATATGATCAATAACCAGTGATACTGAAGAAAGAAGTGGAAACTGCCTTGAAGGAATTGGTAAAACACAAGGCTCCAAGGATTTGCTGGAATACCAATAGAGATATTTGAACAAACAGATGCAGCATTGGAGGTACTCACTTGTTTATGCCAACAGATTTGGAAAACAGCTACCAGGCCAACTAACTATAAGAAATCCATATATATACTTTTTCGGTACTGGGAGTTAAACCCAGGGCCTCGTGCGTGCATGCTCTGCAAGTGTTGGACCACTGAGCTGCACCGTCAGCCCATTTTTTTTTTAACTTTTTGAGGCAGGGTCTTGCTAAATTACACAGACTGCCTCTGGTCTCAAACTTGCGATCTTCCTGCCTCCACCTCTGGAGCTGCTGGGATTATAGGTGTGTGCCACTGCGCCCGGCTAGAAATCCATATTTGTGCCTAATCCCAAGAAAGGGGATCCAACAAAATGCAGAAATTATTGGATGATATCATTAATATCACATGCACGTAAAATTTTACTAAAGATTATTTAAAAGTGACTGCAGCAGTATATTAACAGGGAACTGTTAGAAAATGAAGCTGGATTCAGAAGAGGGTCTGGAACCAGGGACATCATTGCTGATGTCAGATAGATGTTACCCAAAAGCACAGAATACCAGGGAGATGTCTGTGTTTTATTGACTATAAAAAGGTATTTGACCATGTGGACCACAACAAGTTATGGATAACACTGTGAAAAATGGGAATACCAGAGCACTTAATTTTACTCTTAAGGAATCTGTACATGGACTGGGAGGCAGTCATTTGAATAGAACAAGGAAACAATGCCTGATTTAAAGTGAGCAAAGGTGTGTTTCAGGGCTGTATCCTTTCACTGTACCTCTTCAATCTCTATGCTGAGTGAATAATTGGACAAGCAGGACTTTATGAAGAAGAATGAGGAAGATTCATTAACAACCTGCATTATGCAGATGATACAACTGTACTTGCTGGAAGTAAAGAGAATTTCAAACATTCACTGGTGAAGATCAAAGAACACTGCTGTCAACATGAATTATACCTCAACATCAGCAAAGCAAAAATCCTACAACTGGGTCAGTACACAGCTTCATGATCAATGGAGAAATGATTGAAGTTGTCCAAGATTTTGCTTTACTTGGTTCCACAAGCAACACCCACAGAAGCAGCAGTCAAGAAATCAAAAGAGGCATTTCACTAGGAAAAGCTGTTGCAAAAGGCCTCTTTACAGTGCTGAAAAGTAAAGATGTCATATTGTAGACAAAGGTGCAACCGGCTCATGCCATGGTATATTCAGTTATATCATCTGGTTGTGAAAACTGGATGTTGAATAAGGGAGATAAGAAAAGAACTGATGCTTTTGAATTATGGGTCTGGAGACAAATATTAAATATACAGTGGACTGCCAAAAGAGCCAAGAGATCTGCCCTAGAAGAAGAGCAACCAGAGTGTTCTTTGGAAGCTAGGATGGCTAGACTTCATCTGATGTATTTTGGACATGTTGTCAGGAGGGATCAATCCTGGAGAAGGATATCATATTTGGGAGAATAGCAGGTCAACAAAAAAAAGGAAGTCCCTCAATTAGATGGATTGACATAGTGACTACAACAATGGGCTTAAACTTCAAAAGATCTTGTGCCTTGCACAGAATCAGGGAATGCTTTGTTCTGTTGTACATAGGGTCACTATGAGTCAGACTCGACTCAATGGCACATAACAACAACCTTATATATGATATGTTTTAGGTGGCTTTGATGTTTGTCTTTTTTTGGGGGGGGAAGTTCTCTATAACTGAGCTGTGCACCCTGCCTCCTTTTATTTATTTATTTATTTTTTCCATCTAGAGACACAGTCTCTCTAAGTTACACAGACTTCTCACCTTAAACTTGCAAGCCTCTGCCCCCACCACTCCAGTCACTGGGATGACAGGCATGCACCACAGTGTCTGACTTCTTGTTTGGCTTTTCATCATTTTATTCATCTGCATTTACCCTCTCCTCTCATCTATAATTAGGAGGTCAGCTATAGCAGTTTCTGGGTTACAGATTAGGTTCTATTTACTAGAACTAAATCAGGAAAGGCAGAGCTAAAGAAATCTAAGATTTGCGGGGGGTGGTGGCACTCTCCTGTAATCCCAGTGACTTGAGAGGTAGAGGCAGGAGGATCTCAAGTTTGAGATCAGAGGCAGCCTGCATAACTTAGATAGGCCCTGTCTCAAAATAAAACAAAAACTGGTCTGGGGTGTGGCTCAGTGGTAGAGTGTGTGAGGCCCTGGGTTCAATCCCCTGTACTGCAAAATAAAAAGAAGAAAGAAAAGAAATCGAAGACTTAATTATTTAGTTCTTAATCTGACTTAGAATAAGGAAATACTAGATTTTACAAAAAAGAATATGAGGGCTAAAATATTTTATTTTCCACAGGATTTTACATTCATTATATATTCTTACAACCCTATTACCCCTAGTATCAGTAACTTCATTTTATAGACAGCAACACTGAAGTTCAGAATTCTGGACAGATTCTCCAAGAATGGATATAACTAGCAAGTAGAGAACTACTCATTAACTTATTATGTGAACTCAGCCCAACTGACTCAAATTCTTGTTATCTGCTGAAGGCACAATATTACCACCAAATGAAAAGCAGCTATTTTGTGCTCCTATGGGACCCCTTATGCTTTGCTGAATAAAAACCATTAAATTTGATATATTTACCACTAAACTGATCTTGAGGACACAAATCATGTTTGCTTATCTTTGATGTATTTCTGATATATGGCTCAGTTCCTGGAACAAGGGTGAGAAAATTGCTGAGAACTGAGAAGTAGGCAGTGTACAGAATGAATGGTAGCTCTGCATGCGGGACATAATAGTTCTGTAGACACTACAAGATGAAATGCAAATCTTTCATTACCAGATTACTCTTTCAAAATAACCATATATGAATTCAAATTTAAATATTTTAGAGATGTGTAGAACATTATCACTGAGTTACTGAGAGCACCTTCATTTGGAGATGACATATAGTTTATTGCTAATAATCACTCCTGTGGAGTGACATTTATTGTAAATATACTCTTGATCATATGAAAACAGAAAGAGGAAACTTGTGATTGGACAGCAGATGTGTACTTTACTCTCCAGTCCTAGCTCTTGTGCCTTATGGTTAGGAGCCTATTCATTGGTTAAGCATCCACTGATTTGAAAAGAATTCAGACATATTATAAAAGATGATAAAATGATAATACAAGAAATTAAGTAGAAGAATAAAACGTCTAGGAAGAAATGAAAAAAGTGTGAGTGGAATAGATGTTGGGGGCCCCAAAGACCTTCAGAAATGCAAGTTATTTTGCCTTCATTGCATTGGTTCTCTTGGAAAGAGAAGGCCAAAATGATCAAAGAAGTCAGACATTGTACTCAGAAACTGTTACAGCTTCCTGTAGTGAATGTTCATTGCTTCTCTCCCCAAGACTTCCTATTTCTCCTATTTCTTACAGGGAACTCATTGCTTTAGTTGTTTGGTTGTGGGTTATCCAAATTAGTTCCAAGGTATGTGGAATGTTGCCCAGGCTGAACCAGTCACAGACTGGACTCCTGGACTCAGAGATATTGCAGGTCTGAGCGCATATGTGAAGCCAGGCCACTGAGAATCCCTAGGACCTCCAATTTAACAATTAGAAAAGAAGCTCTCTCTTCTGTGATCTGAGGCCTAAGGGGCACTTAAGTCTGGAGCCCCCAGGAGCTGTCTTCACCACAAATTTTAAAAAGTCTCTGTTGAAGGATGACTACAAAGCAATGAGAGAGTTTTGAAGACATCATTTAAGTACCTGGAATCCAGCCAGGCGAAACCACTATTCAGCTAGATTTTCCAGTTCCATGAGTGAAGAAGTGTCGTGGGTTTTTTTTTGTTTTGTTTTTTGTTTTTTTTTGACTCAACTTGTTTTGGGTTGGATTACTATCACATGGACAAAAGCACTTCCTCATTTCTGTTACCCTTATCTAATTCTACATAGTGAGTTGCACAAAACTTTGAACCACAATGGCCTTATGTGCTTTTCTTCAGGAAGTGATGCTTTGAAATCTTGTTGCAGCTCTTCTGCTAGCTCTTTTGTTGTTGGGCATAACAACCTCAAAACAAAAACAAAAACATAACAAAACAAAACAAACCCGAATGGGCAGCAGTAACTCCATAAAGAGCAATGGATGACTTGTCATGTGGAGGAAAACAGAGAAAGTAGGCCATATTGCACTGAAACAAAGAGCCATCTGGGCATAGTGGTGCACACTTGTAATCTCAGCTCTTGGGCAGTCTGAGGAGGGAGTGTCACTTGTGGTGAGAGCTATAGCTCAGCACTCCTGCCACCTAGCCTGAGGAGTTACCCTTTCTTGGGACCTCCAATCAGGTGAGTTTATGAAAATAAATTTTAGGAGATATATATATATATATATATATATATATATGTTGTTGTTGTCAGGTGCCATCCAGTCGGTATCCGACTCATAGCGACCCTCTGTACAACAGGGGAAACACTATTGTCAGTGCTTCTCTGCTGTTCATAGGGTTTTCAATGGCAGATTGATTTTTGGGAGGGGGTTGCCAGGTCCTTCTCCCAAGCCTACAGCTTCTGGTTTTCCGAGGCGGTCTCCCATCCAGGTACTAACCAGGCCCGACCCTGCTTAGCTTCCGAGATCTGACGGGATCGGATGCCACAGGGCTATGGATGCAGATATATATATTGAGGTCTGCAGCCATACCACTGTGACTTCTAATCCTGTCAGATCTAGGAAGATAAGCAGGGTCAGGCCTGGTTAGTACTTGGGTGGGAGACTTCCTG
>VMDO01001252.1:0-15799 GCA_007922755.1 Pedetes capensis
GCCATTGAAAACCCTATGAACAGCAGAGAAGCACTGACAATAGTGTTTCCCCTGTTGTACAGAGGGTCGCTATGAGTCGGATACCGACTCGATGGCACCTAACAACAACAACAACAACAAACAGCTCAGGCTGGCCTGAAACCTACTCTGGAATCCAGGCTGGCCTCAGTCTTGTGATCCTTCTGTGTCAGCCTCCCGACTGCTGGGATTATAGGCACACGCCACTGTGCCTGGCTTGTTTTTAGATTCTTTGTGAAGCAAAAGAAATTAAAGCTGAAAGTCCTAGTGAGAGAACACCGGGTATTCCTGGGATGAATGAATGTCCTGAGGCAATAGCAGATGCCTGAGGCCCATTTTACTCCTGGAGCTTGAAAGGTTTTGAGGTTTGATTGTTTCTCCCTCCCTCCTCTGCTGAGTATTTTTGGCTTATCTTCTTGAGACAGGGTCTTGATGTGTAGCCCAGGCTGGTCTGGAACACTGTGTAGAATAGGCTGGCCTCGGACTCACATCCATCCCTCTGTTTCAGCTTCCTGATTACAGGCAGGTGCCACCATGCCTGGCTCAGCTGAGCATTTGTAAAGTGATCAGGCTTACTACAGATGCCAGAAACTGGTGAAGATTTCCTGGTGTTGCTCCTGTGGGTGGGAATCTGGCCCATCCCCAGAGTAAAGAGCCACTTCCCCAGTGGGCTGGCTCACAAGCTGTGGACCCCTGGCCCTGACCAGCCCTGTCACCTTCATTTCTTGCTGCTTCCTTCTTCACCTTGGTGCTTTGGGTCTTGTGGAGGGGTTAGAAGCCCCAGCTCTAGCCATATGCGTGCCAGGTGCCTGCCTGCCATGTCTTACTCTGTGTCCCCTTGGTCCTGCCAACCACCATATCCTCCCTTCGATTGCCTAGTTCTGGCCTCGCCTCTCCTGCCAGGTTTGTTGCCTCCTGCTGCTCTGATTCCACACTCTCGTTCCCTCATTATTTGTTCTCTGCCTCTTTCCCTGCGCGAGAATTCGAGTTCCATGTACCCCAGCCCTGGAACACCTCGTATACAGCAGGCATTGAGTAAGATCATCAAGTGCCTTCTGTGCGCTGGCCCGTGTTCTGGGTCCTTTGGAGGGAGAATTCGTGCTCCTTCCTGCAACCTACGGACTCTGCTTTACATGCGCCTGCCTGGCTGTCTTTCCTCCCAGATCATGGGTTGGCAGCCAAAGCCTATCACCAAATTCAGCCCTTTGTTTTTTGTATGGCCTGAGAGTCATTTGGGTTTAGCTATTTTTGGGGGGCAATGGGGAAAATTAAGAGCTGCCTTTCTCTCATGGATCTGACACTTAATTTTCTTCCCCATGTTTTCTCTTAATTCTTGTAATTTTTACACTGTATTATTTATTTTTTTCTTCTTGGTATTTTTGAGACAGTGCCTTGTCATGTGGCCCAAGGCTGGCCTGGAGCCTTGAACTTGCATCGTCCTGTCTCAGCCTTCTGATTGCTGGGATAATAGGTGTGCACCACTGGCCTGATTTTACTTTATGTTTTAAAATGTAAAGTGTAAACGTACAAAAGTCTCTCAGTCTTTGGGGAGAGCAGTTGTCAGAAGGGTTGAGGGCCTTGCCTCTTGGTCTGTGAAACCTAAGCTCTGCTCTGTCCGGGTCCTTCTAGACTCAGGTGTCTGCTCCTGAATCAGACCTTGGGCTTGCTGGAGCCAAGCACCATCCTTCCTATTTGAGTCCCCAGGACTTAGCTCTCCACCGTGGTTTTTTTTTTTGGTGTGTTGAACGGAACTCATATTTTAAAACTTATACTCTGGAGGTGGATGTGGTGAATCTAGCACTAACCTGTTCTGCCTCTGAGACTTTGCGGGGTGGTGGTGTGTCCTGCCCCTGCTTTTCTCATGGGAAAACTGGAGATGAGAGTACCTTCTCCTGATGGCCATTGTGAGGGTTCAGTGATGTCATCCGCATCTGCACAGTGCTTAGCACGGAATTAGGGTGTGACCTCAGCTTTTGTTGTCGACCCAGATAAACATCCAGGAAAAATGGCATAGTCTGATCATAGTCCTATAAACCAAACTGTGTAGCGGTTGTAAATTAAAAAGTAAACCAGTCATTTTGGGGTTAGCTTCTTTTGTTTTTTAGGTGGTGATAAAAATTAAAGGCCCACTTTCCCCCATGGATCTGAGTCTTAATTTTCTTCCCTATGTGTTTTTTCTTTTCTTTCTTTCTTTCCCTTTCTTTCTTTCTCTCTTCCTTTCTCTTCTTTTCTCTTTCTTTTCTTTTGTTTTCTTTTCTTTCTTCAGAATAGACTCATTTCTGGTGCCAGTTTAGCAACACTAAGTCACTGTTGAGACGGTCTTCTGAAGGGTATGAGCTATTCCTGTGCCCTGTGAAATGGGAACCATGTTTCTGGAGAGGTCACTGCAGCACATGAACCTTTTCTTAGGGAAGGCAGGTGACATTGCCACAGGTGCCTGTAGACCTGGTGTGCCGGGCAGGCTGGCAGCACACCAGACTAGCATGGATTTGAAATGGATTGAGACAGTGATTGGATGGAAATGGATTGACAGTGATTGAGACAGAGATGATTGGACCTGTTCCTTTACAGGCACAGTGAAGGTCAAGAGTTCCAACATCCAGGTGGGAGACCTCATCATTGTTGAAAAGGTGAGTGGCGTCTGGAAGCGGGTCACAGGCTGGGCGGCTGTGTGAGCAGGAGCAGGTGGAAGTCTGCCACCCCTTTGGGGAGCCTACCGTGTAATCTGTACATCTAGTGACAGATTGAATGGTGCCTTGGGACACTCTGTCCAACAGTCTTGCCTGGGGAGAAAAATCTCTTCTCTGCAAGACAAACAGAAGTACTCTCTCATGGGGTTCGTGTGCTGAGCAGCCAGTGGTCCCGCTCAGAAACTCAAGGACAAGCTTTGATGTCCTCCATGGGCTTATTGTTTTGGGTTTAAAAAATTCATCATAAAAATCTTTCCTAGAAGTCAGCTTCCTACATTACCACTTAAAAATGTTTATCTAATTTACCTTTGGAGCAACGTTAGCCCGCATCAGCAATGTCAGCCTGCATTTCCTGACTCAAGACACCGAGCCTGCCAACTATTTTATGGGTAGCCTGGGGTGGGGGTGTAACCCGAGAATGGTAAAAACTCCACAAATGCATTTATACAAATAACAGGGTAATGCTGTTCCTTTAGCAAACACTTTTTACTATGTGTATTTGAAAGGTGTGAGATTTGGGGGGTTGTCCTTGGAAAGTCTTGGGGTAATATTTGATCAGAAAAGGATTCTGGCTCACCTTGTTTCCCTAGGAATTGAACTGTGCTCTCCTAAAGGGATTACATTCAAGAACTCAAGGTTGATTTGAGAGAAACTGAAGCTCTGTCAGTGATACCTCAGAACCACAGAATCCCCTGTCTATTGTTTCCTGCCCTTGTGTTCATGATTGCGCTGGACTGCTGTCAACTTTCTCTCTCTCTCTCCTTTCCCTCTCCCTCTCTCTCTCTCTCTCTCTCTCTCCCCCCCCTCTGTCTGTCTGTCTTTCTGTCTTTTTGAGAATGGCTTTTGTGGCTTCGTGCTAATTTATTTCCCTATTAAAATCCACTGAAAGCCAAACTTCAAGCTGGTAATTTAGTGCAAGCAGACAGCTTGAGCAGAATGTTTGTCGTGAGCCTCTGCAGACAGCCCAGAAGGACCCCACTGCTGTGCAGGCAGCTGTCTGTCACCTGTGCACTCTGCCTGGAATTTCAGGTGGTGGCACTTAGCTTTGCCACAAAACTGGAAGTTCTCTTTCCGAGATGAGATGTCCACTAGGGCTGAGCAAAGTACCAGCAGCACCGGAGATTTTTCAGATTCAAAACAAAGTAAACCTCCACATTTGTCTTCAACAGAGGCAGAAACTTAAAGAGGGGTGGGGTCTGACCGCTCCCCTCACAAATGCTGGGGGTGGAAAACCCACCCGTGGCTGCTCAGAGTAACGGTCTTCCTCTTCATTGCACAGAACCAGAGGGTGCCTGCGGACATGATCTTCCTGAGGACGTCAGAGAAGAATGGTAACCATCTGAGATCAATGTGGGAAATAACCGTTAACCCTTCAGTGGGAATTTGACAAAATAATCACTTGAAAATGTCACAGATATCATTTTGGAGCCAGGCAGGCAAATCAGAAACATCTTTTTGGTAGAACAGTCTTTTGCAATTGAGAGAGGTTTTGGTGTTCACATGTCAATAGATATTGATCATTGAAAAAATAATTAATTACAGCCCTGATGATGGACGCCTGGTGACATCAACCCCTCGGGTTTTGGTTTTCCTCTATGGGCTGTGCCAGGCTCCACTTCAGGAGTCAGAGGATGAGGAAGCATGTCTGAAAGGCGGAGACAGAATTCCTCTCTTTTTGGAGGTGATAACAGGAAATGTATGAGGAGGTGGGGCAGTGCAGAAGCTGGGGCAAGAGGCGACTTTTCTGCCCTTTGCTTATGAGCAAATTCATTCGCTGGCCATCATAGCCTATATCTGCTGGAGTGAATCTCTCTTCTCTCCTACAGGACCCTGACTTGTGACAGTTACTTCCTTGGCTGCTTGAATCAACTTTATTTTTGAAAAATGTTTTAAATGTTTGCAGTTCTAGGGACTGAAACCTCAGGCCCTGCACATGCTAGGCAAGCACTCTACCACTGAGCTACATCCCCAGCCTTTGGTTTTTTGAGACAGGATCTCACTATAAAGCCCAGGCTGGCCTTAAACTTAAGATCCTCATGCCTCTGCCTCCCAAGTGCTAAGATTAAAGGCATGTGCCACCATGCCTGTCTTCTTACTTTTTGTTTTTATTTAAACCATTCTGAAGAAACAAGCTGTTTTTTTTTTTTTTCCCATTGCCTTTGTGACCCAACTGGAAATGTTTGAACATCTGAGAAATTTGCAGTCATGTTCCTTTATAGCGGTGCTGACCTCTTTTATTAGGAATCAAATGCAAGTATGAGTGCAATTTTATACCAATATTAAGTAATAAAGAGGGGAAGAAGGCACTGTGTTAAAGCAGTCTCCTTTTAAAGGCTGTGCCTTTGTTCTCCCATCGGTCCTTGTGTCCTATTGAGTGAAGAAGGAGCCACGTGGATCTGGGCAGTGATGGGCTCTCCCTCTCTTCAGCAGCAGAAACACAGTTGTGAGTGTTCTGCCTTAGTAGTGCCCACAAGTCTGAACCACAGTGTCAGCAAACTGAATGCGTTTCCTCCCTGATGCACTGTAGAGCTGATTGCAGAGACTTGTATATTGGGCTGAAATGCCCGTCCGTAAAATGTGCAGCCAGTACAGGTGGACCAACCCATACCTGAAATGCACGGGACCAGAAAGGTTTTAGATTTGGGACTTTTTTCTTTTTCTTTTTCTTCTTTTTTTTTTTGTGTGTGGTACTGAGGGGTTGGACCCAGGGCCTCACTCATACTTTTCGAGTGCTGAGTTGCACTCCCAGCTCCCCCCCCGCTTTTTTTTTTATTATGAAACAAGGCCTCACTAAGTTCTAGAGGCTGTCTCCAGCTTCAAACCTTGGATCCTCCAGCCTCTGCCTCTGTGAGTCGCTGGGATTACAGGCATGCACCACCACGCCCAGCCCCAGATTTGGGAATTCTTCAGATTTTTGGAGTATTTAAATATACATAATGAGCTATCTTGGGCATGGAACCCAAATGTAAACATGGTGACCTAACGATCATTTTACACAATTTTTTTTTAGTAATTTTGGGCACAAAACAGAGTTTGATGGTGTGGGATTTTCCGCTTGTGACATCCTGTTGGGGTTCAAAGAGTTTTAGACTTTGGAGCATTTTGGATTTTCAGGGTGGCAGTGCTCACCCTGTGGTAAGAACAGATGCTGGCAAAGTCCTTGCTAGGGGTGAGCATTGTCCTGACCTTGGAGAGCCTCAGCTCTTTGATGCTCACAGTGTTTCTGGAGGAGGGTGCTGTTTCTGTCTCCATTTCCACACACAAAGAAACTGAGTCTCAGAGAGGATACATAACAGCCTAGGCATAAGCCAGTAAGTGGTCAAGCCTGGACCTGAACCCAGACGGTCCTGAGAAGGAGCTTTTGTCCCCTGCCCTGGATGGCCTCGAAGGCTGGTCACTGTTCCATCACCCCACTGAGTTCTTATAACAGGCGAGTGAGGGCTGTGCTTCTCCCAATTTTATGGATGAGGACAGACTATAGCTCAGCAAGGTCAAGAAACTAGCCAGGGTCCCACAGGGAGTGAGTGATGGAGTGAGGATTTGAACCTAGATCTTTTTGACACCCGAGCTCATGCAGGAAGCAGGAAGTAGGGTATTTATTTTCCCTTTGAGTCACTGGTTACAGGTGGGATGTTTTTTATAAGGACCAGAGCAGGATCTGCCCAGAGCTGCCCAGGAAAGTTCTTGAATTTCAAGGGAATAGCCAGTGTCCGACTTCCCTCCACAGGGTCTTGCTTCTTGCGCACGGATCAACTGGATGGAGAGACAGACTGGAAGCTGCGACTCCCTGTGGCCTGCACACAGAGACTCCCCACGGCTGCCGTGAGTCACACCCCCCACGCAGTGTGCACCGGCACCCAGGTCGTGAGGGGCTCGCAAACTCAGATGCCCGTGGGTACCACGGGGATGGGAGATGTGAAGCAGAGCTGGCGGGTGAGGCTGGGGAGCTGGAGACCATGAGCACCTGTCACTTCCATGCCAAGGCAGACCCCACATGCAGGGGCAAACTCTGCTGGGGGAGGCTCAGAATCTTCAGAGGCCTTGACAAGGTGCCTGGCTAGAGCATGGCCTTCCTCTGCTCAAAGGCAACAAAGGCTTCTTGGCTCCCTGGGACTCACTTCTGCCACCCTTGCTGTCATCTGCAGCATCCTAGCCGTCTATGCTCTTCTCAGGCTCCAGCCCCAGCAGCTGCCTCTCTTCTCTGCCCGCTGCCTCTGGGGCATGCGCGCTTCTGCCTTGGATCTTTGCCTCTGCTGCTTCCTCAGTGAGAAACGCGCTTTTCCCCATGTCCGCCAGGCGGGCATATCCTACAGCCCTTGTGCCCCGGCATCCTTATTTTTGTGATCAGCTCTGTCTGGCCTTCCCACGCCACCCCCTCCAGGGAGTATCCCCACAAGCAGCTGCTGCCAGGAGTGTCCCCTGAAGTACTCCCAGTGCACAGGAAGGGGGCACCCACAGGGTGCCAGCCCGCTATGGAGGGATGGCCATGGTCATTGGCTAAATATACTTTAAATGCCCAGAGGCCGGCTTGCCCCACCCAGTGGTCTGGAGGGAGCAAGGGGAACATGGGAGCTCTTCCGGAGCACCTGAGACGTGGATCGGTGCTGTTCCCACGCGGAAAGAGCAGACAGGTGAAAGATTTGTGTCTTAGTGGAGTTAATGCGGCAGGACATGTGCCCACCGTGCTCAAGATTTTTCATGGTTGATAGAAAGTGAAACAGCACCTTGCAGACTGCTGATTTGTAAAGCAGGAACTCCAGAGCAGCACGTGTCTACTGGCAGTACCAGGGACCCTGGAAACCCGGTGTGCTCATGAGATGGGGCTAATCTCAGGGAGCCCTGATTTGATCTGGGGCATGGGTTTTACCTGTTGGAACGGGTTCTCCACAGAAAGGATTCTGATCCTCAGGATGATCAGAAACCTCTGTTCCAGACAAATGCAAAGATGCCAGAATATTCCTCAGCATCAGAATTGGAAGTTACTTCCAATATTCGTTTGTTTGTTTGTGTGTTTGTTTTTATGGTACTGGGTGAGTTGAATCCAACGCCTCACACATATTTTGTAAGTGCTCTAGCATTGAGCTGCACCCCCAGCCCGTGTTTTACTTTTTATTTTCAGGCAAGGTCTCACTATGTAGGCTGCCTCTGGCCTCAAACTTGTGATCCTCCTGCTTCCACCTCCTGAGTCACTGGGATTACAGGTTTGAGTCACCAGGCCAGGTGCACCTCCCAGTTTAATTAACACTTACTTTCACCCCTGGTCTGGCTCCAGCCTGGGTTGGGGCACAGAGACAGATAAGACACTCAGCTATCCGGGATCTCTCAGCCCTCTGGGGAATAAAAGGGTCTGAATGGGGAGTGGCATTTTAATAAAATGTTAGATGAAAAGAATTGCATGCAAAGGTTACCTAAGTAGTACAGGAATAGATCTTTAGTAAAAAACCAAAAACCAAATTATATGGAAAGCTGTGGAAGAAAAGTGAGAAGTCTTACTCTCAGCCTTTACCCTAACTCTTATCTTCTTCCCAGAGGGGATTATGTAAAGTAGTTGGTGATCTTTCCAGATCTTTCTGGTGTACTTGTTTGTGGGTGGTGATTAGACGTAAGCAAGATCAGATTGTACTTACTCTGCAACTTGTTCCTCTCCATGCTTAATGTACCTCTGGGCCTTTGCTTATCAGTACACAGAGGCCACAGTGCAAACACATATCATCCAGGGCCTTCTACTTAGTTATCCAGAGCACAAGCCCTGCCCGAGCAGTGGCCAGAAGCCTCCCCTCAGCTCCAGACCCTTTCTGCTGTGGGTTGGGTTACCTCCTACCCCCCACAAGCCCAGATTTTCATGCAAGTCTCTTTTATTAATTATTTTTTTGGAAACAGGATCTTGTCATGTAGCTCAGGCTGGCCTCAAACTCTCCCTCCCCCTGCCTCAGCCTCCCCAGTGCTGGGATTATAGGCATGCGCTACCACACCCAGCTTTGAATCACTCAGATTTTAATGTAGGTTGTTCACTGAAAATTCAAAGCACACCCTCATTCTTTTCTTGTATTTGCATAATATTCTAAGACTTGTGGATATCATAATGTGTCCATTTCCTTAACACTTATAGGCAAGTTTTATTTGCTTGTTTGTGGAGCTGGGGATCGAGCCCAGGGCCTTGCACATGGTAGGCAAGTGCTCTACCACTGAGCTATGTCCTCAGACCTTTTATAGGCAGTTTTGTGTTTATCACTTTATAACCAGACTTTTTTTGTGTGTGGTATTTAGGGATTGAACCCATGGCCTTGCACATGCTTTGCAAGTGCTCCATCACTGGGCTGCACCCCCAGCCCCCTTTTTAAACATTTTTTATCTTGAGACAAGGTCTTGCTGCATTATAGAGACTGCCTCTGGCCTCCAAATCATAATCCTGCCTCCACCTCCCGAGTCTCTAGGATTGCAGGCATGTGCAGCCTCACATGGCCAACATCTTGGTTTTAAAGTGAGATTTACTTAGTAGGAGGATCCTTGCTCCCCTTTTCCCTATACGCTGTCCCTGCCTCCCTTTAAAAAATCAAGTGAAAGAAAGGCAAAGAGAAACTTGCAAAGAACTGCAGGGGCAGCTCCACGGAAGAGGGCTTGCCTGGCAGGCACAAGGCCTTGGATTTGATCCTCAGCCTCGAAAAAGAAAGATTAAATGAATGAAGGAAACGTCTGAATGGTCGGGCTGGGATGTGCCAGGATGGGCCGCTGGCGGGAGTCGGCGTTTCAGGCACGGAGAACCGCTTCAGCTCACCTGGCCTCTCTTGGGCAGGATGCCCTGGGCCTGCAGAGGCCTGGCTCATCTGAGCAGGTGGTCGGGATCAGCAGCAGTGGTTTTGAAAGAGTTCTCTTTAAAATGAAGAGAGGTCAGGAAAGGGAGGAGATGAGCCGGAAGGTTTGGTAAATAGGCGCAGGGGCAGAGCTGGGTACGGGAGATCAGGAAGGGCCTCAAGGTCCGCTGGTTCGACTCTGCATGGCAGGCAGGGCCTCAGCCTCCTGAGGGGCTCATTCCAGCTCCATTGCTCTCCCAGATGTACTGATAGGTGGCCATTTGACAGGTAAGGAGGCTGAGGCCAGAGGGGGTTCATAATGGCTCCAGGCGCACCTGGCTGGTGTTAGGGAGCTGGGATTTGCTCTTGGCTCTGAGTGCTGCGTCTGGGAGCAGCAGGTGATTGGCCAAGGATGGGAACTCAGGAGCCCTCACCACAAATGGGCTTCCTGTTAGATAGCAAAAGCCCTGGGAAAATTCAGTGTGACATAAGTCGCTAGTCATCATGCCACATGTATGCAGGAGAGTGTGTGTGGGTACTAGCAACCCCTGCTCAGGGGGAATACATGCTGCGACCGTCCATGGATGTGTGAGCTCATGCACAGCACTGAGCTCTCTGTGTGTTCTCTACGTACACACCTGTGATGGCATTCAATCAGGCTCGGCAAGGCATGAACAGCAGTAACTAGTACTGTGGAACAGAAAGAATGATATATTGTAGTAAGTGTTACGTGAACATGCTCGGACCAGCGTTAACCTGGGTAACTGAAACCACAGAAAGTGGACCTGGGGATAAGTGGACAGCTCCCTTATCCACGTAAATTAGCTTCTTCCCCACCTGCCGCTTGTTCTTAGGAACTCTGTGGCAGCACATGGAGTCCTTCCCTCCTCCCTCTCCGGGTCTCCTGCTTCTGGACTTTGCAGCTCTGTGAGCGTTGCCCGAGCCCCCTCCTGGGCTTGCCTCCCATCTCCTTTCCTGCCCTGCCCTTTCCTGTTGCCAGTCTCCCTACCTCTCCCCTCACCCTTTGTTCTGAAGGGGACGCCCACTCGTCCCTACTCTGCCTGTCTTAAGCCACGGAACATATTCCACCTTAACACACGGCTCTCTGGGGCATTGGGCTTCTAACCTGTCTCCCTCCTCTCCTAGCTTGGCTTCTTGTTCACTTTTCTGTTTTCAGTTGTGGTAAAATATGAGTAACATAAGACTTAACCATCTTAGCCATTTTTAAGTGCACAGTCCCGTGGCATTGAAAACACTCACTCAGTTTTGCAACCGTCATCGTCCACCTCCAGAGCTCTGTCTCTCCCTCCTCCCTCCCTATTTCCTGGCAGCCACCATTCCACTTTCTGTCCCTGGGTGACTCTGACTCCAGGGACTTACGTAAGTATAGTCATACAGTGTGTGTCCTTTATGTGGCTGGCTTGTTTCGCTCAGCATAGTGTTCTTGATGTTCACCTATGTTGTAGCGTGTGTCAGGATCTCCTCTCTTTTTAAGGCTGAGTAATACTCCACACTATCTGTGTGTATCACATTTTGTTTATCCACTTATTGGTGATAGACACTTGAGTTGCTTATACTTGCTTTTGTGAATAATGCACAGGGGTGTACAAATATCTCTTTAAGTCTCTGCTTTCAATTCTTTTGAACATATAGTCAGAAATGGAATTACTGGATCCTATGGTAATTCTGGGCTAGGATTCAGCTCAGTTGGTAGAGCACCTCTCTGCTGTCTCTGAGGTCCCAGGTTCCATTCCCAGCACCGCAAAAAGGGGGGAAGGACTTGGCAATCACTCCCAAGGCAACCTCGAAACCATCAGCCGTTGAAAACCCTACGAGCATTGCTATGAGTTGGACACAACTCGACAGTACCTAACAATAACATGGTAATTCTATGTTTAATTCTTTGGGGAAGCACCAAACTGTTCTCCAAATGAGTTACACTATTTTACATTCTCACCAACAGTGCACAAGGGTTCTGATTTTTCTCTATCCATACCATCATTTATTTTTCTGTTATTTATTTTGTAGAGCAGTCCTCTAATAGACTTGAGGGTTTTTTTTTTTTTCTTTTCAGTACTGTGGGGTTGAACCCAGGACCTTGTGCATGCTAGGCAAGCATTCCACCACTGAGATGCACCCCCAACCCCTTTTTTATTTTGAGACAGGGTCTTGCTAAGTTGCACAGGCTGCCTCTGGCCTTGAACCTACGATCCTCCTGCTTCCACCTCCTGAGCTGCTGGGATGACAGGCGTGTGCCACTGTGCACCATGTGAGGTGTTCTTATTCTTTTTTTCAGCCCTTTCCAGGGCCTTGCACACAGTAGGTGCCCAATTCCCATCTGTCGGGTGAGTGAGTATTCTCATGGGGATGAGCAGGTCTTGCTGGCCAGGGTTGAGCAGAGGGGAGTCGGCCCATTGCAAGGATATTCATAGGTGTGATGTGTCCGTCACACATGCCGTGCTGAGTGAGCGTGGTTAACACGCATCGGCACCTCGGATTCTCTTGGGAGTCTTGGGTTATTGAGTGCGGTAACTCCTAACCTGACTCCAGGGAGGATTTTCCTCTTCCTTCCCCTGCCCTGCCATCTTGAGAGTCTGTTTGGGAAATATAGTCACTTTTGAAAAATAGTGACAGCCCCCTGAAATCTTGACTCATAAACTGATTTTGTTTTAATCCCCAAACATTCTCTCTGTCTGACAGGACCTTCTTCAGATTCGGTCGTACGTCTACGCAGAAGAGCCGAACATCGACATCCACAACTTCGTGGGGACGTTTAACAGAGTGAGTGAGTTACCCACACGGAGTGCGTGTGTGACAGGGGCCTGTGGTGAGTGCTGCGGGGTCCGCCAGGGTGTGCCTCCCTGCCAGGTGGGGCTGGGACTCCTTACAGAGGCCCCAGCTCAAGAGCTGGCAGATTGATTCTCAGAAAGGTCCACACCACTGGAGTTTGCTCCCCACCTCAGAGCGGCTTCAGTTACATAGCACCAAGTGTGTTACAATGAACATTAATCCTGATGCCCAAAAGCAGTCACTTTCTGTCTTCTCCCGTGGGGGGCATATGATAATTAGCTGCACAGTGAGTTCTGCCATCTAGAGACAGAAAGAGCCTTAGCCCAACTCTGCCTTTCACCTGCCCTGTGACCTTGAGCAAGTTATTTGACGGACGGAGCGTTCGTTTCCCATCTGCAGTTCTTTTCTCTTCTCTTCTCTTCCCCTCTCTTACTTTCTTTTCTTTTCTTTTCTTTTTTTTTTTTTGGTGGTGCTGATTGGGAGAAGGGCCTGGCAATCCACTCCCAAGGCAATCCTGAAACAGTTAGCCATTGAAAACCCCATGAGGGTCGCTATGAGTTGGATACTGACTCAACGGCACCTAACAACAACAATGAGGTGGAACCCAGGGCCTGATGCATTCTAGTCAGGTGCTCACCCCAGAGCCACACTCAAGCCCCTTTTTTACTTTTTATCTTGGAGCAGGGTCTCAACAAGTTACTCAGGCTGCCTCTGGTCTCAGACTTGCAATCCTCCTGCCTCTGCTTCCCGAGTTGCTGGGATTACAGGCATGCGCCACGGCACCTGGTTTCAGATTGGGTATCCTTGGGGCATATCCTTTGGGATCCCTGGGGTGCTATGCTGAGGAATGACTGTAGGTGAATGTCAGTCTGTCTGGTCTTTTGCAGGAGGATAGCGACCCTCCGATCAGCGAGAGCTTGAGCATTGAGAATGCGCTCTGGGCTGGCACCGTCATTGCATCAGGTGAGGGACCTCACTGGGGAATGTGTGAGCAATTTGAAACAGAAAGAAAATTCTTTCAAATTTAGAATAATCATCTATCTATTGGGAAAATTATTAATTACTCAGATGGTGTTTTCCACTTGTTCTGGCGCCTCCAGGGACCTAAACCAATATCTAATGGGGTTCAGCCTGCAGTCGTAGCCCTGTGGCATCTGATCTCGTCAGATCTCGGAAGTTAAGCAGGGTTGTGCCTGGTTAGTCGTTGGATGGGAGACCACCTGGGCACACCAGGTGCTGTAGGCTTGGGAGAAGGATCTGGCAACCCACTCCCAAAAGTCAGTCTGCCATTGAAAACCCTATGGGCAGCACTGATAATGGTGTTTTGCCTGTTGGGCTTGAGTCGGATACCGACTCGACAACACCTAACAACAGCAAGAAATGGGGTTCAGACATATGCAGACATCTAAAAGAGAAGCGAGCTGGGATTTAGCTCAGTTGATAGAGCACCACTCTGCAGTCTTTGAAGTCCTGAGTTCAATTCCCAGCACCGCAAAAATGGGAGAAGGATGTGGCAGTCCACTCCTGAGGCAATCCTGAAACAGCCATTGAAAACCCTGCAAGGGTCACTATGAGTTGGACGTGACTCAACAGCACCTAACAACAACAACACAAAGGAGAGGCTGCTGTGACCTGTGGACTTTCTGTAGTGTCCATGTGGGGAACAACTGTTCACTGCCACTTCAGTTGACATTTCTAATGTGTACCAGAAAGGGAGGCAGCCTGGATGTTCTCCTCAGAAGCTGTGTCCCTATGGACGGCTGCCCTGCATGAACTGCTCATGGTGGTGATGGGGTGGGGGTGAGGTCAGCACACAGGAAAGGCTGAGCCCCTGTGCCTAAAACACCAAGATGGCCGGTGCCATAGCACTTGCTTGTCATCCCAGGGATTCAGGAGGTGGAGGCACGAGAACCTCAGGTTCGATGCCAGAGGCAGCCTGTGTAACTTAACAAGACCCTGCCTCAGAATCAAAAATAAAAATTGGCTGGGGTGCAGCTCAGTGACAGAGCACTTGCAAAATATGTGAGGCCCTGACTTCAGCCCCCAGGATGGAGGTGGGGGGAAACCGTCACCAACATGAAGTGGAAGCTGGCAGCTTCCATGCTGAGTGCTGGGGTGACGCAGAACAGAAGGATGTCAGGGGCTGGGCATGGTCGACAGCGGCAGAGGTCTCTGCTGGCAGTGCACCGCCTGTGTGCTGGGCACGGTGCTCAGTCCTTCAGCTCATCTCGCTCTTCACCCCATGCTTCTGAGGGCAGGCGCTGGTATTACCCTCTTCTGCGGAGCGGGAACGAAGGCTCAGCCCCATGGAGGAACTTGCTCAAGGCCACAGGCCAGGTGAAAGGTGGAGTTGGAATTGGAATTTGAACTGAGGCTCCTTGTGTCTCTAGACTCAGATCTCATTGTGCAGTGCAACCCCGTGCTGTGTCAACCTGTTGCATGGTTGACAGAATAGTATCATCACGCTGCAGTATAACCCTGCTGCTGGCAACTTTCTATCTACTCTTGGAGGAGTGAGGATTTTTCCCTCTTCAGTGATGACACCCCCTTCTCCTCATTCCTCACCCACTTTCCTCCACTCACTGCTTCTTTTTGGCTGTGTAGTACAACACACACCTGATCAGAATTGTGGGTGACCAGGGAAGGGAAGGAAGCACGCAGAATACACCCAGGTGGCCCCATGTCGCTATTCACAGGCGAGTGCTAGATACAAACAGACGGATCAGCGCTCTCTGGAGCACCTTTGCCTGGTGTCCTTGCCACCGTCAGCTTGTGTTCGCGTCATCATCTATAATACTCACCCTCTTTTCTGATAACTAAAGAAGTCAGAAATCAGTCCTGAAAATTCTGGGCAGCCACACCAGGGCTACAGCCCACCAGGGTATGCAACGGCCTGTTCTCGCTGTGTTCCCCACCCATGCTACTGTTCCATGTCTGAACTGGATTGCTCTTCCTTGAAGTTCGCTATTATTAAGTCATTTACTAACAAGTATTATTCTTTTTAAATCTTGATAATTTGACTGAAAAATAAGACTCTCCCTTCTAATTTCCTGCCTGCCTCTTCTTTCCTCCCTCGTTTCCTCCTTCTTTCCCTCCCTTCCTCCCTTCTGCCCCTTCTCCCTGCCTCTCTTTTTCTCACTTTCTTTTTCTTTCTTTCCGGTACTTGGGGATTGAACCCAGGGTCTCATGCATATTTTGTAAGCATTGTACCACTGAGCTGTACCCTCAGCCCATTTTTTTTTTCCATTTTTTTTTTTTATTTTGAGACAAGATCTTGCCAAGTTGCACAGGCTGCCTCTGGTCTCAAACTTGGGATCCTCCTGCCTCAGCCTCCCAAGTTGCTGGGATTATAGGCATGTACTACTGTACCTGGTTTCAAATTTATTTCTAAGAGCTTCTCGTTTCCCATAGGTATGCCCCATATCCCTTTTCTCCCATGTAGCTTGTCTTTTTTTTTTTTGGTGACTGAAGTATATTTAATTTTTTTTTTTTTGCAGTGCTAGGGTGTTG